>JABTTQ020001720.1:0-528927 GCA_016081115.2 Rehmannia glutinosa | reverse complement strand
AATGTGTAAATGTTAGTTACCTTATATTCGAAGTGAGTTCTTAATTAGCATTTTGATTTATTGGTACCACATAGTTGCCCTGCACACATTTGATCTTTATAAATTGATATGATTCACTTCACTATGTGTTTAACAAATCATTCCATATTTTTAATAAACAAACCAAAATAAGAGATTGTGAATGTTTTATCAGCAAAACCCATCACCATGCATTTAAATAAAACAAAATAAGACATTATGCAATCATTGTCATGTAACTCTTCATGATTTCTCTCATGGTTCGATCTCTCAGTTTGTAGTAATATTTATGTGATGTTTTGATATTATTGAAGTTTTGGAATTACTATGAATTGTACTTACTTCTGTATTGTTCTTTTAGTTCATGTAATGGTGTTAGACTTACATATTATCCAACTTTATATCCTTGCATGACAAAAACTAAAATTATATATTTATATTCTAAAACTAAAAGTATATATTAATTTACTAAGAATTTATATTCTAAAGATAGTTATCCCTAATCCCTAATCCCTAATACTTTAGAGTGCTGAATATTTCAAAAATAGTGTTGACTAACACAAGAACGGCCCCGACTTTTGGGTGTCCATGACCAAAAGTTAAAAAAGGTCCCTATAAAAAGTCGAAGAGAAAGAAATCTAAATAAATAATTCATATACATACACTTTGAATATAATTTAATAAGAACTTGTAAATAAATATATTTTATTTAAATAATATAATGAACGGACATAATAATATGTTCAAACCAGGATTTTAATAATAGTAAAATTAAATGTCACGAACGAGGAAGAAAATATTGTTTTTATTTTGATTTTAGAAGTTAGATTAATTTTTGTAGTAGAATTTTTAAAACAAAATGCCTTTTTGATATTTTTTTATTTCTTGGGAGCCCCTATAAAAAATTTAATAAAAAATCTGTACCTATAAATAAAGGTTTATTTAAAATTGGTGCCCCCAAAATCGAGCCCTAGGTCATTCGCCTCGATAATGCCATTGGACTAGCGCGATTACACCCACGAAACTGTACAAAAGAATACGCATCTAAACTAACAAAAACGGTGCCTCACAAAGTATAGCCATTCGATTTTTCATTGACTCTTGAATTTTCTTGTCTAAATTAACATATTAAGCTTGCAATTATAAGAATTTTTTAATTCAAATTTTACCTGAAAATACATGGGCTTCATACTATTCCATAGTGTTAATGTCTACGCCACAAAATGTCTCTTTTGTTTGCATGCCACCCATAACTTAGATATTCAATTATTGTATTCCTCTTTTTTAAAGAGATTTTCTCTTTTCGATTCCTTCCCACCAACTAAATGGGCTACCTGTGCATAAGATTGAGTTTTCTATATCAACCTCGATTCCAAAGACTTCGTCGCTGAAGTCAACCTTACTTCTGGTGACACAATTATCATTATTTTATAATCTACTGTTTACACAAATTAGCTACTATAATAAGGGACAAAAATAAAGGTAATCCCAAAATTTTTCAGACTAAATGAAGAGGTAGAAAATTAGAGTTTGCTCTCTTTGCTTAAACTGTTATAAGTTTTATATTTCTATCTTATGGTTCGAGTTACAATTAACGAAAACTCATATGAAGAAAATTCTTGTTATTTTCAGATGATTAAAATCTGTAAATTTGACTAAATTTATATATATATATATATATATATATATATATATATAGGGAGATGAGGTTATATGAGGACCACCTCATGCGCTGAATTAAATCACAGCAAATCTACCATATATCTAATTTTTTTCGAGGGTTGCTTAAGAGGCAAAATTACAAATTACAAGCTGTTAATTAAAACACATGGGTAAATTAGTCATCCTCTCAAATCAATATTCATGGGATTAGGATTAAGCTGATTCACGCAATCCTTCCAAATCTCAAAACAAAATCACGTAACAAACCTCGCTTCTTCTTCAACATACTACTATGAAAAATCATTCATCTTTCTTTATGAAGATGTATTTGTTGCTTATATAGATGTGTCATGGTGCTTTTAGATATATTAACTATGATACAAGTCATTAGCAACAAATCCATACTACATAAAAATGCAAGTCTATACTACATAAAGAAATTAATATACCACTATGTATCTTGCACTACGGATATATTAACTACATGCTGTGCTCATGAAATAACCCCATATTACATGCTGCAAGCCTATACTACATAAGCATCGAATATACACAAATGTATGCACCACAATTACATTAACTACATAACGTAAGTCATAAGCAAATAAACCCATACTACATATGTTAAATAAGTCTATACTTGCTATAAACAATGAATATACACTACAAATGCACCACGTATACATTAACTACATAAGCAAGTCATAAGCAAAATAAACTCATACTACAAGCAACGAATATACACTACATATGCAACACAAATATATTAACTATATACAAGTAATAAAGAATAACCCTAACAAATATACACTACATATGCAATACAAATATGATTAAATTACACTTGTTTATATGGACTTGACGGATGTTTGGTTTTGCCAATTTCTCCATCCTGTATATCAGTATATGTGTATATTATACCCTCCACCCATCCATTTGTAATGCACCATCCAAATTTATAAATGTACGTTTACCACCTTACTAATTTTCCGGATAGTTTTTGTACTTTACCCTCAAAAATATCTATTTCTCTATTTGTTCTATTTTCTTCCCTTGTGTCGTTCTATTTTCTTCCCTTGTCTTTTGTTAGTAATAATACATGCCTTTTGGTTCTAAATGGTTTTTTTAGTTCATGGAAAAGATGTAAGATTAACATACTATCTAACTTTCCATAATTTAATACATGGGAAAAATGAAAATACTTGAAAAGAAAACTACACGATTCTTCTAATTTATGAAATCCAATTTGGCAAGTAATACATCGGGGAATTTCATATATCAAAATTCACTCAAGCCTAAATCCGGGCAACTTACTCATCAGCAATTTAAAAAACTTACAATCTCGTCAAAACCATTCTCATGATATATTGATTAAATTGAATCTCTACAATATCCGAAGCCAATGGATGGTAAGTTTTGCTCAAGGAACACTTAAAGAGTGTGTCTACACTTTTAAACTTAACCAGACTTCCAAGGAGTACTTGTCTCACTCTACCTTTTAGCATTCCAAGAAACTGCCTACAAAACAATTAAAAAAAAAAAAGAACACGGACACTACAAAAGAAATTCATGAGCAAGAATTATAAGTACAAATTTGCAATTCCTTCAGATTGGATTTGAAAAGATAGTACTCGAAATAGGAGTACAATTTGTTGTAATTTCTTCATATTGCTACCTTTTTCTCTTCTGCTAAAAGGGGTGTGTGGCTTTCTGATTTTTTGGATGGCCAATTATATGTTCAAAGAGAGACTTCTTAGTGCACCAACAGACTTTCGGATTCTTTCTCTCGTTTGAATTTTTTTCTGCCTCTTTAGTCCACAACCGTTAACAGTAGTAGAACCTTGATTGTCCAAGGTTAGATTAAGGGACCATATCCTCTAATCTTATTCTTCTGAAGGTTAGTTGATAAAGAATGCACAAATTTAAGACTTTGGGAAGAAAAGCCAGGCAACTATATGTTTTAATAAAAATAACTCATGCAAAAATCCAAACAAACCAAGACATTACAATTCCTATTCACACGCAGGAATTCTGATCATTTCATTAGTATATATATAGGAATAAATTAATGTCAAACTAATCATTTCATTAGTATATAGGATTAAATGAATGCATGAATCATGAATGTCAAAGCGTCCTCCTATCTTCTCATAAAATGAATGTGAAATGTCTCCTGGTCTTGTATTGCACCTGCCTTTCAAACTTTTATTAGACTTTTTCCTTGTCTCAATTCTTAATATATGTAATTACACTTTACACCTCATTTATCTTTAAAATATAGGGATATTTTAGTCTAACAATATTTTTACAGAAATATTCATCCTTTTAGGGATGTTAGGGACTAGTAAGGTGCACGTGCGTTGCACGTGGACCTTATAATTTTTCTAATATTATTAAAAATGAGCTATTAATTTAATTTAATTTAAGTTTTTTTTCATGTTATACAATAGAAGTTGATTTGAGGAAATGCATAGATGAAACTAAGTGAACTTGTACGCATAGTTCATAATTAAAAATATAATCTTGAATGTCATCCTTCACAATATTTCAATTTCTCTCTTTTTTTAATTTAAAATCTATCACTAATTTAAGTTTTTCATAATTTGTAAAACTCACTTTAAAGACATGTTTTTTTGTAAAAGTAAACGCGACATTCATACAATTTTTGACAAATTAATTGATAAAGTAATTTGACATCCATTCCTCATCTCAAAATATAAACCATTACATGAACCACGAAAGTACTTAAAAATTGAAGTTAAATTGTGTTAATCCTTCTCTTACTTTATTTAAATTGCCTTTGTTTTCTTCTTTCTTGACTTTGACACTTTGTTTAGGCAAAATTGGTTTTGATACTGTAGAAGATTGCTTCATCATCACTCAACATCCGGATCTCATAACATTTTCAAGCCTTGCATTTTGTTTCTTTTCATCTTCTCCTTTTCTCATGTCATCTCGTATTTTGTGATCTAGCGAAATTGGTAGACATTCTTTGATGTCTTTCTTTCTTTCTATGTTTGAAGTTGATTTTATCTTTTCGATTGCATCGGCTACTACATTGATTTCTCATTGAAACTTGTATTTTTTTGTTGAGGGCAATGAGAAAGTGAAACTGTTTCGACGTTTGTAAGAATAGATCTATGTAGTATTTTGACCGATGTTCTCCTATTGAATGTGAGTAATCATTAAATCTTAAAACATAATTATATCTATTTAGAATGATGAACAGTTCATAATTCATGAAATAATTTTGTTTTTATCATAAAAATAGGTGTTATAATCTACATTGTTTAATTATTCTATTATAGAAATCAAAAACTAAAATATGTAGAAATATAAATAATATATATCCAATAATAATGTTACATGCTCAATTGATGTTAAATAGTACTCCGTCTTCGACATCCAATAAATATTGTCACAATATCCTCAAACAAGGTTATGAACGCACTTTTCTTCCCTTGTACAACATTCAAGATCAATCTATATCCTGGAATTCATGAAGATATGTTAGTTATTTGACGTATGAATTATTTATTTTAGTTTATAAAAATAAATAATTAATACCTTGTGTTATTTCAATTTTTCGTCATTGCATTTGTTCCAAGTCACATTGTCCTTATCTTTTGAAACTGAAGCCGCACAACTCTTGCATGAGTCATACCACATGGTTGATTTATTTTCAATTCTATCAACAACTCCCTTGGAACAGTAATACATATCATGTAAGGGAACATCAATGATTCAAAGAAAGGTAATACTATGTAAAATTAGAAAGGAACTCGTGTTATTTTTATGGTCGATCCACATGGTCCACAATTTAAATATTTTTGGTATCAATTTGTCAAATATATATTCAGTTTCTTCACATATCAGTTCTATTTGTAGGATTGATGTTGCAATAGTTTGCATCTGCAATTCACCTCAAAATATTATTTACATTATATTTTTAATATTAATTTATAAGAATTTATTCAATGAAGAATACGCAAATATATAAAGACAAAGGTGGCCAAATTATTGTAATGGACATGAAGTATGCATTTCATTTATTGTAGTAGTAAGAATACTGACAAAAAAACAGAGAGCAACATTTAATAAATACAATAAACAACTGGTCTTTCAAATTCTGTAATTTTGCTCTAAATACCCTTGAGCTCAAATCTGGTCGATTTTGAGCTCGTTGTCCTTCATACAACTTCTCTTGTATCTCGTTCCAGTCTAGATTGCAAGTCACTATAATAAATAAATCAGATTTTCCAAATCTTTGTACCAATGCTAATGCATCAAGATATCTACGACGTATTTCTCTTGGACCCCCAATAAATGAAGTTGGTAGAACAATCTTCTTCCTACTTCACTTCCTCTAATCTCTCCTCTAATCAATGTTTTTAAACCCATACCAGACATCGAACCGGATTAACAATTAGGTCATTGGATCACTGGTTCAATCGGTTCAACTGTTCTTAAAAAATCGATTGACCCATACATATGTATATATATGTGTACACATTTACAAGATAAACACAATTATAAATGCTAAAAAAACTAACAAATAGATATATATATATAAAAGCTAAATTAAAAAAATTAAATATCCAAATATGTATGTAAATCAAATATACGGACAAATTATATGAAAATTCACCAAACATATTTTTCTTCAACTTTTGAAATAGAACAAAAAAAATATTTACTAAAAAAAAGATTTTTTTTCCTTTTGAATTGGATTAATTTGGTCCCAATTTCTGGGTTTTTCACTGGTTTGGCCAGATCGCAATGATTTTTTAGCCACCCAATTTTACTAACAAACCAAACCGACATGTGATCGGTTCCCAGTTAAATCGGTCGGTCCGGTCCGTTCCGATTTTAACAACATGGCCTCTAATGACACTTTTGGACAATCCCTTGGTATAGTTCAGTTCTCATGTTTGATTGATTTTGCCGGTAATAATGTAATCTTATTATTTCTAATTTTATGTACATGTCGACAACATATTGTTGGAATAGCCTTCCAAAAGAAAGTGTAGATTCTCTTGTATTTCTAATTTGTAGTCTGAGCAACTATATTCTCTGCATGAGACTTTTTATGACTTTCTTTGTCGACAACTACAAATATAAGGAACAATTAAATAAAATTACTAATATTAAAAATATAAAATTATTTTTAATAGAAAAATTGTATTTGCAAACTTATATATCATCAAAAACTTCCAAAAGTATGAATTGAAGAAAATTTTGTTAATATGAATGAAAAATAATAATTCAAAATTAAATACAAAAGTAGTAATTTAAAACATATTATATATATGTATATCATTCAAAATCGTGATTCTAGGCATTATTTTTAGGTGAGTTATGAACTAATAAGTACATACCTTCATGTTTTTGAGAAAGAATCTCATTCAAAGAATAAAGGGATAACGTTTTTAATCAACCCAAACTATACGGGTTTTTACACTTTGCAACCCGAACTTTGAAAAGTTACCGATTGCAACCTAAACTTCACAAAATTTTACACTTTGCATAAAATTCCGGTTTTACCCTGGTTTCGGAAAGATGGTTTGTAGTTTACACTCTAAACTTTAAAGTTGTTACACTTTGCAACCCGAACGATAAATTTCATTGCATTTTCTTTGAATACTCCCAAAGGTCTTGCGATCCTCGAAAATGGTATCAGAGCCTAGGTTTATTAAGAACTTTTAGTTAAATTTATTATGTTTATGTAATTAACAATTGGTGAGGAGAATTTACTCCGAGTATATGGATCCTGACCGATGTCCGAGATGTACCCTTACAGGGACATATCGTCAAATATTGACGATGTATGCACAAGAACACCTTGACCAGGTTTCATATCGGGAATACCAACATGAAGAAAAGGAACAAGCAGGAGCCGACGGGAAACCTTAAGGCAATGCAAAATGCGAGCAGAATATTATAGGCGTTGGATGCTTAACCGACCTATATGTTCACTTGATGAACCTTCAAGAAACGGTTCATGAAAATTCCCATCGAAACAATGATTCCCGATGGAGTACCAGAGTGGAGCGAGATACTTCAGACAAATCTAAGATCTCCGAAGATCTTAGAGAAATCGTAAGACGGTGCGGGAATTATGGCAACCGCCATATTCATCTACCCGACAAGTTCATCGATCCAACTGGATGGAGACGATGGTGAAATATCGAGAAGAAACTCTTGAAATCCTTCATGATATTCGAAAAGAGTCAAGAACTGGAGGACCGCCAAGTTCATCCTGGAGGAAGGAAACGTATTGATTTTGGGACGGTACCCTATTTACACCAAAAAGGAAACCAACCGGTTATACGAAAGATGACGAGATGAGGAGAAGCTCATTGCTCTCATCAAAGGAAAATCCATCAAAAATTAAAAAGATGGATATGGAAAAGATGAATCTTAAAGATCTACACGACCGGCGAATCCTTCGCAGATTAGGTATTGTAGATTTAAAGATGAACGCGGTGAGGAATCGCTTTGGTTACCTATGACCCACAAGGTAGACCAATTCCTCCACCACCGCCACCGCTTAATCCTAACGTCGAAGAAAGTGCGGGTTCGCATCATGGAGCTCGGGACGAGAGGATGCCATATCTTTGGGATTTTACGACCGGGAGCGATCCACTTTCGGAACAGGAGGTCGAAACCTCTCTTGCGGGAACTGGACAACCTACCTAAGGCCGAATGTTTATCGACGCCTTATGGAAGATCGCACCTCGACCCAATACATCCGTATGGGTTGATGTTAAATCTGGACATCCCGATTTTAAAAACAGAGAAGTTCTCATTGACGAATGGGCTTGACTATGAGAATTTCAAAGAGAACCCTCGATCTTACAAAGGATTCATTCATATTACTCCTTGAAATGAGTCTTGAAGGATCGGTGAAGATTGCTGGGATATGACCGATGCTAGTACGAAGAGTTCGGTCACATCGGGGAATCACTTAAAGGAATTGTCGATGGTATGGCAAAACTATTCAAAATCCAATTCATCGGCCTAAGACAAAAGTTATTTCGAGGATTAGAGGATGAAAAAGAAAGAAATATAAACAAGCCCTCTATAGCCTTGAGTTCTTGGATATTTGTCATATTGACGAATATATCAAGTTGTTCACCGAATACCTATGGAAATCCAAGATTGAGGAAAAAGAAGCCGCACAACTATTCTTTGCCAAGATTCCAAGTCCCTGGAGAAAATGCTTATCGGGAATACAAGGGTGAGTCAAGAGAAACGTGGCCGGAAAAATGTCTTTCCTAAAGGCCAAGTTATCTCGAATGGTGCTATCAAGCGACTCGCACAGAATTACAAGAGATTAAGAGGAATTAACAAAGCGCTTCCTCTATGTTGCGTGGATAATGATATCCCAACAGTTGTGGGAGGTCAACCAGGCGCGGCACAAGAAGAAGAAGGAGAGAAGCCATCCATACCGCCGAGAAAGCAACAACAAAAGAAGTCTTCATGGAGACCTAGAAGGTTTTGTCAAAACAAAAAGCCCGGTTATAAATCGGGGCAAAGACCGGACCACCAGGAGTAGAGCCTCATCATCGGGTTCTAATCAAGCAAGTACCAAAGAAATCCGGGGAGAAGAACTTTCAGGCGTGCTCACACTAGAGCTAATGAAAGTTTCAAAGACTCAGTAATTGCTGGACATGCGAGCAAGAGGGCATATCTCAACGGATTGCCCGCACAATCAAAAACGAGGAGTCGACAAGTTCGAGGCCACACCGGAAATCGAAGAAGTTTTATTATCGATTTAATACGGTGTATCAATTTGAGGATATTCCCTCGGATGAAAGCATCTATGAAGAAGAGATCTATTCTCGATGATGGAAGTGACTCACTCGAATCGAGTGAAGAAGAAATTCTTCACAGACAGACGTCGAGGAGGATATGTCGATTCCTCTCCCATACGACTTTCTCATAAAAACTCTTATGAGGATTATGAAGGAAGATCCAAAGCTTCAAGTCTATGATGGATTTACAATCGGAGCTATGGAAAAAGCATTGGATAAGATTGGGTTTCGTAATGAAAAACACCAAATCATTCACGGGGTAACAACCGGAGAATTGGCCATTCCATGGAGTTTACCTAGAACTCTGATCGAGATGCAGCTTGGTCCCTATTAGAGAAATACAGAGATCAAAAGCGAGTTAAAAGAGAAGTTGCAAATACACTCTCATGGATTCACATTGGAGCCATAAGAGTCATTATTAAGGCAACATTCAAGGAAGGAATAGATTCGCCACTCAATCTTGCTATTTTTGACAAGCGAATCTCACATCTTAAGGATTCATGCCTTGGAGCGGTTCTGAGAAATTTGTATGCGGGAAATTAGCATTTAATGTCTATCCTAGAATTGCATACAATTTGGGAGATCGAGACTTGAGAGTCCTAACTCTTCATCAAGATTTCAAAAGAGTCGATTTGATGAAAGAAGAAACAGCCTTACTCGATCACATACAAGATTTCCTATGCTCTCTCGAATACCCATCATTCCGAAGTATTCTTGAGAAAGGAATTTATTGAAGTCCCAAGAATCTTTGAGGACTTTGCCAGGGTAGTGTTACCAGAAATCATTGAATCTCCAACTATTAAGGAGATTGATATGATAATTCAAGATCAACCAGTCTTCAACAAAAGCCTCGAGTCTCGAGTTGAGCCTAGAAGGATGTCTTTCCAAAGAAGACGTAATGGTGAGTAGCAGCCGTTGGGAAGAAAGGAGACCAAGTACGAGTTCAACGCATCCCCGATGTTTTTAAAACAAAGCAGGGAGAGCTAAAATGTCCGAGGAAGGATGGCGAGAGGTTGAAGTAATATTCGACATCACTCAAAAAAGGATAACATTTTTCCTTGTGATGTTTTATATTATCTCCAACAACCAATCGTTGGAAGGTATCAAGGAAGCCTGAAGATAGGAGAAATTGAGCTTACTATCACATGAGTTGCGGAAAGGTCCCGAACAATTAATACCGGGAATTGAATTTCTTGAGGAGCATAAACCTTGGGAAAGATTACAAGATGGAATGGAGTTCACAGTGGCTAATAAAAGATACTGAATTAGATGACCACTAGTCCATTCTCCATATACATTTCTATTGGAATGTTATATACGAATACAAGGCCGAGTATTTCGCGCCTATATTGATTCAGTGCTTAATATGTACTTTGCAAAGCGGATGTTTTTCCTAAAGAAATTGGAGAAAATTTACCACTATTGCGGGAAGAGATTTCTCTAAAAGGATTCTTATCCTTAAAGGAATTAAACAAGCGAGAAATAATGATCGGAGGCGCGGGTAGTACCCCATGGTACAAAGTAAAGACGCCACCAATCTATTTCCATGATACATGTGCAGATATTTTGCTAGGAAACAATTTCCTACAAACATTCAAGCGATTTACACAAGAGAACGAGACAAGAAGACTTATTTTCACAACCTTATGTGATCATAAGATTATTGTCCGAGATCGCGGGAAGCATTTTACAGAAAAATGCCTATTAATTTTCGCAGCAAGCGTGGTGATGAAGCCAAACTTCGCAATCCAAAAATGGCGGATCGAAGGAAATTTGGTGAAGCTTTATTATCCTATAGACAATTTGGTTCCATCCGAGGAAGGATCGAGAAGATATGGGATAATAACTTGTATTCATTCGTAGTACAAGGAGAAGAACGAGTCACTCCGGAAGCCATTGCGGAATTATGGATGAGTCAATGGAGAATCCACGAGTGATGTAACTATAGAGGAACAAATATCACTCGAGGATATCAAAAAGAAGATCCAAAGGAATTACAATGAAGATCCTTTGGCTTGGTGGGATAAGAACGAGCTTAAAGCTTCCTTAAAGGTTAAACCCGGAAAGGAGTACGAGTTCGTAAGATTCAAACCAATCCTTATGAATCGGGAAGATCGTGAGGATATGCGAGAAGATACTTAAGGAACATCTTGACCTTAAGTTAATTTCACCAGAGTTTCTCCATACAAGAGATCCGAGGGTTCTTAGTCGAAAACCATGGAGAAATCAAAAGAGGAAAGCGAATACTTGTTATTAATTACAAGGGAATTAATAACATTTTGGAATTCGACGGATACTATATCCCAAGAAGAGAACATCCGTTAATCGTATCAAAGGTGCCAAGATATTCTCAAAGTTCGATTGCAAGTCCGGATTCTACCGATTAAGATGGAGGAAGAAAGTAAGAAGTTTACTGACTTTCTCTACACCACAGGGGACACTATATTTGGAACGTGATGCCTATGGGATTGGCTAACGCACCCCAGATATATCAAAGAAAGATGGATAATCTTTTCAAAGATTATTTCAGTTTCATGTTCGTATACATCGATGACATTTTGATCGCATCAAAGAACATGAAGGAGCATCTTAAACATTTGGAAATATTTTCAGATGTTTGTCATAAAGAAGGATTAGTGCTTTCGGAGAAGAAGGCAGTAATTGCAACAAGACAGATTGAATTCCTAGGAATTGAGATCGACAAATCTGGAATCATCCTACAAAGTCATATTGTAGAAAAGATACAGGGATTTCCAGATACACTGAAAGACAAGAAGCAGCTTCAGAGTTTTCTTGGAGTTGTTAATTTTGCTGGAATGTTTATTAACAATCTAGCATACTACAGGAAGGTGTTTAGCCCATTACTTAAAAAAGATGCAGTATTCAAATGGGAAGATGAACATCAAGAAGGAATCAAGCAACTTAAAGAAGTTTGTAAAAAGCTTCCAAAACTTGCAATTCCCAAGACGAGGATGAACTGGTTCTTTACACAGATGCCAGTGATGATTGGTGGGCAGCAGTTCTTACTAAGGTCACACCAAATGAAGAAGTGCCATGCAGATATTGCAGCGGTTTATTCACCCCTAGTGAAGCAACTCGGTGGCATATTAACGAGAAAGAATTCTTTGCAGTCAGAAAGGCTTTTAAAAAATGGCCTCTATTTTTACTGGCTAAAAAGTTTACTTTAAAAATTGATAATTCAAGTGTCAAGGCTTTTCTGAAAAACAAAATTGAATCAAAACCAGAAAAGGCTCGATTACTTAGATGGCAAGCTGAATGTCAATATTATGATTATGATATTGTCATTATAAAATCTCATGAAAATATTCTTGACACGAGATGGAAGGACGCGTTGCTGACGAGGTCCTTAAACGAGTAAGACATCTCGAGGGAAAACCTGGAGAGTCTAGAACGAGATTTTGGGACGTTATGTCTCAATGCGAAGTTTGCCGGACGACTTCAACAGTGACCGAAAATCCGTTTCTAGTCAAATACGAGCATGCCGGTTCGCTCGAGGACAATTGTTCTTAGCGCTGCAAGGGCCTCTCTTCCAGGCCGCATCTCCTACGGTGCAAAAAGGGGCCGAGAGAGTACGGGGCTCTAACCGGAGGTTATGGATTCAAGTACCATAATCACAAGTGTTGCATGATGATGCATCCCCGAGGTGTACAAATCAGAATTTAATGTTGAAGCTCCTGTCACAACCCGAGTCTTCAAGTCAACCCAAAGACCTGCAGGGTAAAAGAGGAGAGTTGAATCTTAGGCCACGCACAGCAAATCTAAGGTTCAAACCGACGAGATTAAGATTTCTCCTATGCAGTATATCACGGCAATGGGAGAAGTCTGTTACAAGACAAGGTATTAACCCGGAGAAAACATTGTTGATATCTCGTGCAAGTATCCCGAGTTTGGATGAAACCAGAAGTCATCCAAATGAAGTACGAGAATGGTATACTTTTGGAGCTTTAGCTTTAATCTATACCGTGTCACCGGATTCCCGAAATTTCAAAATTACCGAAATGGATTGGGAAGCGATGTACGAGACTTGGGCCAATAATCCACACTTGGCCGTAGGAGATATTTTGAACTCATATTTTATCGGTCGCACTCTCCCGAACCAAAGAAGAAAGCTTTAATGAAGCTTTTCATTTCATCAAGCTAAGAAGACCGGATGGAAATGCTTTAAAATATATTAAGGCGACTTCACCTAGAAGAAGGACCAATGTTAGTAGGAGCATTTTCCTCAAGACGAAGCTTCTACCGGGCGAGCATGGGGTCTTTGGGTTTGTCTAATCAAATGGACAAAGTCAAATATCCATTCAAATTCTTCCAATTGACGAATGGATCTTTCCTTTTGAATTCGATGACCGGATCAACCACGGGGTTTTGCGGAAGAACTCTTCAAACCAAAAGAAGAATTCTCTGGGAAAACAAGATTCCTAAGCAAGCAAAGAAACTTACCGGAAATTCAGTAATATGGCACATGTTGGCCGATGGATCGACCAGGATCTGTCAAGCATGCCCCGACGAGAAGGAACCCGAGTTTGGGAAAGGTTTTCGACCCAAACCCGACCGACAAGACCAGGCAATTGGAAAGGACAAGGGCCCACTCACAAAAACGCGCGTTTTCCTCGGGGACCACGCAAACCAACTTTTAGAAGATTCCCGACAACTTTCACATGGGCCGAGTCACACGGAAGAAAAAAAAACCACCGGTGGCGAGGCAATAATGCGGGATATGACGTAAGCGGTGGCGTCATAAGATCGGCCGAGATTTGGAGTCCGCCTTTCAAGTCCGGACTTACATCTATAAAAGGCGAGATTTGAAGGAAGTCAGGGACATCGAACATTTTCCTTAGTTTTCTTATAATAAATTCTCGAGAGAAAATTTGTAATATTTTGAGTGTTTTAGTTTTTAAGTTTTTATGTATTTCCGAGTGTGCAAGCCTCATCTATGAGAGGCTAAACCAAGATTCTCCTCCCAAAAGGAGATTACTAATGTAATAAATATTTCTATAAGTTCTTAATAAAAAGAGGCTTTCTGCTTCAACATGTGTTCATAATGTTCTATTAATTCATCCCTTTGAAGAATTACTTTACGCCTGAGTAGAAACGAACCAAGGCCGTGGCTTTGAGCGAGTTTCAAGGAGTCGGATAACTTGCGATCATCTTCCCGAGGGTGAGGTTGAATAAAAGTGAGAGTCAGCTGTTCGTCAAAACGATCTGGGGCGATAATTTTCCGATTTGGTGGCTTTGCGAACCACTTAACCTTGTCTTTTTTCGGTCAAAAGAGGTATGAATTTTAAGGGATTTATTAATTTTACGGAAGCATGTTGGGCCCGATATGGTCGTAATGGACTATTTTCATTTTCGTCTAAAGACCCAATTTGTATACGGATAAATACTTGAAATAAGATCTTGATAGAAGTATGTCTTGTTGAGTTTATAGTCGAAACCCGACATGATCCATTTAAAACCTCCGAATAGAGACTGGATCTAAGTAGGTGTAACAATGCCACGAACAAAACAAGTTCTGAGAAAAATCGGGTTCTTATTTCTAAAAAATCCGAAAAACAAATTGATTATGGAGTAAAAACTTTATGATTATTGTATAATGCAATATATTTATCCTTATGGAGCAATCACACAAATTAGAGTTTAAAGGGATAACTAGAACTATTGTTATTAAAGAATAAAATCCTAGGGGCAAAATGGTCCAAAAGTTGCAAAGAGTAATTATTTTCGTAGTACAGGATGCAAAAGGTTAAAAATAAAAGTATAGGTTGTGAAGTGTAAAAAGGGGTAAAGTTCAGGTGGTTAAAAATAATTATCTCAAAGAATAAAATCTTGGTACTCAAGAGATATCACCAATAGTTGGTCTACTACCGGAAACATAAGTTAATGTAAAATATTAAAAACTTATTTCTATAATTCTCTGGATAGTAAATATTTATGAAGACAAATTTAGTAGTTATGTACCTTGTTTTTGTATAGTGGTTTTCTTGACATGATTTCTTTTAATGTTTTGATGTCATCTTGTCTCACCTCTTGGAAAGAGAAGTGGATATTGTAAAGGGTCATAACTTCCATAATAATATTTTTTTCTATGTCTATCTCCTGAATGTGAATGTACCACAATGTCTCGCTCAAATGGTATGCTGACATTATTTCCTTCAATCCATATTGTTGCAACTTGATCAGCTGTTGAAGAATTATACCAGGACCATCTTGTTTCGGTATTAACTCTGGAAGATCATGATACATCATGCCTTGCACTCGAAAAGTATAAACCTCTCGCCTTGCAAATGTTCTTTATCTAATTTTACTCCAAATGAGGTGAAAGAAAATATGGAATTAAACGCACGAATATTTGTTTGAAATCGGATGGACTCTTCTGATTGAGAACTAAATAACTCATATAACTCATCGGGAACTTTATGGGTGCAAGTTTAATTTTTCCATTATCGCAGCAAAACGTCGGAGGCTCATACTCAAATTTTACAGCGCAACAATGTATACAATTTGACATTTTTTCCAACTCATGTATTTTGGAACATACATGTTCATCAATCATTGAACCTAAAAGAAACAAATATCAAATAATCTAGATTTAAAAAATAATAAATTTTCATATGTTATATTTAATGAATGACTTTATACTACTATATAACCTTGTGATTCCATGAAATTTGATCTTTAAAAAGATATGTAACTTGTGGACTTTTCCTCTTCTGATGCTTCTTCACTTTATAAATATATTCTTGCTTTTGTGTAGCATTTAGATTGTCACATTTCATCTTATCACAATTCCTTTGTCGATATACATCAGTTACTGTAAAAACAATATAGATTTTTTTATAAAATGTTATGCATATTTCTTCAATGGTGAAATATTTACAAAAATTAAGATTCTAAAATTTTAATTATTATAATACAAACACTAAAAAAATATATTGAATCTAACTTACCTGTAAATTTCAAGGTTGACAATTCTTATCAAGTGATTCTATTCGTTTTTTTAAAGGATAAGGCGGTGAAGGCTAAAATTATACTACATAATCAATCTGTTAGATCAGCTTTGGTTTTTGGGTTCATGAATGAAAAATAAAAGATACAGTAGTGGGAGGAAAATATATCTGGGATAGACATAGAAAGTGAAGGAGATAGTAGAATGAATAAAATTATATTAGGATTATCATTTTGATATATAATGGAATTTTTCATAAATTTTTATTTGGAATGTTAGTTACCTTATATTCTGAAGTGAGTTCTTAATTAGCATTTTGATTTATTGGTACCACATAGTTGCCCTGCACACATTTGATCTTTATAAATTGATATGATTCACACTTCACTATGTGTTTAACAAATCATTCCATATTTTTAATAAACAAACCAAAATAAGAGATTGTGAATGTTTTATCAGCAAACCCATCACCATGCATTTAAATAAAACAAAATAAGACATTATGCAATCATTGTCATGTAACTCTTCATGATTTCTCTCTCGATTCGATCTCTCAGGTTTGTAGTAATATTTATGTGATGTTTTGATATTATTGAAGTTTTGGAATTACTATGAATTATACTTACTTCTGTATTGTTCTTTTAGTTCATGTAATGGTGTTAGACTTACATATTATCCAACTTTATATCCTTGCATGACAAAAACTAAAATTATATATTTATATTCTAAAACTAAAAGTATATATTAATTTACTAAGAATTTATATTCTAAAGATAGTTATCCCTAATCCCTAATCCCTAATACTTTAGAGTGCTGAATATTTCTGTAAAAATAGTGTTAGACTAACACAAGAACGGCCCTGACTTTTTGGGTGTTCATGACCAAAAGTTAAAAAAGGTCCCTATAAAAAGTCAAAGAGAAAGAAATCTAAATAAATAATTCATATACATACACTTTGAATATAATTTAATAAGAACTTGTAAATAAATATATTTTATTTAAATAATATAATGAACGGACATAATAATATGTTCAAACCAGTTACGGAATAATAGTAAAATTAAATGTCCTGAACCAGAAGGAAAAATATTGTTTTCTTTATTTTGATTTTAGAAGTTAGATTAATTTTTGTAGTAGAATTTTTAAAACAAAATGCCTTTTTGATATTTTTTATTTCTTGGGAGCCCCTATAAAAAAATTTAATAAAAAATCTGTACCTATAAATAAAGGTTTATTTAAAATTGGTGCCCCCCAAAATCGGGAGCCCTAGGTCATCGCCCTCAATGACTACCCTTAGACTCGCCGGATTAACACCCGAAAGAATGCCACAAAGTAATGATCTAAACTAACAAATGAAAGGGCTCAAAAGTATAGCCATTCGATTTTTTCATTGACTCTTGAATTTTCTTGTCTAAATTAACATATTAAGCTTGCAATTATAAGAATTTTTAATTCAAATTTTACCTGAAAATACATGGGCTTCATACTATTCCATAGTGTTAATGTCTACGCCACAAAATGTCTCTTTTGTTGCATGCCACCCATAACTTAGATATTCAATTATTGTATTCCTCTTTTTAAAGAGATTTTCTCTTTTCGATTCCTTCCCACCAACTAAATGGGCTACCTGTGCATAAGATTGAGTTTTCTATATCAACCTCGATTCCAAAGACTTCGTCGCTGAAGTCAACCTTACTTCTGGTGACACAATTATCATTATTTTTATAATCTACTGTTTACACAAATTAGCTACTATAATAAGGGACAAAAATAAAGGCAATCCCAAAATTTTTCAGACTAAATGAAGAGGTAGAAAATTAGAGTTTGCTCTCTTTGCCTAAACTGTTATAAGTTTTATATTTCTATCTTATGGTTCGAGTTACAATTAACGAAAACTCATATGAAGAAAATTCTTGTTATTTTCAGATGATTAAAATCTGTAAATTTGACTAAATTTATATATATATATATATATATATCTTGTTTATATGGACTTGACGGATGTTTGGTTTTGCCAATTTCTCCATCCTGTATATCAGTATATGTGTATATTATACCCTCCACCCATCCATTTGTAATGCACCATCCAAATTTATAAATGTACGTTTACCACCTTACTAATTTTCCGGATAGTTTTTGTACTTTACCCTCAAAAATATCTATATCTCTATTTGTTCTATTTTCTTCCCTTGTTTCGTTCTATTTTCTTCCCTTGTCTTTTGTTAGTAATAATACATGCCTTTTGGTTCTAAATGGTTTTTTTAGTTCATGGAAAAGATGTAAGATTAACATACTATCTAACTTTCCATAATTTAATACATGGGAAAAATGAAAATACTTGAAAAGAAAACTACACGATTCTTCTAATTTATGCAATCCAATTTGGCAAGTAATACATCGTAATTTCATATATCAAAATTCACTACAAGCCTAAATCCGAAGAACTTACTCATCAGCAATTTAAAAACTTACAATCTCGTCAAAACCATTCTCATGATATATTGATTAAATTGAATCTCTACAATATCCGAAGCCAATGGATGGTAAGTTTTGCTCAAGGAACACTTAAAGAGTGTGTCTACACTTTTAAACTTAACCAGACTTCCAAGGAGTACTTGTCTCACTCTACCTTTTAGCATTCCAAGAAACTGCCTACAAAACAATTAAAAAAAAAAAAAAAGAACACGGACACTACAAAAGAAATTCATGAGCAAGAATTATAAGTACAAATTTGCAATTCCTTCAGATTGGATTTGAAAAGATAGTACTCGAAATAGGAGTACAATTTGTTGTAATTTCTTCATATTGCTACCTTTTTCTCTTCTGCTAAAAGGGGTGTGGCTTTCTGATTTTTTGGATGGCCAATTATATGTTCAAAGAGAGACTTCTTAGTGCACCAACAGACTTTCGGATTCTTTCTCTCGTTTGAATTTTTTTCTGCCTCTTTAGTCCACAACCGTTAACAGTAGTAGAACCTTGATTGTCCAAGGTTAGATTAAGGACCATATCCTCTAATCTTATTCTTCTGAAGGTTAGTTGATAAAGAATGCACAAATTTAAGACTTTGGGAAGAAAAGCCAGGCAACTATATGTTTTAATAAAAATAACTCATGCAAAAATCCAAACAAACCAAGACATTACAATTCCTATTCACACGCAGGAATTCTGATCATTTCATTAGTATATATATAGGAATAAATTAATGTCAAACTAATCATTTCATTAGTATATAGGATTAAATGAATGCATGAATCATGAATGTCAAAGCGTCCTCCTATCTTCTCATAAAATGAATGTGAAATGTCTCCTGGTCTTGTATTGCACCTGCCTTTCAAACTTTTATTAGACTTTTTCCTTGTCTCAATTCTTAATATATGTAATTACACTTTACACCTCATTTATCTTTAAAATATAGGGATATTTTAGTCTAACAATATTTTTACAGAAATATTCATCCTTTTAGGGATGTTAGGGACTAGTAAGGTGCACGTGCGTTGCACGTGGACCTTATAATTTTTCTAATATTATTAAAAATGAGCTATTAATTTAATTTAATTTAAGTTTTTTTTCATGTTATACAATAGAAGTTGATTTGAGGAAATGCATAGATGAAACTAAGTGAACTTGTACGCATAGTTCATAATTAAAAATATAATCTTGAATGTCATCCTTCACAATATTTCAATTTCTCTCTTTTTTTAATTTAAAATCTATCACTAATTTAAGTTTTTCATAATTTGTAAACTCACTTTAAAGACATGTTTTTTTTTTGTAAAAGTAAACTGACGACATTCATACAATTTTTGACAAATTAATTGATAAAGTAATTTGACATCCATTCCTCATCTCAAAATATAAACCATTACATGAACCCTGAAAGTACTTAAAAATTGAAGTTAAATTGTGTTAATCCTTCTCTTACTTTATTTCTGAAATTGCCTTTGTTTTCTTCTTTCTTGACTTTGACACTGTTTAGGCAAAATTGGTTTTGATACTCTGTAGAGTTGCTTCATCATCACTCAATATCTGGATCTCAGTAACATTTTCAAGCCTTGCATTTTGTTTCTTTTCATCTTCTCCTTTTCTCATGTCATCTGTATTTTGTGATCTAGGGAAATTGGTAGACATTGCTGATGTCTTTCTCTTTCTTTCTATGTTTGAAGTTGATTTTATCTTTTCGATTGCATCGGCTACTACATTCGATTTCTCATTGAAACTTGTATTTTTTGTTGAGGGCAATGAGAAAGTGAAACTGTTTCGACGTTTGTAAGAATAGATCTATGTAGTATTTTGACTGATGTTCTCCCTATTGAATGTGAGTAACCGTTAAATCTTAAAACATAATTATATCTATTTAGAATGATGAACAGTTCATAATTCATGAAATAATTTTGTTTTTATCATAAAAATAGGTGTTAGAATCTACATTGTTTAATTATTCTATTATAGAAATCAAAAACTAAAATATGTAGAAATATAAATAATATATATCCAATAATAATGTTACATGCTCAATTGATGTTAAATAGTACTCCCGTACTGGACATCCAATAAATATTGTCACAATATCCTCAAACAAGGTTATGAACGCACTTTTCTTCCCTTGTACAACATTCAAGTATCAATCTATATCTGAATTCATGAAGATATGTTAGTTATTTGATTTATGAATTATTTATTTTAGTTTATAAAAATAAATAATTAATACCTTGGTGTTATTTCAATTTTTTCGTCATTGCATTTGTTCCAAGTCACATTGTCCTTATCTTTTGAAACTGAAGCCGCACAACTCTTGCATGAGTCATACCACATGGTTGATTTATTTTCAATTCTATCAACAACTCCCTTGGAACAAGAATACATATCATGTAAGGGAACATCAATGATTCAAAGAAAGGTAATACCTATGTAAAATTAGAAAGGAACTCGTGTTATTTTTATGGTCGATCCACATGGTCCACAATTTAAATATTTTTGGTATCAATTTGTCAAATATATATTCAGTTTCTTCACATATCGTTCTATTTATAGGATTGATGTTGCAATAGTTTGCATCTCGCAATTCACCTCAAAATATTATTTACATTATATTTTTAATATTAATTTATAAGAATTTATTCAATGAAGAATCTGCCAAATATAAAGACAGTGGCCAAATTATTGTAATGGACATGAAGTATGCATTTCATTTATTGTAGTAGTAAGAATACTGACAAAAAAAAGAGAGCAACATTTAATAAATACAATAAACAACTGGTCTTTCAAATTCTGTAATTTTGCTCTAAATACCCTTGAGCTCAAATCTGGTCGATTTTGAGCTCGTTGTCCTTCATACAACTTCTCTTGTATCTCGTTCCAGTCTAGATTGCAAGTCACTATAATAAATAAATCAGATTTTCCAAATCTTTGTACCAATGCTAATGCATCAAGATATCTACGACGTATTTCTCTTGGACCCCCAATAAATGAAGTTGGTAGAACAATTCTTCTTCCTACTTCACTTCCTCTAATCTCTCCTCTAATCAATGTTTTTAAACCCATACCAGACATCGAACCGGATTAACAATTAGGTCATTGGATCACCGTTCAATCGGTTCAACTGTTCTTAAAAAATCGATTGACCCATACATATGTATATATATGTGTACACATTTACAAGATAAATACAATTATAAATGCTAAAAAAACTAACAAATAGATATATATATAAAAGCTAAATTAAAAAAATTAAATATCCAAATATGTATGTAAATCAAATATACGGACAAATTATATGAAAATTCACCAAACATATTTTTCTTCAACTTTTGAAATAGAACAAAAAAAATATTTACTAAAAAAAAGATTTTTTTCCTTTTGAATCAATTTGGTCCCAATTTCGGTTTTTCACCTTTTTGGCGGATCGCAATGATTTTTGAGCCACCCAATTTTACTAACAAACCAAACCGGACATGTGATCGGTTCCCAGTTAAATCGGTCGGTCCGGTCCGTTCCGATTTTAACAACATGGCCTCTAATGACACTTTTGGACAATCCCTTGGTATAGTTCAGTTCTCATGTTTGATTGATTTTGCCGGTAATAATGTAATCTTATTATTTCTAATTTTATGTACATGTCGACAACATATTGTTGGAATAGCCTTCCAGCAAAGAGAAGTGTAGATTCTCTTGTATTTCTAATTTGTAGTCTGTAGCAACTATATTCTCTGCATGAGACTTTTTTATGACTTTCTTTGTCGACAACTACAAATATAAGGAACAATTAAATAAAATTACTAATATTAAAAAATATAAAATTATTTTTAATAGAAAAATTGTATTTGCAAACTTATATATCATCAACTTCCAAAAGTATGAATTGAAGAAAATTTTGTTAATATGAATGAAAAATAATAATTCAAAATTAAATACAAAAGTAGTAATTTAAAACATATTATATATATGTATATCATTCAAAATCAGCAGTTCTAGGCATTATTTTTAGGTGAGTTATGAACTAATAAGTACATACCTTCATGTTTTTGAGAAACAATCTCATTCAAAGAATAAAATCTTGGTACTCAAGAGATATCACCAATAGTTGGTCTACTACCGGAAACATAAGTTAATGTAAAATATTAAAAACTTATTTCTATCATTCTCTGGATAGTAAATATTTATGAAGACAAATTTAGTAGTTATGTACCTTGTTTTTGTATAGTGGTTTTCTTGACATGATTTCTTTTAATGTTTTGATGTCATCTTGTCTCACCTCTTGGAAAGAGAAGTGGATATTGTAAAGGGTCATAACTTCCATAATAATATTTTTTTCTATGTCTATCTCCTGAATGTGAATGTACCACAATGTCTCGCTCAAATGGTATGCTTACATTATTTCCTTCAATCCATATTGCTGCAACTTGATCAGCTGTTGAAGAATTATACCAGGACCATCTTGTTTCGGTATTAACTCTGGAAGATCATGATACATCATGCCTTGCACTCGAAAAGTATAAACCTCTCGCCTTGCAAATGTTCTTTATCTAATTTTACTCCAAATGAGGTGAAAGAAAATATGGAATTAAACGCACGAATATTTGTTTGAAATCGGATGGACTCTTCTGATTGAGAACTAAATAACTCATATAACTCATCGGGAACTTTATGGGTGCAAGTTTAATTTTTCCATTATCGCAGCAAAACGTCGGAGGCTCATACTTAAATTTTACAGCGCAACAATGTATACAATTTGACATTTTTTCCAACTCATGTATTTTGGAACATACATGTTCATCAATCATTGAACTTAAAAGAAACAAATATCAAATAATCTAGATTTAAAAATAATAAATTTTCATATGTTATATTTAATGAATGACTTTATACTACTATATAACCTTGTGATTCCATGAAATTTGATCTTTAAAAAGATATGTAACTTGTGGACTTTTCCTCTTCTGATGCTTCTTCACTTTATAAATATATTCTTGCTTTTGTGTAAAGCATTTAGATTGTCACATTTCATCTTATCACAATTCCTTTGTCGATATACATCGATTCTTCAAAAACAATATAGATTTTTTTATAAAATGTTATGCATATTTCTTCAATGGTGAAATATTTACAAAAATTAAGATTCTAAAATTTTAATTATTATAATACAAACACTAAAAAATATATTGAATCTAACTTACCTGTAAATTTCAAGGTTGACAATTCTTATCAAGTGATTCTATTCGTTTTTTTAAAGGATAAGGCGGTGAAGGCTAAAATTATACTACATAATCAACTGCTAGATCGACTTTGGTTTTTGGGTTCATGAATGAAAAATAAAAGATACAAAGAGTGGGAGGAAAATATATCTGGGATAGACATAGAAAGTGAAGGAGATAGTAGAATGAATAAAATTATATTAGGATTATCATTTTGATATATAATGGAATTTTTCATAAATTTTTATTTGGAATGTTAGTTACCTTATATTCTCAAGTGAGTTCTTAATTAGCATTTTGATTTATTGGTACCACATAGTTGCCCTGCACACATTTGATCTTTATAAATTGATATGATTCACACTTCACTATGTGTTTAACAAATCATTCCATATTTTTAATAAACAAACCAAAATAAGAGATTGTGAATGTTTTATCAGCAAACCCATCACCATGCATTTAAATAAAACAAAATAAGACATTATGCAATCATTGTCATGTAACTCTTCATGATTTCTCTCGCTGATTCGATCTCTCGGGTTTGTAGTAATATTTATGTGATGTTTTGATATTATTGAAGTTTTGGAATTACTATGAATTATACTTACTTCTGTATTGTTCTTTTTTAGTTCATGTAATGGTGTTAGACTTACATATTATCCAACTTTATATCCTTGCATGACAAAAACTAAAATTATATATTTATATTCTAAAACTAAAAGTATATATTAATTTACTAAGAATTTATATTCTAAAGATAGTTATCCCTAATCCCTAATCCCTAATACTTTAGAAGTGTTGAATATTTACTGTAAAAATAGTGTTAGACTAACACAAGAACGGCCCCGACTTTTTGGGTGTCCATGACCAAAAGTTAAAAAGGTCCCTATAAAAAGTCAAAGAGAAAGAAATCTAAATAAATAATTCATATACATACACTTTGAATATAATTTAATAAGAACTTGTAAATAAATATATTTTATTTAAATAATATAATGAACGGACATAATAATATGTTCAAACCATTCTGGAATAATAGTAAAATTAAATGTCCTGAACTGGAAGGAAAATATTGTTTTCTTTATTTTGATTTTAGAAGTTAGATTAATTTTTGTAGTAGAATTTTTAAAACAAAATGCCTTTTTGATATTTTTTTATTTCTTGGGAGCCCCTATAAAAAAATTTAATAAAAAATCTGTACCTATAAATAAAGGTTTATTTAAAATTGGTGCCCCCCAAAATCGGGAGCCCTAGGTCATCGCCTCAATGATACATGTTTTTATCTTAATTTTGATGATTTTATTTTATCACCAAAACAATGTTTTTAAAGGTTGTCCAAATACTCCTAAATGATTTAAAATGGTTTTAATATTTTCCGGAGTATTTTCTCAAGATTATTAAAAATGGACAACACTTTTATCAATGAGTTTTTACTCCTATAACAGGTTCCTAAATGTTGTCTAAATACTCGATCGGTTTAAAATGTTTTTACACAATTTTCTGAGTATTTCTTGAGTTTTATTTTCGACAAAAAATTGGACAATATTTCTGTCTCGTGTCGACCGGCCGCCCTATAGGCAACCCGTGCACTCAAGATGTTTTTAGAAACAAAATGAGACGGAAGCAAAAAACAAGCGGTCGGCCGACACTGGCCGCTCGGCGCGATCGGTCGGCCGACCGCCGCGCCCAGTGTGTGACCCGGTGACTGCAAGTGTGTTTGAAAGCAACACTTGATCTTTGCAAAATCCATGAGGGGGACCGTTGGGGTGATGGTCGACCGGTCCGAGGTAGACGTCGACCGTCCGCCTGTTATTTTTTGCGGTGTATTTTTCCAACGTCTATTTACGTGCGGCCGCCTCTATCTTTTGACAAAAATTTACCGTTTGACAATGGACACATTTCCTTAAATTGTGGGATTGATTTCTAACAGCTATATTCTTGATTTTAATTGTATTTTTCTCAGAGATTTTCAATCCCCAAGAGGAGCCTATGCTTGATCAATCATCTCCTATAAATAGAGGAAGTTTTGGAGCAACCAAAATAACAATTGAGATACAACACAACAAGATACACTTCAAGCAACACTTGGTCTTTCATTGTCATTATTCTTGTTGTAAAATTGCCAGCTTATCACTTTCACATCTTTGAGGTCTAGGCTATTCTTGATTACACTTTGCACTCAAATTGTATTATTCATTATTGAGTTGTAATCTTGATATTTGGTTATCATTCAAACACAAGATATCCTTGTGAGTGTTCTTGTGGTAAGAACATACTTGGATGATCTAGGTGATAGGTGAAGAAGATTGTGGTAATCTTCTTATTGAGGTGTTGAAGAATTTGGTATTCTTCAAGGTTGAAGATTGTGGTAATCTTCACAAGGTGCCGTTGAAGGAAGATTGTGGTAATCTTCAAAGGGAGATTGTGGTAATCTCCAAAGGTGGTCTTTGAAGAAGAGTGTGGTGCTCTTCAAGGTGTTGTAAGTTGAATTTGTATTAATTTTGGTAATTAATAAAATTCTTTTTCTTTTCGAAATCCATCCCGGATATACTGTGGTGGTAGAGGATTAGGCCCTAGGTGGGTTGAACCTCTTTAAATCGACGTGTGTTTACATTCCGCACCTTTATTATTTTGTTTGAGCATTCGATTGTTAAAAGAGGGCGAAATCGAAAAGATGGAGATAATCTATTCACCCCCCCTCTAGATTATCGTAGCCGCTTGGACTTACAAGTGGTATCAAAGCCAAACTCTTTGGCAAGCTCGTTTCACATCGCGAGTGAAGAGAAACGATCGTCGGCTCACGAAAAGAAGCTCATCTTTCCGCACCTCCACCACCAAGCCACCTCGGTTTGATTCCAAAAATTTTAATTTTTGGAAAGAAAGAATGGAATGCTATCTACAAGGTTGCGGGTTCGACATTTGGAACACCGTCATTAATGGAGAATCCATTCCGATGAAAGATACACCACACACCTCAAAAGGCTTCAAAAAGCTCAACGATGAAGAGAAGAAAATCATCTCTTTAAATGGTAAAGCTCTTAATATTTTACTTTGTTCACTTACCACTTTGGAATTTGATCATGTTGTAGGTATTCAATCGGCACATGAAGTATGGCAAAATTAGAAGCCATCTATGAAGTATATGCAAATGAAAGGAGCAACTCAAAAGCATCTACTTCACAAATGGATACAACATCAAATCCAACAACATGGGATAAGCCTTCTACAACCTCCCATGATGAACAAGTTGAACAATGCCTCATGGGCATCGAAGAAGAAAACGAGGTAAGTTCTAAACCCTCTACTTCTTATGACCATGAATTGCAAAATGAATATAGTGATTTACAAAATGATTATGATGAGCTACAAGATGAATTCCAAAACTTACTTGTTAAATACAAAAATTTGAAAAAGGAATTCATTGTTTTGAAAAATGATAAGGATAGTTTATTTACTTCCTATGAATCACTATCATGTGCTCACACCACCACTCTTGACAAGGTTAGAAACCTTGAGAAAGAAAATAGTACTCTTGTTGAGGATATAAATTGCTTGAAAAATGATTTATCTAAATCCAACTTGAGTACCGATAGAATGACCGATATTATTGATTGTGGTGATAATTCGAAATTAGAACTTGATCATAAGCCTAAGGGTGTCAATCACATGAAAAAGAATCAAGTCTTTAAGCACGTTGGTCATTATGCTCCTAGAATTATTACATGCTTTTATTGCGGTAAAAAGGGTCATACGGTAAATACGTGTCGGGCTAGAAATAGCTCTAATTATTGTTGGAGACCTAAAAGTCTCAAGACTAATCCCAAAGGACCCAAACACATGAGGGTACCACAAAATAAATTGTTGATAGGTACCCGGCGAAATAATGATCGAAGAAAATTCATACCGCCAAGAAGACATCAAATGACCGTGTCATTTGATCAAAGAAGAAGAAAACATTTTCAACAAAGCCAATTTCCAAGAAGAGGATACAATCAAAAATGGGAAGAATACAATCCTTGGAAATGGCAAAGACATCATCAACAAGATGATTTTCAAAGAAGAAGAGACCATCAACAATGGGAAGGTAACAAACCTTGGAAATGGAGCAATCAAAGAAGCCATCATCAACAAAGTGACTTCTCAAGGGGAAGATATCATCAACAATGGGAACGGCACAACCCATGGAAACGGCGTAATTGGTAAACCGTATCTCCCCATTTAAAATATGCATTTTATCTAGTTAGTATGCATGTTTTTATTTGTGCCTATATTGCAAATGAGTTTTCAAGTATTTATCTTTTAATTAAGGTCTTCAATATATATTTGTGCTTTTAAAATGTTTTTGAAAAAAAGAAGACCTTATATGATGTTTTTAAAACTCTTGTGCATTTTTGTAGACTAGAGTGTGTTATCATCTCCCATGGATTTTTATGGCATGAGCTTACTTGTGATATCTCTTAGCCTACACTTTTATCATTATGATTTGTGCTAGATTTGTTTTAAGAGTTGTGTAGGATTTACATATTTTCACAAATGGCCATCTACGTCATTATTGGTCAAGAAAGGCATAAACTATCGAGGTACGTTTACTTGTGTTAGTCTTACTCTTATACACTCGATATATGTTTTGCCATATGCCTATGTGCTTGTTTTTCAAAGTATTTTATACAAGTGCCATTAAGATGATTTTTTTTTTAAAGGCACTATTCGGTTGCACATATTTGCTTTGTCAACTCTTGTTCAAATACTTCTTTTAAATGAGGTCTAAACTATATGCTATCAAATTTTCAAAATTCAAAAGAGACCTTTTGTAGCTTTCTTAAGCGTATTTGAACTTGCATGATTTATTAGAATTTTGATGGTCTTCTAAATGCATAGTATGTGTTTCTTGCTTCATGGTCTATATATATAGTGTCTCTTTCTACTATGCTCTTTTGCAAGATATTTTGTGATTGATGATTGAGACATGTTTTGGGCTATTTTTATTCTTGATTATATAAGAGATGCCGTTAATGAGTTTGTTAAGTTGTGTAGATGAGAAATGAAGTATTCCAAATTTTAGTTACCTCAAAATATTTGGATGTACATATTCTACTATGAACACCTTAGATCAATTGGATGCCCTATGATGATAGTGATGAAGAAGACAAATTCCTCAATTGATGCTTCAAGATGAAGATTGGTTTTTAGAATTGCTAGAGGAGCTAAAAAGGAAATGATACTTGGAAGTTGATGCCATGTCTTTCATCACAAACGATTATAAATGCAAAATGGGCACTCCAAAACAAACTCGATGACCAAGGCAACATTGGTCGAACTAAGGCGAGGTTAGTAGCTCGAAGGTATTTTCAAGAAGAAGGTAATGATTTTGATGTAATATTTGCACTCATAGCTCTTTTTAGAAGTTATTTGCATTTTACTTGCCCATTCTTGTTTTAAGAAAATTTCAAGCTTTACTAAATGGATGTTAATTTTCTAAATGGTTTTATTCATATAGAAGTCTATCGGAGTTTAAAATTCTAGGCCAAACTTTTTTTTTTAAAAAAAAAAGGTCTTATACGGTTGATAGACTTAGCTATTTTTGCTAAATGATTCTATAAGAGGTAAAGTTGATACTACTCTCTTTGTTTTTGAAAAAGGGCAAGATTGTTTACTTGTGCATATTTATGAGAATATATTTGGTACTACTAATGAATATTTGTGCAAGATATTTTTCCAAGTTGATGCAAGGTGTACTTGAAATGAGCATGATGGGGAGCTCAAATTTCTCGCTTGGACTTCAAATCATTCAATGCCAAGTAGATGGTTACACTTCAAAAGAACTCTTGAAGGAGTTAGGCATTGAAGAAGGAAGAATCATCTCAACCTCTATGGCTACCAATGAAGAGATTGACAAAGGTTGAGAAAGACATGTCGGTTGACAAATAAATTCGAGGTATGTTTTCTTGTATTATTTCTATAGACTCGACATTCCATATGCCTTATGTCTATATGCTCGACTTCAAAAATTATCCCAACGAATCTCATTAAAGTGCCATTAAAAGAAATTTTCAAATATTTGAAAGGCACTTCTTCTTATGACTTGTTGTATCCAAAGCTTTAAAATGTTCTTATTTTTCGGGATAACAAGTCCGGTGAAAATTATTCAAAATATAGTTCGTCATAATCGAACCAAACATATTGAGATTCAAAAACTTTCTAAGGGATTGCGTTTTTAACAAAAACTTGAGATGTGTTTAATTAGTCTCAAGAATAACTCATGACATTTGTTCATTTACCGCCGAGTATTTTATCTCATTTCGAGCTTGATTATGACATAATGCATATTGAATGAAGCTTACGTTTGCATTTTACACGTTTTTAAAACTTAGGGGCGAAAAATTGGATTTTGGTTGAAAATTCGGATTTTTGGAAAAACTGACAGACAAGTGGGAAGGGTTGAGGGCAACCGATCGCCCTCAACGCCGACCGTCGCCCCCAACCACGGCCGTCGCCCTAAGCAAAATTTTGGATAAAAATGGTTCTGTCTTCGATTCGCAACTCTAACATATTTTGGCCATTTTTCGTCCCCTTCGCAAATTTCACACACAATTCACTTCAAATGAGTTTTGATGCATGAATTATATATTTTGGGGACTACCTAGCTCGGTTATCGTCATCATTGCTCGTCTTTACCGATCAAATGGTAAGAATTCTATTTCCTTAATCTCAATTGGGTTGAACCCCGAGAATTTGGCATATATGTACTATCTTGATGAAATTAGTATATGTTTGTAATGAGCTTATTGATTGTTGATGAATGATATTTATTAAATTGCATTTGGTGATGAAAAACTTGGCTTGATTTCATTTACAAGGGCTATATATATTCTTTTCAACTTTTGACGCCCGCCAAGTGTTCGATAAAACGTTTCAATGAAAAATTCATCACCTACATGATTCTCTCGATTTCAAAAGTCTTATACATTTATGGAGATCATGTTTTGCGTATCAAATGAGTTTTCATAAGCTTCTTTAAGTCATATGATTCGACTTTTCCCCTATTTGGTTTATAAGCTTCAATGTTCAAATAGCTCGGTACATCGGTTTAGTTGCGCACTTTGATATGACTTATCGTGTTAACATTCTTTTGATGATTCCAAAGGGGAGAAACAGGTTATAAGCTCTTTAGCTCAAAGAAGCTAAGATAAGCTTCACAAAAAGAAGCTATAAGCTATGGCTCATAAAAGCCATAAGTTGTGATTTGTTCCTAGTCCAATTGTTGCTTGATGGACTTATATTATTGTTTAATGTTGTTTTGACAGGGGGGGAGCTTATAAGCTCTTGAACATATTGTAAAAGCTAAAGCTTTTAGCTTATGGATTATTGCTCTTACATTATTCTTGATGTGCTTGTTGATAGGGGAGCTTGTGCTTATTATTGAAAATATTTACTCCTACTTGGTTGCTTTAATATTTTTGGAAATTTTGGTTGCTTCCAAACGGTCAAATGTTTTTACCGAAAATCATTTCTAAAATTGCTCTCTTAGTTTGTGTAAAAATTGTTTTGGTTTGTAATCATCAAAAAGGGGAGATTGTTTGATACATGTTTTTATCTTAATTTTGATGATTTTATTTTATCACCAAAACAATGTTTTTAAAGGTTGTCCAAATACTCCTAAATGATTTAAAATGGTTTTAATATTTTCCTGGAGTATTTTCTCAAGATTATTAAAAATGGACAACACTTTTATCAATGAGTTTTTACTCCTATAACAGTTCCTAAATGTTGTCTAAATACTCTCGATCGGTTTAAAATGTTTTTACACAATTTTCGGAGTATTTCTTGAGTTTTATTTTCGACAAAAATTGGACAATATTTACTCTCGTGGTCGACCGGTCGCCCCTATAGGGCAACCCGTGCACGAAGATATTTTTAGAAACGAGAAAATGAGACGGAAGCAAAAAACAAGCAGGTCGGCCGGTCGCTTTCTTTGGGCGTCGACCGGTCGGCCGGCCGTCCGCCCGAGTGCGGACGGTACTGCAAGTGTGTTTGAAAGCATGAACATTTGATCTTTGCAAAATCCATGAGGGGACGGTTGGGGTGATGGTCGGCCGGCCGAGGTAGACGCGTCGGCCGCCTGTGTTATTTTCAAAGCAGTATTTTTCCAACGTCTATTTAAATGCGACCGTCGCCCTATCTTTTGACAAAGAATTTCGACCGTTTGACAGACACATTTCCTTAAATTGTGGGATTGATTTCTAACAGCTATATTCTTGATTTTAATTGTATTTTTCTGTAGATTTTCAATCCCCAAGAGGAGCCTATGCTTGATCAATCATCTCCTATAAATAGAGGAAGTTTTGGAGCAACCAAAATAACAATTGAGATACAACACAACAAGATACACTTCAAGCAACACTTGGTCTTTCATTGTCATTATTCTTGTTGTAAAATTGCCTAGCTTATCACTTTCACATCTTTGAGGTCTAGGCTATTCTTGATTACACTTTGCACTCAAATTGTATTATTCATTATTGAGTTGTAATCTTGATATTTGGTTATCATTCAAACACAAGATATCCTTGTGAGTGTTCTTGTGGTAAGAACATACTTGGATGATCTAGGTGATAGGTGAAGAAGATTGTGGTAATCTTCTTATTGAGGTGTTGAAGAATTTGGTATTCTTCAAGGTTGAAGATTGTGGTAATCTTCACAAGGTGCCGTTGAAGGAAGATTGTGGTAATCTTCAAAGGGAGATTGTGGTAATCTCCAAAGGTGGTCTTTGAAGAAGAGTGTGGTGCTCTTCAAGGTGTTGTAAGTTGAATTTGTATTAATTTTGGTAATTAATAAAATTCTTTTTCTTTTCGAAATCCATCCCTGGATATCTTTGTGGTGGTAGAGGATTAGGCCCTGGTGGGTTGAACCTCTTTAAATCGGCGTGTGTTGTTTACATTCCGCACCTTTATTATTTTGTTTGAGCATTCGATTGTTAAAAGAGGGCGAAATCGAAAAGATGGAGATAATCTATTCACCCCCTCTAGATTATCGTAGCCGCTGGACTTACAAGTGGTATCAAAGCCAAACTTTTTGCAAGCTCGTTTCACATCGCGAGTGAAGAGAAACGATCGTCGGCTCTGAAAAGAAGCTCATCTTTCCTAAGACCTCCACCACCAAGCCACCTCGGTTTGATTCCAAAAATTTTAATTTTTGGAAAGAAAGAATGGAATGCTATCTACAAGGTTGCGGGTTCGACATTTGGAACACCGTCATTAATGGAGAATCCATTCCGATGAAAGATACACCACACACCTCAAAAGGCTTCAAAAAGCTCAACGATGAAGAGAAGAAAATCATCTCTTTAAATGGTAAAGCTCTTAATATTTTACTTTGTTCACTTACCACTTTGGAATTTGATCATGTTGTAGGTATTCAATCGGCACATGAAGTATGGCAAAATTAGAAGCCATCTATGAAGTATATGCAAATGAAAGGAGCAACTCAAAAGCATCTACTTCACAAATGGATACAACATCAAATCCAACAACATGGGATAAGCCTTCTACAACCTCCCATGATGAACAAGTTGAACAATGCCTCATGGGCATCGAAGAAGAAAACGAGGTAAGTTCTAAACCCTCTACTTCTTATGACCATGAATTGCAAAATGAATATAGTGATTTACAAAATGATTATGATGAGCTACAAGATGAATTCCAAAACTTACTTGTTAAATACAAAAATTTGAAAAAGGAATTCATTGTTTTGAAAAATGATAAGGATAGTTTATTTACTTCCTATGAATCACTATCATGTGCTCACACCACCACTCTTGACAAGGTTAGAAACCTTGAGAAAGAAAATAGTACTCTTGTTGAGGATATAAATTGCTTGAAAAATGATTTATCTAAATCCAACTTGAGTACCGATAGAATGACCGATATTATTGATTGTGGTGATAATTCGAAATTAGAACTTGATCATAAGCTGGGTGTCAATCACATGAAAAAGAATCAAGTCTTTAAGACGTTGGTCATTATGCTCCTAGAATTATTACATGCTTTTATTGCGGTAAAAGGGTCATACGGTAAATAATGTCGGGCTAGAAAATAGCTCTAATTATTGTTGGAGACCTAAAAGTCTCAAGACTAATCCCAAAGGACCCAAACACATGAGGTACCACAAAATAAATTGTTGATAGGTACCCGTGAAATAATGATCGAAGAAAATTCATACCGCGAAGAAGACATCAAATGACCGTGTCATTTGATCAAAGAAAAAAAAAAACATTTTCAACAAAGCCAATTTCCAAGAAGAGGATACAATCAAAAATGGGAAGAATACAATCCTTGAAATGGCAAAGACATCATCAACAAGATGATTTTCAAAGAAGAAGAGACCATCAACAATGGAAGGTAACAAACCTTGGAAATGGAGCAATCAAAGAAGCCATCATCAACAAAGTGACTTCTCAAGGGGAAGATATCATCAACAATGGGAACGACACAACCCATGGAAACGGCGTAATTGGTAAACCGTATCTCCCATTTAAAATATGCATTTTATCTAGTTAGTATGCATGTTTTTATTTGTGTCTATATTGCAAATGAGTTTTCAAGTATTTACAAATGAATATTTGTTTGAAATCGAGATGGACTCTTCTGATTGAGAACTAAATAACTCATATAACTCATCGGGAACTTTATGGGTGCAAGTTTAATTTTTCCATTATCGCAGCAAAACGTCGGAGGCTCATACTCAAATTTTACAAATAGCAACAATGTATACAATTTGACATTTTTTCCAACTCATGTATTTTGGAACATACATGTTCATCAATCATTGAACCTAAAAGAAACAAATATCAAATAATCTAGATTTAAAAAATAATAAATTTTCATATGTTATATTTAATGAATGACTTTATACTACTATATAACCTTGTGATTCCATGAAATTTGATCTTTAAAAAGATATGTAACTTGTGGACTTTTCCTCTTCTGATGCTTCTTCACTTTATAAATATATTCTTGCTTTTGTGTAGCATTTAGATTGTCACATTTCATCTTATCACAATTCCTTTGTCGATATACATCAGTTACTGTAAAAACAATATAGATTTTTTTATAAAATGTTATGCATATTTCTTCAATGGTGAAATATTTACAAAAATTAAGATTCTAAAATTTTAATTATTATAATACAAACACTAAAAAAATATATTGAATCTAACTTACCTGTAAATTTCAAGGTTGACAATTCTTATCAAGTGATTCTATTCGTTTTTTTAAAGGATAAGGCGGTGAAGGCTAAAAATATACTACATAATCAATCTGTTAGATCAGCTTTGGTTTTTGGGTTCATGAATGAAAAATAAAAGATACAGTAGTGGGAGGAAAATATATCTGGGATAGACATAGAAAGTGAAGGAGATAGTAGAATGAATAAAATTATATTAGGATTATCATTTTGATATATAATGGAATTTTTCATAAATTTTTATTTGGAATGTTAGTTACCTTATATTCTGAAGTGAGTTCTTAATTAGCATTTTGATTTATTGGTACCACATAGTTGCCCTGCACACATTTGATCTTTATAAATTGATATGATTCACACTTCACTATGTGTTTAACAAATCATTCCATATTTTTAATAAACAAACCAAAATAAGAGATTGTGAATGTTTTATCAGCAAACCCATCACCATGCATTTAAATAAAACAAAATAAGACATTATGCAATCATTGTCATGTAACTCTTCATGATTTCTCTCGCGGTTCTGATCTCTCAGGTTTGTAGTAATATTTATGTGATGTTTTGATATTATTGAAGTTTTGGAATTACTATGAATTGTACTTACTTCTGTATTGTTCTTTTAGTTCATGTAATGGTGTTAGACTTACATATTATCCAACTTTATATCCTTGCATGACAAAAACTAAAATTATATATTTATATTCTAAAACTAAAAGTATATATTAATTTACTAAGAATTTATATTCTAAAGATAGTTATCCCTAATCCCTAATCCCTAATACTTTAGAGTGCTGAATATTTCTGTAAAAATAGTGTTAGACTAACACAAGAACGGCCCTGACTTTTTGGGTGTCCATGACCAAAAGTTAAAAAAGGTCCCTATAAAAAGTCAAAGAGAAAGAAATCTAAATAAATAATTCATATACATACACTTTGAATATAATTTAATAAGAACTTGTAAATAAATATATTTTATTTAAATAATATAATGAACGGACATAATAATATGTTCAAACCAGTTACGGAATAATAGTAAAATTAAATGTCCTGAACCAGAAGGAAAAATATTGTTTTCTTTATTTTGATTTTAGAAGTTAGATTAATTTTTGTAGTAGAATTTTTAAAACAAAATGGACTTGACGGATGTTTGGTTTTGCCAATTTCTCCATCCTGTATATCAGTATATGTGTATATTATACCCTCCACCCATCCATTTGTAATGCACCATCCAAATTTATAAATGTACGTTTACCACCTTACTAATTTTCCGGATAGTTTTTGTACTTTACCCTCAAAAATATCTATTTCTCTATTTGTTCTATTTTCTTCCCTTGTTTCGTTCTATTTTCTTCCCTTGTCTTTTGTTAGTAATAATACATGCCTTTTGGTTCTAAATGGTTTTTTTTAGTTCATGGAAAAGATGTAAGATTAACATACTATCTAACTTTCCATAATTTAATACATGGGAAAAATGAAAATACTTGAAAAGAAAACTACACGATTCTTCTAATTTATGCAATCCAATTTGGCAAGTAATACATCGTAGAATTTCATATATCAAAATTCACTACAAGCCTAAATCCGCAACTTACTCATCAGCAATTTAAAAACTTACAATCTCGTCAAAACCATTCTCATGATATATTGATTAAATTGAATCTCTACAATATCCGAAGCCAATGGATGGTAAGTTTTGCTCAAGGAACACTTAAAGAGTGTGTCTACACTTTTAAACTTAACCAGACTTCCAAGGAGTACTTGTCTCACTCTACCTTTTAGCATTCCAAGAAACTGCCTACAAAACAATTAAAAAAAAAAAAAGAACACGGACACTACAAAAGAAATTCATGAGCAAGAATTATAAGTACAAATTTGCAATTCCTTCAGATTGGATTTGAAAAGATAGTACTCGAAATAGGAGTACAATTTGTTGTAATTTCTTCATATTGCTACCTTTTTCTCTTCTGCTAAAAGGGGTGTGGCTTTCTGATTTTTTGGATGGCCAATTATATGTTCAAAGAGAGACTTCTTAGTGCACCAACAGACTTTCGGATTCTTTCTCTCGTTTGAATTTTTTTCTGCCTCTTTAGTCCACAACCGTTAACAGTAGTAGAACCTTGATTGTCCAAGGTTAGATTAAGGGACCATATCCTCTAATCTTATTCTTCTGAAGGTTAGTTGATAAAGAATGCACAAATTTAAGACTTTGGGAAGAAAAGCCAGGCAACTATATGTTTTAATAAAAATAACTCATGCAAAAATCCAAACAAACCAAGACATTACAATTCCTATTCACACGCAGGAATTCTGATCATTTCATTAGTATATATATAGGAATAAATTAATGTCAAACTAATCATTTCATTAGTATATAGGATTAAATGAATGCATGAATCATGAATGTCAAAGCGTCCTCCTATCTTCTCATAAAATGAATGTGAAATGTCTCCTGGTCTTGTATTGCACCTGCCTTTCAAACTTTTATTAGACTTTTTCCTTGTCTCAATTCTTAATATATGTAATTACACTTTACACCTCATTTATCTTTAAAATATAGGGATATTTTAGTCTAACAATATTTTTACAGAAATATTCATCCTTTTAGGGATGTTAGGGATAGGGATTAGGGATTAGGGATAGGGATTAGGGATTAGGGATTAGGGATTAGGGATAGGGATTAGGGATATATAGATTGTACGTGGCCGCATGGTCTTTTGCGTGATTTTGAGTCTCATATGCGTGTCACTTTTTGAGTCTAAATGCATTACTAAAATTGAATACATTTTGGGTCTTTAAAACTATGCTCATCGTGGACGCACTCATTTTTTTTATTTTTTAAAGTCATTTCCAAAATATAATAATTATTTTTGCGAAAAAATGTTAATTATTAATGAAAAACGAAATGACGAGGAGAGGAACATTCAATAAATCGAATCTACTTTATAATATATGAAAAAAAAAACTTAGGTTTGGGCTAATGAAAAGGAGAGTAGGTATTTGTAAATTACAAAAAACGTATTTGTGGTTTGATTTTATTTTAAATTTAAGGGATAACAGTAATTTGGAAATGCATCTTGCTTGTGAAGGGGAAAATATACGACCAAATAAAATCTTACGAAGATTCTCGTAATTTTCAAAAATTTCTAGATTTTTTAGTTATTAGCCTTAAAGTTTTTTAGGGATGGTAATGATGGACAGATACATGAACACCCAGATCTGTCTCGTCCACTCCAACGGTCGGGTCAGCTTTGTGTAGTATAAAAATTATTATTGTACGATTTTTATCTTGTATTTTGTATTATTAATGCATATTATGTATAAAAAATATTATTATCAATGTATATATATTAGATATAATATTAAGTAGAAATAAACTTATCTTATATAATATATATGTATATATATTAAATATATTAGAAAAAAATACTAGCGCGGGACAGGTACTCATGGGTCAGGGATGATACCCAGACGGCCAGACCTGCCCTATCCCACTATGGGCCAGGGTGGCGGGACGATCCAAACGGGGTGGGCCAAGAGAGGACATGGCCACATGGGTATGCATGTCTTATATATTTATTATTTAAAATATCCCTAATATATAAATATCTCGTGTATGTACAAGCTGTACAATGATGGCTAATTTAACAAAATAAGTTAGTTTTCAAACCAATTTAACAAAATAATGCAAAAAAAAAAAAAAGAGGTGAAAACAGAGTTGGCTGTTTTCTAAGAAAACAGCGTTACCAACGCTGTTTTCACCAAAAAAAATTTTTAAATTTTAATTCAAAAACATAGATTTATATGTTTTTCAAACTGAAATTGAACCGCAATGCTAGAAAAATCGAACCGAACCAAACCGAACTATTTCGGTTTGGTTCGGTTCGATTTTTCGGTTTGGGATTTATTTTGGGTTTTTATGTTTTTTGCTAAAAAATATATTTTTTTTATATTTATTTAACAATTTAACAATAAAATATTATATAAACTTAAAATAATAATATAAAAAATATAAATTAAAATAATAATATAAAAAATATTTAAAAAAATTTATAGACCAAACCGAACCGAACCGAAAATTCATTCGGTTTATTAGACTAAAAAACGAACCAAACCGTTTAACAAATTGTTAAACCGAATGAATTTTCGGTTCAGTTCGGTTTTGGTCCATAAATTTTTAAAATATTTTTATATTATTATTTTAATTTATATTTTTTAATATATTTTTTATATTATTATTTTAATTTTCTATAATATTTTATTGTTAAATTATTAAATAAATATAAAAAAATGTTTTTTAGCAAAAACGTAATAACCCAAAAAAAAGCTAAATCAAAAAATCGAACCAACCAAACCGAAATAGTTCGGTTTGGTTCTGGTTCGATTTTTCTAGCATTGCGTTCAATTTCGGTTTGAAAAACATATAAATCTATTTTTTTTGAATTTAAATTTAAAAAAAAAAATTTGGTGAAAACAGCGTTGGTAACGCTGTTTTCAAAAACTAACTCTGTTTTCACCTCTTTTTTAATTTTTTTGCATTATTTTGTTAAATTGGTTTGAAAACTAACTTATTTTGTTAAATTAGCCTACAATGATGCATCTTTAGGGCCTGTTTGTTTATGTTTCCATGGTCCATTTCAGGTTTAAAGTTGGAAATAAATTTTGAGAATTTATTGGTTTTCGTGTGGAAATTGGGATTGTGTTTGGATGAATGAATTGAAATGTGTTTTATGTAGGGTTGGAAATGAGATTGTGTTTTGGTTTGAGTAGTTTTGAAATATTATTTTATGTATATAATAATTGAAAAGTTGGTAGTGGTGGGGTCCACTTCAATATTTTAATTTGAATATATAATATTATATTTGTAAGATTATAGTTGGTGGGTCCCATTAGATAGTTATAATTTAAAAATAGTAATATTTTAAGTAGATAAAGTTGATAATAGTGGGTCCACATATATAATTGGGTTAAAATATGAGAATAGTGATTGATAAGAATGATGAGTGATGTAGGGTAGTGTATAGGTTTGAGATGTTGTTTTATGTGAAAAATAGAAAATGAAAATGATGATTTCCATTGGAAATTTTATGAACAAACACGATTCCACTTTTACGTATAATGGTTGGAAACCTGGAAAAGCATCGGAACCTGGAAAGAAGTCATTGGAAACATAAACAAATAAGACCTTAAGATCCTGTCGTAACTCTCCCCACCTTCCACAATTAACGTACGGTCAAGATCCAACTGTCGGCGTGCCAGGGGATGCCACATAATTAGTGGTTCTCTTCTCTGTAATATTTACATATATTTCTGCCAATATCTAAAACTATGTAACATGATAAGACCTTCTCAAAAAAAAAAAATGTAACATGATAAGACAACTGTTGGTATAGATATATACGGTACTAAACAATTCTTGGGTTACATGTTATTCTCCTAGGCAGGGCTATGCTGTTGTTTTGATGATTTTGTCTTAATTCTGAAGGGTCCTTGTGATCCACAACTATTTAATAAAAAATACTCCAAAGATTAATTTATGATTAGATTACAATTAATATATTTAATATTTACAAGTGTGCAGTGCTGGACATGTCTGGGGCATCTCTTTCACAAAACTGGAATTGTATTGGCTAAGGCACTGGGATTTGTTTGGCATGCCCTCATCATTCACAAGCAACAAACAATTGCTTTGATTTCTGTGTCCATAAACAGATTCTCAATTTCTTCTCTTTTTTTATATATCTTTTATGATTCATAATTTTAAAAATAATCATCATTAAAAAAATAATAGTATATATGTGTATATTGTACTGTACAAACGTTGTTTGAAGTTTAAGTTAGAGTTGTGCCCAACAAAAGAAAGAGAGAGAAACATAAATCTGTTTTTTCTATCTTGGTTGTCTTCTCCAGATGTCATTACATCCTTTAAGGTAAGTTAATTTATTTTTAATTGTTTCCTTAATTTGGTAAAACAATTTAATCACTGTTTGGTTTTCTGCAATGCTAGCTTTTTTCCTCAATCTTGGTTTCTTGTTTTTCTGGAAGGAAGGCTGAAGAAATTTGTGTGAGATGATTTAGATTTGGTTTTCTTTGATGATACAATAGTGATAATTATTAATGACAAGTGCTGAATGGATGTATTTCCAAGTTCAATTTTAGGTTCGGAGTGTTGGGAAATGAATTTCTTTGAGACTGTTGATTTCCGAGTAAAAAATAAAAATATATTTGGTTAATTGTCTCAATTTATATTATGGTATGAAATATGTTTGGAAATGAAAATGATGATGAGCCATACTTTGCCAATCTATCATGGCCCAAGAAATCATAATTGTATGAAAGAAAAAGTACTACTATCTTTATGTTGGCACTTGACACTAATTTATTTTTCTTCTACCCTAACCCCCCTCACTGAGAAGCTTAACCCAATGCATGAAATATTAACAGTACTATCTAATGAATAAAACTACCAACATACATATGAGGGATAGTAATAATAATAATAAAAAAAAAGACCCTGAGGGCTAATTATAACAAAACTTTTTAAAATTATAAAAAAAATTCTTGAAGTTTGATATCGTCTTACATTTTTCACATGCATAATCAGAAAGCTATTTAAAACTCCCTCTGATGTGTATAGACATTTTTCACATGCATAATCAGAAAGCTATTTAAAACTCCCTCTGATGTGTATAGAAATATTACAAGAGCCTGTTGAAATTTTGGCCTTTTCTCCATAACAAAATTGTATTTTAGCCATGTTTTTTAAAATCATGTTTTTTAACCGATTTTTGAGTTCAAATGTCCATTTCGTCATTTTGTTCATTTATGGGGATTAGTCTATTCCTCGGTACCCAGTTACATAAATCGGTATCTAGAAATATGTCTCGGTACCGAGACACATGACTCCTTCTATGTACGACATGTATATATAAAATGATGTTATTATTATACACGTGACATTTGTCCAGTACATTTGGACACTAGAATATTGGAACAAAGAATGGAGTAAGAGATCTGGATTCTAGACTGCCTAAAAACATAGTGTTGCTTATTATAAGCTAAAAAAATCAAATGGTACCTTTTGTCCTTGTGAATAATTGTATGGGGAAGTTAAATCACAATTATGAGGAGACCATTAGGATATATTTCTACATATATGACAAAACATGTGATTATATTTGCAAAGAAGATGGGTTGGAATCTGATATAGCTAAGCTTATTAATTATATACCAAAAACGGGTCGACCCCTTTCCATTTCTTATTTTATATATGATATTTCTCATCAGGCACCGACCACATGGAAACTATAATTGCCACTAGAAAATTACTTGTGGTGCTTTCATGCATGTGTCTGCCAAAAAACGAACACCATATTCCATTTCTGAAAAAACAAAGGCTCCTCTACAATACAATTATGTTCTTGAATGAACAAAACATTTGTTGTCTTAAATTTTCTACACGAATTATTTTCATCAGATGCGGACATGACACAGCTAGGCCGTCCCATAAATATTTATTCTGGTTCTCGCTTTTCCTTGGCTATAATTGCTCTAAGAACTTTATTCACTCTGTTGTCATAGTGAACAACCCACTTTATTCACATAGCAAAAATTAACAGTGTGCAAGTGCAACAGATCCACATGGAAGTGGGAAGTTTAAAGGGAATCCGCGCACACACAAAAAAAAAAAAAAGAAAAAACACTTTAAGTTTCATACAACTCACTCCGAGTTAGGGTAATTGAAGCTAGTATTTGACTCTGATCCAAAGTTCAATCCATGTACGTGCCGGAAATGGGCCTACAACACGCAATCAAGGTTAGGAAGGCCCTGGGATCGCCCGAGAAAGTCACTATGATGCCTAAGTTAGCAGAGTAGTGTCAGAAAATAATGCAGAGTGTCTGAAGTAATCAACAATAAAATTGTGCTTAACATTAAATAATGAGGGACGGGCTATTATACATAGGACTATGAGTCACATGAGTTTGGTATTATGAGTTGGACCTCACAGTCCTTTTTTGTTGACTTGACCAAATTGATAATTTTTATGGGTTAATAATTAATCAAAGAGAATCAAATAGCTAACTAAATATGTAAAAGAAAAAAAATACGATTTTACCCCTCATTAGACAATATGTTTGGTTTGTTATCTGAATTTTATGTTTAAAAATGAAAATATATTTGGTTATAGTTTTTAAGTGTATCTTGACATAGATTTACGTGATTTATAGTTAAAAGTTGTTTGGTTATGGTTTTTGAATTGTATTTTCAAATATATTTGCGTGATTTGGATGGAAAATTGATTGATTGTATTTCCAAAAGAGTATTTTCATAAACAAGTGAAAACTGAAACTGACTTATTTCCATTGAGAATTTGCACAAAAAAACATTAAACATATTTTTCGAAATAGATGGAAAATTGAAAATAGGTTTTGAAACCATAGCCAAGGTCTTTTGTAGAATCCTGGAAGGCAGAATGCTTCCGAAAGACAGGGTTTGTTGAATAACCTTAGTGAATTTAATCAGGAGCTTTCATATTGAATTATTAAGAATCAAAACAAGATTGTGGAAACGTACCTGAATCCATAACAGTTGAATATTGGGATTTGGCCTTTTAGATCTACACATCTCAAACCCTTCTAGAGAACCCTTTAACTTTCTCCGTATGTTTCTATTTGACGATTAGATAACATAATAAAATTGTGAAGTCCGTGTAACCTAGGGACTATAACTCTTATATATCTGTGCTACATTGGGTGTCATATTTTAGCCCATCATTAAAATACAAATATCATTAAGTCTCTACACATTAAAGGCCTATGTCCTATTAGCTAGATACGTACTACAAGAATTTCAGCTTTTAGTGACCAAAATTTAATGACGGGATGAAAAATTCGTCACTAAAAGCTAGATATGTGAAATTTTTATGAGGGTAAAAAAATTCCTAGTTAAAAATTGAAATTATTAATGAGGAGTTCCTAATTTCATAGTTATTAATAACTAATTCCCTCACTATTTGCATGATAAAAAACTCCCCTCATTATTAATTATAACAAATAAGATACCAAATACCAATTAAAAAATTATTTATTAAAAACATAGAATAACACCTTTTATTAATTACTAAACCTTTTTATTATTAAATAAATCAAAACATGCTTTCCAAAAAAAAAAAAAAGAAATCAAAACTTTTTATCATTAAAGAAATCAAGACTAAACTGTATCAATTCTCGAAACCATATCAAACCTAAACAAAACCTTTTTACAATTAAAGAAATCAAATCTAAACCTTATTAATTCTCTAAACCTTATCAAAACTAAAACCTTCTTATTCTTGAAAGCCTCTGCGTCTTCAAAAGCAAAAAAACGCTTCTGATATAATTTTCTACTCCAATTCTCTCACGAGTCACGTCTCCCTCCCTCTTTCTCACGTACTCCATCACTCGCGCTAATCATCGGCAATAAGAGAAGGTAACCCCAATTTCGTCTACTCTCCTCGACTGGAAAAGCCCCGATTTCGTTTGACACTGTTGCTTTTTGACCCAAACATTATCATTCAAAGGTAAACTCTTAAATTTCAACTGGTTTTTAATTCCCAAATTTCGATTTCTTCTCATGAAATGAATTAGATTCTAATTTTGATGTGAAAATTGGATATCTGGTTCCCAAGTATTAAATAGTTTTGTTGTCTGAAATGGAGAGTATTAAATTTAGTTATTCTGAATTCTAATTTTATCATGGGTAAAGTGAAGGAAAGGGGAATAGTGTATTGTTTTTCTGGTTATATTGATGCTTAATTCGACCACAAAGTTTTGCTATTTTCAGTTAGGAATTGATAAAATTAGAATTATGTATTCAATTGATATTCTCCACAGAGTTTTGCTACTTTCAGTTAGGAAATAGAGATCTGTTGATACAATTATAGCCATGTCAATTTATAGTTGCACTAGACTTCTTGCGGATTGAATATTCTGTTTCCTGACCCGGTTACTATATTTTACCAGGCAATGGCTGAAAAGTTTTTCATTTATTAAAGGGATAATTATATAAAACCCCCTGAGGTTTGGGCTAATTACATAAAAACCCAGAAAAAATCCTTAAGGTTTGATTCCATTTAGACATTCCCTCTTCGTAAGCAAAAAATATTTCAAAAACCACTTTGATATTTGAAGAAATATTACAATTAGCCCCTTAAATTTAAGACAAAATCAAACATGAGGGGGCTTTTTGTATTTTGAAACATCTCTCGATTCTTTTGTAATTAGGCCAAACTGTGGGGGTGTTTTTGTAATCATCCCTTTATTAACTATACTTCATTTAGTTGATCATATAGTCGTTACAAGAAATATGTCCAATGGATGTTATGTTTCTTGGGTTGTGGAGAGTATTTTTGGTGTTGGGACATCATATTTGCTTAAATTATCCAACATTATTACTATGACTTCATGGTTCATAAGACTGAGAATCTTGTGGTCTTTGAGGATAAATTTTAGTCTTTTGCTGTCAAAGGAGTACTGTCATTTGACTCCCCTAAAAGGCTGATGTCAACTTAGATTGCATAATGCATTAAGATAATAGTGCACTAGCTTTGGAACGCTGGGCCTTTGCTCCAGTCACTTTTCTTTTTTTTTTTCTACTGAAAATGTTTGTTGCAAAAATTAAATATTTAATTACATATATGCAAAGTTTTTTTTGTCAGTAGTATGCATAACATTTGAGTAGGCTTCAAGGAATCTGTAGTCTTGTGCTATATTTTTCTTTTTTTCTTCTTGTCACTTAGTTGTTAGTATACAAACGAATTTTCTGGTTGTCATTACTGAAATGAAACTTTATCATATTTTAATACATAGGGTAAAATTAGAAAAATCAGGATAACAAACTTTCTAAGGTGCATAGATCCTTATAATTAGGATGACAATGGGGCGGGTTTAAATCCCTACCCGCAATAAATCCGCCCGGCGAGACGAGTTTAAACCCGGTCAAATGGGTCCCGGGTGGGTCCCAGGTCCAATGTTTATAAAACCCGTCGGGTCCGGGGCGGGTAATAGATGAATCAAACAAACAACACATGTGGGATGCAGTTAAGGTATGCAAATTTATCTTGGAAAATATTGAAGTTTTTGCATTATTTCGCCAGTATGTGCTTTATGATATCTTATATCGTCGCATTGAAAATGACAACCAACCAATTTTCGATGCACTTCCAACGGCTAGCACTGACCTTGAACAGTACCACTTGTTTAATTTGTTGGTTTCTTTATTATATTATTCATTTTATAAATATTTTAGACTTGTTTTGGTTTATTAGTTGGGGATAGTTTTTGTTGAGTGGGAGGTGTCTGTATTGGTGGGATGAATATGTGTGTGTGGAGGTACCACATAGGTTCATGTTAAAATTTGTTCAAAAGTGTATGATTTTGTGGATATCGGTTTACTATTGCTTTTGTTTAGGATTTTCTCTATTTTGATTTTCCCATTTGTTTTGACCTCCATAAGGGATTGAAAAAAGTATAAAATGTATGTATTGATCTCCTTAATTAAGCGGCATAATTTGACCTTGATAAGAAATAGGATTTGAATAGCTTTGGTTTTATTTGTTATCATAGGGATCTGATGGTTCTTGGTTGTACATTTGGTTTAAAAGCAAATTAATATTTGGCAAACAGGGAGATTGAAACCGAACGAAACAAAAGAAATTATAACAAATTCAACTTTTTGAGTTACTGCATTGCTCTCATATAAATGGGATGTATTTTTTCTTGCTCCATATAAGGTTAGGAACAAGAAAGTGTTGGAAAGCAATTAGCTTTGAAGGAATATCAAAAGACACTCTGAGAAATTAAGAAGGAATGGGGTGGGTTCTTGTGCTTTTGGAACCAATATCCGTGACTATTATATGCTTATGCAAATAGATCTGCAATGTAGGAAAAATAAGTGCAGTTGTTTTCTGAGATAGCTATTTGGATGTATTCATAATCTTATTCCTGGTTAGGTTTCTACTCTAATCTCAGGACAATTGGGTGCAACAAATATGGGACATGCCTCTTTTGAGTTTTGTAGGAAAAATGCTTTTGGGTGCAACTTTTAGATTTTAAGCTCTACGGGTTGTTTATAAAAGATGAAATATTTCTTAATATATAGTTTCTTTGAAAGTTAATTTCGATATTGGGATTAATGCTTTTCTTTTTTTATTTTACTCGTAGGTTGACTCGTAAAGAAGACTACAACACGTATTGGGAAACTGGTACAGGATATTTGAAGCAACCAAATGATTTGCTTTTCTGGTGCTCAAATTTGTACTCCATGGAGTAGATATTAGGAACTTCAGTTATGTAGAACATGATTCTTTGGAACAAATTACATTTGTATATATTTTGAGTACATGATTACATGTTGATACAGTTGTTTTTATAAAATTTGTCGTTCAAAAAATTTATTTACACTTGGATGCTTAGCAATACGAATTCTTTATTAATAAGGATGTGTTTGTGCAATGAGCGATTCAATTAAAATAATAATTCTAGATTTTATAATAATTTTTTAATGAGTGTAACTCTTGATTTATGAGGGATAATTTTATTATAAATTACTTTTAGTGATGGGATAATAACTAATAATGATGGTAAATTTTATCCATAAAAAAATATATAGTGAGGGGAAATGGTTATATAATGAGGAGATATTTTGTCACTGGAAATTATTCAATGAGGGTAAATGATATTTTTAGTGATGAAATTTGTAATCATTGAAATTATTTTTAATGACTGGTATAATCATCTTGTCATTAAATATATTGAAACAATAATGACGGGACCTATTTCCCGTCATTAATTACTTTACCTAGGAGGCGTGAATGAGGTCCATGACGGGAAATTTTCCGTCATTAAAAACCTTTAGTGACGGATTTTAGATTTATAATGACGAAATTTCCCGTCATTAAAACTCAATTTTCTTGTAGTACACTAAAGCACAAATACTTAAAACACCATTTGATCACTTATAAAATAAGTTTATCCTTATTTGATAGTTCACAACACATAATTATTTTACATATAAATCCAAGAGCAAATGGTGGGAATTACACGTTTGGGATATGAGATAGACTTTTTTGATATGTATGATAAAAAACTATAGGGCGCGATTGGATATACTTTCATTTTGAAAATTTTCATTTTTCTAGAGAATAGTGGTAAAATAAAATTTAGAAGAAAAAAGATGAATTTGGGAGTGTGATTGGATGTGAGATGAAAAAGTAATGAAATTTGATTTGATTTAAAAATAGTAAAATAGTGATGGGATATGATTGGTAGTTAGAAATGTGTGAGTGAGTGAATATTAGAATTTATGGAAAAAATGTGTAATAATGATTAGTTTTTTTGTGAAAAATTGTGTAGATGTGATTGATGATAGAAAAAATAAGAAAAAGTGTAAGTGAGATAATAATATATTTTCTGAAAATTTTCATAAACAATCGCATATTTGGTCAAAACAATTTCTCCAGCGGAACGAAAAAGGAATCCATTTCATGTCCAATCGCCACCTATGTTTTCTACCCACTTTTGGGGTTCTTTAACCACAATACCCTCAAGTCTTTAAATACAAGTCTTAAAGTAGGAAAAGTTGGTATTTCTCTCTCATTTTAAATACATACATACATACTTTTCCCTCCAACTTTTTATTTTTCTTCTCCTTCTTCTTCACAAAATAGCAAGAAGTTCATTTTGTGCTCTTTCGTCTACCAAAAATCGCATCAGACAAAAGAAAAAAATAAGGTAATGTTGTTTCTCCTCTTAGTTACTTAAACCTTGTTTAAATTGTACAAGAATATACTTGCACGATATGTGAAATTTCTGAATTTAAAAACAAGATTGTACTGTGCACGATATGTACTCGAGATCACATGATATGCACAATTCATGCCATTATATGGTGCATTGTAGGTTTAATAGAGGCACGATATATCGTGCCAAATTTTAATGAGACACGATATATTGTGCCCAATATTGTGCACGATATCGTGCATAATTTAATGAGCACGATATTGTGAACGATATATCGTGCCTCATTAATATTTGGCACGATATTATATCATGCCATATCGTGCCTCATTAATATTTGGCACGATATATCGTGTCATATCGTGCAGTGTCGTGCCACATTTTGTAGTGTCATTTTCATATCGTGCCTTTTTATGCTTGCATATTGTGGCGTATCTTTAATATTTTCTATATTTTCTATATTTTCTGTCTATAGATGAACTCTGGCTATGTTGTTGTTCGATTTGGAGGTCACTGGGAATGTTTAGAATATAAAAATAGTGAAGAGGAAGTTGTACGTGTTGAACCGGGCAAAATAAATTATATTGAAATATTTGAGGAGGTTTATGGTATTGTTGAAGTCGATAGAGGCATATACGACTGTGTAATGCATGCTATTATATATATTTCTAGAAACAAAATCGGGAAGTTAAAGTTGAAAAACGACCGTGACATTGAAAGTGCATTTGAAAACACCGAGTTACCAGTTGTTTTTGTAACACTGAAAAGAAAAATGGGTGAGACAATGTATTGGGAAGTCAGTCTGGGCATAATTGAGTTGAGAACGTTGAAGGTCAATAAGAGGTTGGTGGAAGTTTTATGCAACTAGTGGCTACTCATAATGATTTTTCAACAGTCATTGGGCCTAATTACAACTACATGCACCATCTTGGTTTTCAACAATATGGTGTACCGCACATCAATCTATATAGTCATGTAGTAAGACCTAGTGGAGCACCTTTTATGCATATGAACAATATTCCAATTATTGATCATCCGCGTCCACTCTCACCTGCAATTAATGCTCCTAATATCAATTGTCTGGGACCTAGTATAAGGCCAAACATTGAAGATGGCTATTATCCTGCACGGGTTGTGATAATACTGATGTTAATTGTGATAATACCGATGCTGATGCTGGTTGTGATAATAATGCAGATGATTTTGGTGAGAACTACACTACTGGTGATGCTGGTTGTGATAATAATGCAGATGATTTTGGTGAAAACTACACTGCTAGTGATGTTGAAGCTAATAATCAATTTGAAAATGACCAGCAACATGCTGAATTTGAGGAATTTTGTGAGTGGAGACGTTGAGGGATAGAAGTATTTTCAGAAAACCAAAACCAAGATGCATCAGAAGAACGAGGTGCTAATATATATCCAGATATCCATAGAGACAATAGGGATGAAACAATAGTGCCCACATGACGAAGTTGGGTAATTCCTGGTGCACTCTCGCACGTTTCACTTTCTCCCGAAGAACCTGCTAGATTGGAAGAATCTGGTGGGACATTGCGTCAAGGATCAACATACATGAGCAAAACTGAACTAGAGATGGCACTAGGCATGTATCAACCTTGAAAATCAAGTCGAGTATCGAGTTGAACGCTCGGATAAGACTCGTTATTATGCAATATGCAAGTATGAACGATGCCCTTTTCAAATGCGTGTATATGGAAAGGATGATATTTTGAGAGTAGGAAAGTCTGACAAGCATCATGGATGTGGGTTAAATTTGAATGACAATGCATCTAAAGCGGGTGCATTTTAAAGTAAGAGTGCATATTTTGCATCTAGATTACTAGTGGAACATTCTACGCTCATGCCAAGAGATTTGATAGGGGAGTTGGAATCGCGACATGGCTTAAAATGAGTTATAATGTTGCATTGAGTGCTAAGCATCATGCTTTTGGGTTGATATATGGAGATAGCAACAAGTCATTCAATCTATTTTCGGCATACTTACACATGTTGAATTTAACGAATCCCGGATCGGTAACTAGATGGAAGTCGGAAATGTTAATAGATTCAAGTACTTGTTTTTTGCTTTGCATGCATCAATCACTGATTCCAAAACCCTCCCCGGCTGATTTTTGTGATTGATGGGACACGCCTTAAAGACAAGTAGCGGGGAATATTGTTTGTTGCCGTAACAAAAGATGGTAATGAATAGATTTTCCCACTTGCAGTTGGAATTGGGGATGTTGAAAATGACGAATCCTAGACATGGTTTTTGAGACAGTTGAGAGATGTTTATACGTGCCCTCGTGATTTACTGATTGTTTCTGATCAACACAAGAGTATCAGTAATGCCATAAAAGTAGTATACCCTATGAAGGAGGAAGTACCTAACAATAGTGAACATGTAGGAATTCACTAAATCTAAGAAAAATTCCAAATTCTCCAACTACTATGCCAAAATCTAAGTAGGATGCATTTAACATCACATGTAGATACAAAGTACTATACAGAAAGCAAGAGCCTATTTCCTTTTCCTGTTTTTTTTTTTTTTTTGACATAATAAAAATCATAACACCTAATACATTTAATAATAATAGTACCCAAAAATTATAAGTAATGCAAAAATATAAACATAATATATGCAAGTGCAAGCATTGCCAATGGGAAATCTCAGAAAAACATAAAGCACTGATGAAGAATTCTCTCCAACTAAAGTTCTTAATAAATTATCTCAAGAAGTGTAAGTGAGCCAAATACAACTAAAGCTGAATTTTCTTAGATTACAGCAAATCAGTAAGCACACATGGATAAGATCTAGAAAGGAGCACAAGAAGTAGATTCAAAGTTTGCATCAATCATGAATATGGCGATTCATGTCAATATGGCGATTCAAAAAGTTTGCCAATGAGAAATAATGAATCAGAAAGGAAGTGGTAAAAATTCAACTGCTAGATTCAGGCAATATGGAAACCTCTATCTCCCCACCTCTCCCTCAAACCAATTCTTCATTGTCTCTCTCTCGGGTTTCAAGATTTTGAGATTCTCTATCTAAATCAACACCATGAAAACCTGAGTTCGAAGCAGCGCCTTCAGGTCCCAGGAAATCCCATCGTTGTTTTACACATACCGGCCGAGTCAGCGCCTAACTAAGATACTCGAAATCACCGCTAAATCTAGAGAAACCGGTGCGCAAACTCTAATTGCTCTGAGTCAACTCAATCCGAGTTCAGATTCAGCATTTTCAGATTGATTCATAGAGTCCACAAGAGGAATTAAATAGTTCTCTAACTTACATCTTTAATTCAATGCTTTACTAAGCAAAATCAAATCTAACCTAATAAAGACGGCCTAGCGACGATGGGCTGCTGTTGAAGGCGAAGGGGGCTTTTGATGACGGTGACGGCGGGCGGGTGCATGAGAGGCTAGATGGACGGCAGCGGGAGGCGACTTCCTAACGCGAAAAGAAAGTACGATAGAAACAAAGTGAGCTTGGTCACGAGGGTTCAGATTAATAATGGAAATTATTTGAACAATTTTAAAAAAAGAAGCATGTAAATAGACATTGGTTTTGTAGACCGGTGTAATACGATACTATTAGACACCGATTCTAAAACGGTGTCTAAAATTATGGTTTCTAAACAATTAAAGACACTGGTTTTAGAACCGTGTCAAAACAACTACTGTCAAATCTAAATAAATAGACACTAGTTCCAAAATCCGATGCCAAAACCGCTGTCGATTTGGGGATTTGTTTACAATAGACACCGGTTCTGTGAAACCGCTGTTTATTATCAAAAGACAGCACTAATTATACATCGGTTTATTTTGAATAACCGTTGTGATATTGAAAAAGACAGTAGAAAAGTCATGAAACCGCTGTCTTTGTAGTGATGTCTATCACCAATTTTCTTGTAGTAGAATTTACTTACTCTTGAATGTTATAGGAGGCTTAATAATAACAGTTTGAGTGGACGAATTTTCATGTCTCTAACTACCATCGCTACAATTCAAGTCTTATAAGCAAGAAATCAATGGATCATATGTATCTGTACTTTTATCATTCTATCTTTTGATGTGCTAATAGTCGCTTCCATGCATGTGTAATATGCACACCGATCTTTCAAATAACTCGCTCACAAGACCAATTCCAATCCTTTCAATTATTCACTCCTAAAAGTTAGCAAATATGGCGAAGACCAAGCTAAGTGAAAATTTGAAGAAGTTGCGGTATTATGAAATCCTTTCATTTGAAATATTCTTAATTGATTTTGTAATGTAGATTCATGTTTATAGAAGCATCTAGTATGCTTGGTGATTGATGAGGCACATCGTGCTATGGGAAACATTATTCCTATTGTGTAGCGATCCATGAGGTTGTAGTTTTGTTCTATTGACAATCATTCAAAATTCTCGCACATAAAAAGTTTTGTCAAACCGGATGATCAACATATGAAAAAGTCGGTTCTCTAACTAGTAAAACCCAATCCATATTCGTTATATGATTGTGTGTGATGTCTTTACTTAACACGTACTAGTGTGTGAGTGTGTCTTTGGTCTGCGCGATATTTAAATATGGATTCTTAGCATATTTGGATGGTAATCTCATTGTATGCAAGTAAATAACAATGGGATCATGTTATCTTCTGGTTTCGGTCATTTTATTTTGATTTTTGGAGTTTACGCATGATGCGATTTGCATATGGCCACTGTATTAATATTTTTTTTAAAGACATAATTGAGTTTCATTTTTTATTTTTATTTTCATAATCTGATCTAGATTTAGTACTTCATTTCATTGCATTTCTAAGTCCGTTTTCTTTTTTCTTGGTAGTCCGATGAGTTGTTGTTTATCTATTTTCTTTCGATTGGTGATAACTAGGCATCAAGAGGATGTTTCTTCAAGGAATGCTGACTTTATCATTTGCTTTTTTTATAGGGAATTTTATCTTTTGCTTTTGTAACAATGTTAGAATATATTTCACCCAATTAAATTTGTAGTAGTTTCCCTTCAAAAATGAAAAAAACTTGTAGTGGTTGATTACAACTAACACTTGAACATAAATACCCAAACTCTATTTTTTTTGTTTAATTTCTTTTGAATGAGCATTGTGGTTATTTTATGTCAATATTTGTTACATTATTGATTGATAGTGAATGACTTGCAAATAAAAGCAACCTAAAAAGTGAAGTAAATATAAATATATGCATGACATATGAATAAAATAAATATCCATTTTAGCGAGAAAATTAATAAATTTACGGTTAATGTTCACAGTATATCCACTTTAGCGAGGAATTTGATAAATTTGTGGTTAATATTAGCCGCAAAATTAAAAATTTCCTCTCTAAACTTTAGACGCGAAATTAGAAGTTTCCTCTCTAAACTTTACGAGGAATTTCAAACATACGCTGCCAAAGTAGTTTAGTGATGCTCTTATAGCAGCGAGACCCGTTACGAATTTATTTCCTCACTAAATTCGATTTGCGAAAAAATCATGAATGTTAGCAAGGAAAAATTTTGCCGCTAAATTGCAATTTTCCTGTAGTGTCTGTGTATGAAAATTTTAGTTTGTACTGAGAAACCGATGGACCAACAAGAGTGTATGCATAGGAAAGAATGATTTATTCTCATAAAATATTATACTTTTTTTTTGGATTGGGTAGGATCTAGATTTGAGTTTGAGATCTGTCTTATGGATTAAGATCTATAAGACGATCTCAATTGGAGACCTTCTCTATATATATTATTTTGAAATTATTATGTATGATAACGATTTGATCAAACTTATAAAATAACGTATTATTTAAAAACTCAAGGGATTTTACACACAAGTAATATTAACCAATTATAATACATTAATTGTTAACTAATTCTATTTTTTTACAACACTTGGCAAACACATCCAATTAGGTCCCCTCTTTGTTTCTTGGTAATGTGAATGTAGTGCAAGGCCATGTTCCCTCTAGATCTAGAACATGGGTGAGTAATTGCAACCAAAGACTTTTGAGTTATTATATCATGTGATGATGATAAATAAAATAATTGTATTCCTGCAGTGGTCACATTGGCAAACTGTCTCTTTAGATTAGGAGACTTAATTTTTCATAAATAATCAATGGCACATGTTGGAGTTGGACATTAATTAAAATTTCATATACATGGTTGAATAACAAATGCATCATTGCTTAATTATAATGCAATTCATTTGAAGGAAAGCAATATATTCACCAACAAATGCCGCAGTCCTTACTTGTTTATGCCAAAAGAGTTGCGTTGTTTCAATTCATAAGTGAAATTTGTGTCTGAGAAGATAAGAGATGGGTTCTTATGCTGCTCTGGTTTCTCTTAAACAGACTATTAATCGCCTTCCTAACTCTCGTCATGTTTCGATTCAAGTTGCTCACAAGAAGATTAGGTCCTTAAAAAACATTGCCGAAAGATTGAATGGCAGCAACGAATCGAGGGTGAATGCTTTTGATGGACAAATCAGAGAGGCGGCGTGTGAACTAGAAGACACGCTCGAATTGCTTGTCTCAAATCAGAACCTTTCACAACCTAAAAAAAGCCTTTATCCGTTGCTATTTCCTCAAGTACAGCAAGTGATTAATACCTTTGTCCTAAGGGCGAAGGAATTGAAGAAAGTGTTCAATGAAGAAATAGTCAACTGGTTGACTGAAAAAGACGATGTTGTTCCATCAAGAATTGAATTTGATCGAAAGAAACATAAGGTAGTTGGATTATCTTACGACCTTGGTGAAATGATAAATAAGTTTTCAACGCAATGGTCATATAAAAGCACAACTCTCTCAATCTATGGGATGGCAGGCATTGGTAAGACTACTCTTGCTACGGAAATTTTTCAAGATCCATTAATTTCAAGTCAGTTCGACTGTCGTGCGTGGGTCACACTAGGCCCGGAATGTCAACACAGAGAAATCATCTGTGGTATTCTAGCTCAAATCGATCCTCATATTGATATAATGCTTATAGAAGGATCAGATGAGGAATTAAATGAATATTTGCCCAAAAGTTTGAAAGATAGAAGATATTTCATCGTATTGGATGATATATGGGATGTGGGTGTTATGGATGGTTTGAAAGGTTTAGTTCCGGACGACATTAATGGAAGTCGAGTCTTGCTGACAACTAGGATAAAGGATGTAGCTGACATTGGGGGTATTCATCAGTGTTATTGGATGACAGACCTCCATGATACAGAAAGTTGGTGTCTTCTTCGTGAGCTGGTGTTTGGTGAAGAATTGTGCCCTCCTCAACTTGAAAAGGCTGGAAAGAAGATAGCTGAGAAATGTGAAGGTCATCCTCTTACAATTGTCATCGTCGCCGACTTCCTGCGCAAAGCCGACAAGACCCCAGATCACTGGAATAAGGTAGCAGAAAAAGAAAATTCAGTTTTCAACGATGCATATGATAAGATGTTAAGAGTACTATACCCAAGCTATCAATACTTACCTCAATATTTAAAAGCATGCTTTCTTTACATGGGAGTTTTCCCTCAAAAATATGAGATCCCCCTCCCCAAGCTTTTCATGTTGTGGATTGCAGAGGGATTTCTTGAACCTGACCCTGACAAAAGTATAGAAAGTTTTGCTATGGAGTCTTTGACGGAGATTAGTCGTAGAAGTCTTGTTGTTAAGTGCCAGCGGACATACAATTTCCAAATTAAAACTTGCCGCCTTCATTCTGTTTTTTGGCATCTTTGTCGCGAAGAAGCTAGGAAGAACAAGTTTTTCCATGTTGTAAATAGTTACGCCGATAGTTTAGTAGAAGCTATAAAAGACCAGCACCGATTGTGCATCCACAAGAATATTTTATTCGGCATAAAAGATGTGTATAACTCAATGGCATCCATTTCAACTGCACGTTCTCTTCTATGCACTGGTTTGAATCATCCATATCCAGTATCAATATGTTTAGGCATGAGGTTACTCAGAGTACTAGATGCTCTCACAATCCCTTTCTACGAGTTTCCTATTGATCAAATACTAAACCTAGTTCATCTAAGGTACCTTGCCCTTACTCTTTATAATGGAAATATTCCTTCTTTCATATCCAAACTTTGGAACCTTCAATTCTTGATTGTCCGTCGACATCTGAGCATCAAATTATATGGCTCTCGGTCATATCTACCTATAGAGATATGGGATATGAAAGAACTGAAGCATCTTCAGATCATGGGAAGCGACCTACCGAATCCTTGTGATGAGACACCTATCTTAAAAAATCTTGTAACACTTTTGGATGTGAGTGCTCGTAGTTTTACAAAAGGTGTCATTAAAAGGATCCCAAATCTTAAGAAATTAGGAATTCGAATTGAATTGGAGCTCGATTCTACTGAACCCTTGAGTTGCTTCCATCATATTTCAAATCTCCGTAGACTAGAATCACTTAAATGTATCATCGTGAATCCGATTGTGGCCCCACATGTTGAGCCTCTTCCAAATTTTCCTGCATGTCTTACAAAATTAACTTTGAGTGGCTTAGGATATCCGTGGGAAGAGATGAGCACAATCGCTTTGTTGCCAAATCTTAAAGTGCTAAAATTACGATGCTATGCTTTTCGTGGCCCAAAGTGGGAAATATATGGTGAGGCGTTCGCGCAACTTGAGTTTCTGTTGATTGAAGACACTGATTTGGTGCACTGGACAGTCGGAGATGGCGGCTTCCCATTTCTTGAAACAGTAAAACTTAAACACTGCTACAAATTAGAAGAGGTCCCAGAGGAATTTAGAAATTCTATTTTAACAATAAATCTGGTTGACTGCAATCCTTTAGCTGTGACATGTGCAAAGGAGATTCAAAAGAAGATGGAACAGGAAACAGGGGATTGTTTCGCTGTTATGGTACAATATTCATGGGATGACAAGAACCCCAAGCCAGACTACTAATTTGATTCAAAAGGTTAGCCATTCTGTTAATTTTAGTTAGATTTATTTGCATACACATTATATATATATATATATATATATATATCTTTCTTTTTCCAATTAAACTACAAATGGTTTCCCAATAAGATGTTATTCTAGTATTGTAGTTTGAGGATTCAAGTTAAGAAAATAAGATTTTTAGTCTTGTAAGTTGGACTTTTTTTAGAATTAGTCCTCTTAGTTGTCACCTCATGTGTTTAGTTCTTTAACTTTCAAATTTTTAGATATTCAATCATTTAACTTAGCAATTTTACTTTTGCTCCTATAACTTAACGAATTTCAAAAATTTAGTCCTATAACATAACAATAGTTAAATTTAATTAATTTATTAAAAGGTTATTACTTAATTAAATTTTATTTTTAAAATTCAAAAGCTTTTATAATTTAATTTAATTTTCAAAAATTTAAGTTTAATTATTTTACTTTTGGTCCTATAAAACTATGTGAAGTGTGGGTACTAACCTTTTAATAAATTAGTAAAATATAACTATTGCTAAGTTATAAGACTAAATTTCCAAAATTTGTAAAGTTATTTGACCAAAAGTAAAATTTCTAAGCTAGAGGACTGAATATTTAGAAATTTGAAAGTTAACGGGCTATAATATGAAGGTGACAACTTAAGGACTAATTTGCAAAAAGGTCCAACTTATAGGACTAAAAATATTATTTTCCCATTCAAGTTATTGTAATTTAAGAAGAGATATTGAGTTTGAATATGTACGAGCATTATTAGCATAATATAATACTGCCTTTTTCCAATATAAATATAAATGTCATTTAGAATTTTTAATTATAATGAATTTGTTTTGCGTAATGAATTATTTAATTGCTCACTTCAGTTTTTGAGACTTCTGCTACTTCTTTGGGTTTTTATGCATCAAATGTAGATATACAATCCTCTGGCGCGATTAAAGTTTATTGAACAAACCCTTTGGTAGTTGGAATTGAATGGGAATTCTCGCCAAATTTGTCTGCCTTTGTAGTATCTATTACAGTTGCAACAATTGTCTTTTTTTTCCCGCTATTTTTGAATAATATACTTTCTGTTATTAGTTTAAATCATTGAAATAAAACTTTAAAATGATGACCAATAGTTAGCATTTACTCATAAGAGGAAATTTTAATATACCCGCCAACCTGTGGGCAATTTTCTTCATTAGCTCTTAAACTATTTTTTTTCTACTTAATTCCTTGAACTAGAAAAAAAATTCTACGGTCCCATCTCATCCTCCTCGACGACGGAATATTCCCGTCAGACCCGCCGGTGGGAGGAGGAAACGGAATCGTAGAAATTATTGTGTAGTTCATGGGTTAAGTAGAAAAAAATAGTTTAATTAGGGGGTAATGTTGAAAATCACGCATAGTTTGTGGGTAAATTAAATTTCCTCTAGCAATTAAATCAACTTCAAATTTTCATTTAACTCTTCCTCAATTCTTAGATTTACTAGCTCCGACTTTTCTCTGTGGGTGCACCTAATTGTAAATGCTTGAATTATGTGTGCCCGTAAACATGTGTGTATGCTTTTATAATATGTTATACGTTCATGGATTTTGTCAAAATGGTGTCTTCTATTGCTTGTGCATCAAATAAAGATGAATGTCAAAAGATGGGACCGCAGAAACTTTCGTATAGTTCAGGGTGCTAAGTAGAATAAAAAATAGTTTAGGAATAATGTAGAATATCGCGCATAGTTTGGGAGTTTATTAAAATTTCTCCTACTGATAGTCACTATATTCCAACTTGATTTCTGCTATATATACTCTAGTTGTGTTAATGAAGTTTGTGATTCAGGCGAATTAATGGAAGTTGTTTCAGGAAAAGGGCAAATTTGGAGAATGAAAATGTGAACTTAACCTCGGAAGGAAGAACGAAAACTTTTGTGTATGAAAGGGTGTATATCAAGAGCTTTCTAGCTACCTGTTTTTAGATTTGCATTCGGTTTTGTTGTTTAAAATATCTGAAGTTGACTGTTATTATATTTATATTGTATGAAGAATATATTTTTGTCATATATTCTATGATTTTCGCCCATAAAGATTTGGGCTATGGTTGGACCACATTTATATTAATACGATGGTTTTTTAAGTAAAATGTTAGTGACTGAAAGTAATTGATTATTGAAACGTATGAGAATGTAAATAGTATATTTGGAATATAAAAGTATTAAAGTATGACGATGATAATTTGATGTGATATTTTTTTAATAAAATTATAATTGCATGTAATTGATTATGGAAAAGGTGAGATGACATAAGTACAACGGGGTTGTAGGGTTGGGTTGTGTATGATGGGTGCCGTAAATATAAGTAGAGCTGATAATGGGTCGGGCCGGGTGGGCTTTTGAAAATTTTTGGGCCGAGTTGGGCATGTACGATTTTGGTCGAGCCACGAAAATGTATGGCCCAACCCAGCCCATGTATATATTTTGTACACTAAAAGCGTCGGGCCGAGCCAAAAGTCGAGCTAAACCCAGCCCACGGGCCGGGTCAAAGAAAACCCAAATATTTTTAGGCCTAAAATATTACAGCCCAGCCCAAATCTCGGACCGGCCAGCGGGCCGGGCTGGATTTTGCCAACTCTAAACATAATGTGTGAAGAAAACTGACGCAATTCAGTGAACAACTAGGTGCTAAAGGAACTGAAAAATAATGGTTTTTCAAATCACAGATAGAAACTTGATAGAAAGATAGTGCCATTTGATGGATGACTAGTAAAAAGGGAGAGAGACACTCACCTCAAGGTCGGGACAGTGGTTGCTATCGCATTGACTTCGGAAGATTTTGATGTGTTAAGGCTAACCAACACTTCTCCAGAGCGATTGAGTCCAATATTTTTCACTAGCTACATTAACTCATAACATCCATGTCTCCTTGCTCAGTAGATAGATAGATCCTTAATGCATTCCCTCGTCTAACTCTGGAATGTTCTGGTCGGATAGCCCGCTTCACTTATTTGCTCATTCCTCCCTTTGGAATGTCAGTCGTTGCGCTTCACTTCGTTTGGTTTTATTCCCGACCAATTGATCAAACCTGCTTTAGGATTGCTCAATCACCACGCAGTCTCGCTGCAAGTCCCCAGTCTGGTTCCCTCATTTGGACATGGCAGCACCTATTCTGCATATATTGGGCGTACAAGTATTCCAGCCCGTTTTAGTGAAGGGACGTGTTATTTGTTTACACCCATTAGTTTGTAGGGATACAACGCAGATTTTGATGGGGATCAAATGGTTGTTCATGTACCTTTATCTTTGGAGGAGCTATATATCCGCGTTTAATTCTGATCATTGAATAAATAAAACTTTGACGAATAACTAATTGATTTTTTTTCTTTCAGTTATTATTTTCCCCATCCTGGTCTACATAGAGGGTTGTGTGTCCGGCGATAGAGTCAAACTCGGCATACTACGAAAAATTTCCTCATTTCGCACCTTTTGGGGAGCGATTCATCCTTCCCGATCGCAGCATACAACTCTTTGTTGTACTGCGCTCTCCAAGTGTACTTCCCTGCACGGGGGACATGATCATAACAAAGGGGATCCTATCAACTTGTTCTGACCTAGGATAATAAGCTCATTAGCTTGGTCTTACTTAACCTCAAGAAACGAAAGATTACTTCCATCTCTAAGTTTAACTCTGACGTCGTAAAGGGGATGGCTAATGTCCGGTACTGAGCCGATAATATTTTAAACTACTCTCGAACCATCACACGGATTCCTACCCAACTACCTATGATATGGTAAGAATATAATGAAAGGGCAAAAAAAAACGATTCTATCCAAAAATGAAGCATGGTTTCCTATACATATAATTTTGATATGACAGTGGGTTCCCCAGGATCTGAACCCGGAACTAGTTGGATGGAGTAGGTAATTCTTTGTTATGTTAGTTAAATAAAAAAAACACCTCCCCAAGCCGTGTGCAGTGAACATATCTCTTTCCTCAAATTATCCTTTTGTCCACCTAATATCCTACCGTTCCTCGACGAATATTCACATTCTATTTATCCTCTTCAATATTTCTACTATTTCTTTGCCTCCCTCTTCTGTTTTAGAGATCTCTTTGTTATCTTTCCAGATTTTCCTCCACACCGTTTTCCTTAAACCCAAAAGTCATTCTAACCTAATGGAATTTTAGGTACCACTGATGAGAAGACTCGTCCGTATTGAGACTCGGTTGACAAGCTCATATGCAAGATCGGAGGGGCTAGGTCGAAAATCAGGGTGGTTGCACCTTGCTTTGTATTTAATGCAGTGTCTCTCTCAATTCGAAAATCCAAGATTTGAATTGATGTCCTTTCATTGATTCCTCCTAAATTGCATTGATTTATCCTAAAGATTTCATTTCTATTGAATATGTTAATTCATTTTGACTGTTTTAAGGATATTGAACATGTTCATTCATTTATATTGGGGTTAGGGTGGCCCCATTCGCCTTACCAACCCCAAGGAAACTCCGAATACAGGCCTAGACCGTAATCATCAAACACTTGACCCATTCGAACTCTGTCTGTAACTCACTAAAGGCTTGGGACCATCTAGTTTCCTTTGATTATTGTGGGGCATATCTCATTTCAAGATTTATCAACTGACTTGGCGGATCACAAGTTCCATATATATTACTTCTCAATATAATTTATTTCAAATTCATTAGAATTTCGTGGACCAGCTAGTTAATTATAACTAATCAGACATTCTTCGTCTTTCATTCGTAAAAAGGGAAAAGAAAAAGAATCAACCGTGCAAGTATCCCAAAATGTAGGGATAACATGGCAGGAAAAGAAATATATATGGGGTATATATCAATCTATAAAAGATTTGACTCTTTCGAGATCTGTCTATAACTCGCTAGGAGGCCCGGAAACAAAGAAAAATGTGTGCAAAAGAGATATCCAACAACAACAAGAAGGAAACAAATTGAATAGAGAAACTCCCGAGCAGTTGGACTCTCATGTCGATCTGAATGAATCATCCTTTTCACATAGGTAAATCTTTGACTGCTAGCTTATAAGGTTCAGTTCGCTTGCTTCACTTCATCCAGGAGTTGGGCTGCTCTTTTCCTGCGGAAAGTCAATCAATGTAGGCACCTTTTTTGCTTAGTAGGGAGTTTGAAAACTTCCGACAAAGGCAACGCACACCCTATTAGAGATATTACATAAATATCTTCTGAGTTGGTTAAATAGTTTGTTTTCTGTTAAGTGTTAGTTACAAAGTTAGTTGAGTTTGTTTTGAAAAGCAGTTAGCTATAATACTCTTCATTTCCTTTGTATATATATCATGTTTGACATAATCAATAAATCAGTTTTACATTCCCTCCAATATGTGTGATATTAGAAGCTTTAGCATGGTATCGAGAGCCGGCTCTATTTTCCGGTGATGTTTTTCTTTCTCCGGTGAAGCGATTACTGTTCATTTTCTGGTGAACACTTTTTCAGCTTTCCTGAGCTCATTTTTCTTTTCTCATGGCGATTTCTGATTCTATCAATGTTCTTCCCACTCTCCACACTCTCACAATTCGATTAGATCATAGCAATTATGTCTATTGGCGTCCTCAAGTTCTCTCAACAGTGTGTGCACACGGATTTGAGGATTTTTTGCTTGGAACTTCAGAAATTCCGATTAAATTTGTGTCCACTGATTCTGATATGGCTTCAATGTCTGAGATGAATCCTGAGTTTGTGCAATGGCCACGAAAGGATCAATTCCTTTTCAGCTGGCTTTTAGCATCTATCACTGAGTCTATGATGGGGCATGTGGCTCGATGCTCGACTTTAGCTGAGTTATGGAGTGTGCTTGATAAGCTTTATCGAAGTCAATCTAAAGCTAGAGTTATGCATCTTCGTTTTCAACTTCAATCTCTTAAGAAATGAGATCTATATGTTGATGATTTTGTCCTCAAAATGAGAACAATTGTTGATGGTATGATTGCAGCTGGTAGTCCAATTACTGATGAAGAATTGGCTATGTACATTTTAGGAGGTCTTGGTGCTGAATACGAATCAGCCATAGTCAATCTCACTTCGAGACTTGATTCGCTCACTCTCGATGAGGTTCAATTTGTTCTCCAGTCCCATGAAATGCGAATTCAACAACAATTTCAACCTACACATGATTCTCTCCACTCTGCACATCTGGTTCAACACAGGTCGTATGGTTCTCATTTGTCTGGAAACCGTGGTGGTTTTTCTGGTGAAAATTCTTTTGGTAGATGAAGTAACTCACATCATAGTTTCAGAGGTGGTTTTAATGGTCACAGGGGTGGTTTTTCTCGAGGAAGAGGCAGGTTTGGGAGAGGCAAACCTGCTTGTCAAATTTGTGGCAAAAATAACCATCTGGCTTCTAAGTGTTTCAAGCTATTTGATGTCTCTTTTATTGGACCTACAGCTGGTTCAAATTCCTCAGCATCTCCGGCTTTTGTTGCTGCTTCAGAATGACCTCAATCTAACAGTACTCAATCTGTTAACTCTGAATGGTTTGTTGATAGTGGAGCAACAAATCATATCACATCGCAGCTTCAAAATCTTGATGTGCCTCCAAACCTCATTCTTCCAGGATTTCAAGACTTGCTTGTAATTCCTTTTCTTGCACTTCTGCTGCTTCTAGTTCTGTTTTTCCTTCATGTAGTGTTGCTCACAAAACCAATATACCATTGTGGCATAATAAACTGGGCTATCCTTGCCCTGCTATTCTGAGTCTTGTACTTAAACAAATGAATGTTCATTCTTCCATTAATAATATGCCATTTTGTGATTCTTGTAAACTTGGGAAATTACATGCTATGCACTATCCTTCAGTGTCTACTAAGACAACTGCACCTTTCCAACTCATTCATACTGATGTCTGGGGTCCAGCCCATGTATCTAGTAATGGATTCAGATTTTATGTGCATTTTCTTGATGATTTCAGTAGATACACCTGGATATTTCCCATCACTCACAAGTCTGATGTCTATAATATTTTTGTTCAGTTTAATTCCATGATTGAAAGGCAATTTCATTCCAATATTCAAGCTCTTCATTCTGATAATGGTGGTGAATTCAAAGCTCTATCTTCTCTTCTTCTTCAATTAGGAATTCAGCACAGGTTCTCATGTCCTCACACTCACCAACAAAATGGTAGAGCTGAGAGAAAGCATCTCCATATTACTGAGGTAGGTCTATCTCTTCTAGCTCAATCCTCCTTACCTCTTTGTTTTTGGATGGATGCCTTTATCACTGCCACATTTCTCATAAACAGATTACCCTCTCCTATACTTCACAATAAGTCTCCTTTCACAATTCTCTTTGGAACACAACCTGATTACGGCTTTCTTAAGGTCTTTGGATGTGCATGCTTTCCATATCTAAGACCCTATCATTCTAATAAGCTACAATTTAGAACCTCTAAGTGTCTATCTTGGGACATAATCCTCATCACAAAGGATACAAGTGTCTTCATCCTTCAGGGAGGGTTTACATTGCAAGGTCAGTTGCCTTCAATGAGGAAGAGTTTCCTTATCATTCTCTGTTTCCTTCATCATCTCCAGTTCCTTCATCTTATCATGTTACTTCTACTCTTCATATCCTACCTTTCCCTCCTGGTTTTCCTCCATCTCCTTTATCAGCTTCTGCATCACATCACACTTCTCACTCTCCAGTTTTACCTTCACATTCTCAATCCTCTTCAGCACCTACACCTTTCCTTCTCCTGCACCTCCACTCTCTCCTATTCATGCCATCACTGCCTCCTCTTCCTATCATATGGTTACTAGGTCTTAAGTTGGTGTCGTCAAACCCAAAGTCTTCATTTCCTCTATTTCATCTTCTCTAGAACCTCACCCTGTACAGCAAGCTTTATTTGAGCCAAAATGGAAGGCTGCCATGGATGAGGAGTTTGCAGCTCTCCTTAGAAACAAGACATGGGAATTGGTTCCTTATGAAGATTCTATGTCTGTGGTTGATCATAAATGGGTGTTTAGAGTGAAATATTAGCCTTGACAAATACAAAGCAAGGCTTGTTGCCAAGCGGTTTCAACAGTCAGCTGGAGTTAATTACTTTGAGACCTTTATCCCTGTGGTCAAACCAGTTACTATTCGTATTGTCTTCACATTGGCTGTTACATTTGGATGTTACATTTGGCTGGTCCATTCAACAAGTAGATGTAAAAAATGTTTTCCTCAATGGAGATCTACATCATTCTGTCTTCATGACTCAACCTGAAGGGTATGTTCACAATTCTAAACCACATCATGTTTGCAAACTCACTAAAGCACTATATGGTTTGAAACAGGCTCCCACAGCCTGGTATGATAACTTTAAGGGCTTCTTGCTGTCTTTTGGTTTCAAGGATTCTATTTTTGATAGATCTCTGTTCATCTACAAACATGGCTCTACTCTTCTTCTAGTTCTTGTTTATGTTGATGATATCCTCATCACAGGGAAGTGACTCAACACTTATTAAGAAAATTGTCACTGATATGGATGCTAAATTTTCTCTTAAAAATCTTGGGGCTGTAAGTTACTTCCTTGGGTTGCAAGCTCACAGAACTAATGATGGTATTTTTCTCAATCAAGAAAAATATGTCTCTGATCTTCTCAAAAAGACCTCCATGACTGATTGCAAGGCTATTTCCACTCCTTGTTGTGCTAGCATTAAACTCAAGCTTGATGATAGTCCTTTGCTTTCTGATGCCACACTTTTTAGAAGTACAGTTGCTGCACTTCAATACCTTACTTTAACCAGACCAGACAGTTTTTGCTGTGAACAAACTTAGTCAATTTCTCCGTTCTACCACTGAAAATCATTGTACGGCTTGTAAAAGGTGCTGAGGTATCTTAAGGGTTCTACTGCTTATGGTATACATTTTACTCCTGTTAGCAGATTTAATCTTGTTGGCTTTTCTCATGCGGATTGACCAAGTTCCTTGTATGATAGAAGGTCTACTAGTGGTTTTTGTATTTTGCTTGATAAGAATCTTATTGTGTGGGGATCCAAGAAACAAAATGTTGTGGCTCGCAGCACAACTGAGTCTGAGTACTGTGCTCTTGCCACAACCACTACAAACTTCATTTAGGTGAAGTCTTTATTTTTTGAGCTTGGCATTAATTTGGTTTCTCCATCAGTTCTTTGGTCTGATAATGTTGGGGCTACTTCTTTGGCTCAAAATCCTATTTTTCACTCTAGAACGAAGCATATTGAAATTGATATTCATTTTGTCCGAAAAAGGTGCATAACAATGAATTGGATGTTCGTTTTGTGCCAAGTGAGGATCAAGTTGCTGATGTGCTTACCAAACCTCTTTCTGTTGCGTGGTTTGAGTTTTTGTGTCATAAACTTTCATTGGAAGTCCTAGTTCAGTTCCTGGGGAGCGTATTAGAGATATCACATAAATATTCTGAGTTGGTTAAATAGTTTGTTTTATGTTAAGTGTTAGTTACAAAGTTAGTTAAGTTTGTTTTGATAAGCAGTTAGCTACAGTACTCTTCATTTCCTCTGTATATATATCATGTTTGATAGAAGCAATAAATCATTTTACATTTCCTCAAATATGTGTGATATTAGAAACTTTAGCACACCCACACACCCGAAAGGGCCATCTATCGAATCAGGCTATAGCCTATCAATCTCAGCCCATCCTGATGAAAGAAAAGGAAAGAGAGACAATGATTCCCGTCAGTGGCTATTCCATATTGGTCTAAGGCCTTTTCTCTCTTAGTGGATGATTCAGCATCTTCGATATAGATCCATGCAGATCTTAAGTGATGATTATGATGTAAGGTATTGATGTTTGAAGAATGTGGTGAATAGGGAGACGTACGTTTTTAGGGGATTAATGTATATTAATTCTAAGTAAAGAAGAATCAAGCAATTAAAATAGCTCGTTAGGGCTAGACACAGATGGAGATGGGGTAGAGGATAACGAGGGAAAATAAAATTTTTAGTCCTTTAACTTGGATCCACGTGTGAATCAGTCCTGTAAGTTGTTATGTATGTGTTTTACTCCTTTAACTTTCAAATTTCTAGATATTCAGTCATATAACTTAGCAATTTTACTTTTGGTCCAAAAACTTAACAACTTTTAACAGTTTAGCCATACTAGTAAGAAACACGTGCGATCCACATGACTTTACTTAAATAATTATATTATTTAAATTTTATTAATTAATAATTTAAATATTAAAAAATGATTCATAAATAAATAAATATTAATTAAATTCAAATATTACAAAGTATTTAATACATTTTTCTTTACTTTAATTACAGATTGATATGAATTGTTGAATAATTATTTTCAAAAACTCAATCCAACAAAAAATCTGAAATTAGTCTAACAACAATATAAGTTCTATATTAGCTTACAATCACATTCATCAATGTTTTATTTAATTTTTATGGCTAGAAAAGTATTTTCTTCTTAACTAACTTTGAATTCTTTTAGCATTGGATGCGTTTCACATTCATCAATGCGTTACAGTTAGAAAATCACAAGTTATCGAATTAATTAAAAAAAGAAATTAATTAACTTTTATACCAAAAATCCAGCATAATATCATCATTTTATTTGTTATGTGATTCAATTAAAAAAAAACATAAAGGTTAATCAATTCCTATACTTCTTGTGCTTACTTTTTTTATTCTCTCTCAGTTCTTTATTAAAGAAATTAAAAAATAAAATTACAATATAATATATATGTAAAAACAATAAGTTGTTCCATATATTATTTTACTTCTAGTAACAAAGTCAATATTTTATCATAACACTTAAACTTAAAGTTTGCAGTCTTCATGTTTCCACTGTCTTAGAAATAATAAACATTAACCTAATATATAAGTTAATCCATTATTTTCATCGAGAGCCAGGTATTAAATAAAAACTATGAAATATAATAAGTCGAAATCTGAGTTTTGAAACTCTATTCAATTGCACACAGAATAACTTCACTTAATAAATAATAAAACCAAAGATAACTTTATGAAAGAATAATAATTTTTATATTTGAAAATTATTGCAAACACTTAAGGTTTTAAAAGTTGTATAATAAACTTAAAACTAATTTATTTTTTTAAATTTCATAAGATTTTAGAAAGATACGTTATGCTATTAGAGTTTGAATTTACAATTGAATTTGGCTCTTTTGGTCAATATTAAAATTTACATAGTTAGTGAATTTTGTAAGACGTATGGTCAAGAAATAGCAATTATTCTTAGTATTCTAAAAGTAATTTATATTTGTTTGAAGAAAATGTACATTTAAAATTGATCTCTTTTAATATCGATAACAAAATCAGACTATTTATTATCAAATATAATTATGAATCTATTTGTAATGCCTTTATTGCGATAAAGGTATATAATACTTTAATCATTATTTGAAGTTTTTATTGAATTTTTGATCTAATAAGAAATATAATTGCCAAAAGTTTAGATATCAAGTTGTAAAAAAACCCCTAACTATTTTCTTACGCCTCCTTATGCCAGGAGAATTCATATTACTTAGCACTAATCATGGTCACTTCACTCTAATATATTTTTGTATCGTTTAACACAGTAAATTTGATACATAAATAGTATTTTGAATATTATATTGGCACCTAACTTACCATGTAATTTAAGAAATATTAAACTTTAATATAGATATCAAATTATCACATATTAAATAAGTTTATTTCATTTATTTATTTTAATACAATTTCACATACATACAGTCGACTTTCCATTTCTGATTCTAGTTTCAATTTTTCATAACATTTTATATTGTAAAAATAAGAATATTTGTACAAAATTTTATAATAATTGTTTTTTGTTCTTGAATCTTTATAAGTCATAAAGGTGTACTTTTATAATGAACTAATATTTTACCCAAACCGTCAAATTATACATATTATGAAAGTTATTTAAATTTTTTAGAATTTCCAGCTATGACACACACATATTTTTAACTATTTCCTTTTATTAACTTTTTATAATATGTTTCAATTGGTTTAATCATGAACTATCTATATATATATGAAATTAACCCTTAAAGTATTTTGGCCAGTCTCAACTCATTAATGTCAAATATAATCATTTCTTTTAAAATATATTTTATTCGTAGTTTTCACTTTAATTTGTTGTAATTATTTAATTTAATTAGTTTGTTATGAATATTATATTAGTATTTGAATTAACATACAATTTAAGTAATATATTAATTTCTCAACAAATGTTAACTTTGTATATGTTAAATGAGTTTTTTTTCCCGTTTGTGTCCCATATATGATCTTTTAGACTTAATCTGATTTTAGCTTATATTTCACTCTTTCACATCATTTCATTAAAATTTAATTATTTTTGTACATATTTTTATTATAAATATATATCATAATGATATTATAAACTTATAATTTTTAAGGGTGTAAGTTTCAAACAACATTCAGGTTTTATCATAATTGTCAATTTAATACATATGGACTCTTTTATTAAGTTTTCCTTATGATTTCATATATAAATATATATATGTATATATACACAATTTTTAAAAATATAGTAATTAGAAACTAAAACTTATGATGTAAGAAATAAAAAAACTAAATAAAAGTCATATTAACACATATAGTTAGAATTTAAAAGGTATATATTTTCTCATTCCCTTGTATTTTATAATTTTTATTTTACTGATATAGCTAATTAAAATAAAAAATGCTTGGGATTAATTTAAATAAAAATAAAATAAGAACTCTCTCGTTTTCAATATTATTTATTTAACAACCATAAATAAAAATAATTTTCAAAATTACATATTACTAATTGAGGGAGTTTTCGGACCATGGAGGAATTATATATTTTCTGTATTTTTTATTTAATATCAAAACCACTAAAATAATTTTTATTATATTCTTTCTTATTATGTCTATTGTATTTTGATATGTTTCTTATAAATTATAATAGACATATATTATTAAACAAATTCAAAAGAATACAAGAAATATACAATTTTTCATCGTACTAAAAATTAAACAATTAAATTTTCTTCTATAACAATATATTTTTAGAACATATGGTTGACGATTTATTGAAACCAAATTTAATTTGAAAATAAATTTATAAGAAATTTAAAGTATTCTTAGTGTTAATTATTTTTAAAAAAATATATTTTCGGTTTTTTGAAAGAAAAAAATGGGTATAAATGAACGTTTTAGAAATGTTTTAATAAATAACAAAACTATAAGGAAACATAAATTCTTAATTCTACATAGTGTTGAACTCTATAAGGTTGAAAATTTCTCATGTGAAATCCTTATATATGCTTATGACATATGGTTAGAAAGCTCTCGAAATGTAGTTTAATATGAAACTAATATTATTTCAATATTCATAATATTTTAAAAGTTATAGATGAAAAAATAATACTTTTGATGTGTAGAATATAAAAGGTCACTTCTCTTGTAATTGAACAAATAGAAGCCAAATAAATATCCAATTACTTAGTTGCCCCTAAGAAACATTCACACTTTTAAGATAGTATATATACAGATATAAAATCTCCAAATTTTATCTTGTTCTTAAATAGAAATTAAACATTACGATCATATCAGGCTAAACAATCCGTTAATAAATTTTATACCTCATTTGACCGAAATCGCACTGGGTGTGATGGTTCGCAACGCACCAGTCGGAAGATTTCTACCCCTAAATCTGTTCCAGACGGCTCCATAGAAATTATGTGCTTGTTTGGGAGCACTTTTGAAATGGACTTTTGGATCTAAAATTCCATTTCAATAAATTTTCATGTTTGGTGGTTATTTTGGAATGGACTTTTTGATAAGTCACTCCTCCAAAAAGTCCATTCTAGAGAAGTGAGAATGAGAGGCTTTTTGAAAAGTCCATTCTAGATAAGTCCATTTTCTAAATTGACTTTTCCATAAGTGCTCCCAAACAAGCACATATTATTTTGAAAAAAACTAAAGAGTTTATTCAAAGGCTTGAGCTTCTTCAATGACTTGATATTTATAGAGTCGAGTCTAGACTTCAAAGACGAATTCCAAATATTGTTAATAAATGAGACGTCATTTTTTACGCCTCTCAGTATTATTATATACATCTTAATGAATATATCTTAATTACAAAAATATAATAATCTATCTTAGAAGTTTTTATAAACATAGACTCTGACACCATTCTTCAGTTACTGGGATAAACATTAAACATTTGATTTGAAATTATATAGTCCTTTTTAAACATAAAAGGCCAATATGCACAATGTCTTAATATACATGACTAAATCAATGTCTTAATATACAGGACTAAAAGTAAACTAAAGATGTAATTTATAGGACCATAAAACTAAAGATTCGAACATATAGGGTTGAAACCAAACCTTGCAAAGATAAAGGCATTTGCAGTTAATGACATGAGTAATGATCATGGGATAGAAACGAATGCACAGTTATGAAAATATTACAGGAACCGAGAAAGACACGTCATGAAAAATTAATTGCAGCTAATCACACGCCTAAACGGGAAAGGTTCTAGACTGGTGTATGATCACAAGATCTCTGGACTTAATCTTCAAGCATATTATTGTATTATATGTTTGCTTCGAATGAGAGATCTTCTTGCTATTGGATTGGAGAACAAAACCCATCAGTCAAATTGCCAGTAGAGGATAAGGAAGAGCAGTTGAGCACAAGAGTTAGAGGGAAAATGCATGGTCGGTCGAAAATTGCCCACCGTCCAATAAAACTAGAGATATGGTATAAAATACCCACATTGGATAGGTCAACCTCTTTTTTAGCCACCAAGATAAAATATCATCTTTTCTACCCACTTTTATGGTTCTTTTACCCAAATACCCTTGACACTTGAATACAAAAGCAAGAAGTGGTGGAAAAGTAAAAAGTAGGTGGGGTCATATTTCTATCTTACATAAAATACATTTTTCTTTATTTTCAGATTTTTATTTTTTAACACAATTTGTTGTTGAATTAAAATAAATTCAGATTTTTATAAAATCGTTTAGTATAAAAAAACAATTTTGTAAAAATAATTTTGAGTTTTATTATTTTATAATATTAAGATTTTAAATAAATGGCAAATGTTTTAAAAAAAGGTGTATAGTTTTTTTTAAATTTTCATATTTAATATTTTATAATTTTTTTGATTTTAAAAAAGCTTTGATTCTTTTTTTTAAACTAATTATCGTGTTTATTACTATAACACGTTAAAATATAACGTGTTATAGTATAACACGTTATAAAATTATTTTATATAACGTGTTATAATATATCACGTTATATAACCTTTATCACGTTATAAGGTTATATATTTTGATAATGGTTAACACGTTATAAAACCCTTATCACGTTATATAACCCTTATCACGTTATATAACCTTTATCACGTTATAAGTGTTATATATCTTGATAAGGGTTAACACGTTATAAAACCCTTATCACGTTATATAACCCTTATCACGTTATAAGGGTTATATATCTTGATAAGGGTTAACACGTTATAAAACCCTTATCACGTTATATAACATTTATCACGTTATATAACCCTTATCACGTTATACATATCGCGTGATAAGGGTAACACGCTATAAAACCCTTATCGCGTTATAAAACTCTTATCACGTTATATAACCCTTATCACGTTATAAGGGTTATATATCTTGATAATAGTTAACACGTTATAAAACCCTTATCACGTTATAAAACCCTTATCATGTTATATAACATTTATCACGTTATAAGGGTCATATATCTTGATAATAGTTAACACGTTATAAAACCCTTATCACGTTATATAACCTTTATCACGTTATAAGGGTTATATATCTTTATAAGGGTTAACACGTTATAAAACTCTTATCACGGTATATAACCCTTATTACGTTATAAGGTTATATATCTTGATAAGGGTTAACACGTTATAAAACCCTTATCACGTTATATAATATTTATCATGTTATATAACCCTTATCACGTTATACATATCGTGATAAGGGTTAACACGTTATAAAACCCTTATCGCGTTGTAAAACTCTTATCACGTTATATAACCCTTATCACGTTATAAGGTTTATATATCTTGATAATAGTTAACACGTTATAAAACTCTTATCACGTTATAAAACCCTTATCACGTTATATAACCTTTATCACGTTATAAGGGTTACATATCTTTATAAGAGTTAACACGTTATAAAACTCTTATCACGTTATATAACCCTTATCACGTTATAAGGTTATATATCTTGATAAGGGTTAACACGTTATAAAACCCTTATCACGTTATAAGGTTATATATCTTGATAAGGGTTAACACGTTATAAAACCCTTATCACGTTATATAACCCTTATCACGTTATATATTGGGAATTGTGAAAGTTAAACCTGAAAAGGTATATTTGAATGTTTTTAAAATCTGTGTACTTTTTAAATTAAGGGCATTTCGGTCATTGTGGGTATATAAGTAGTATGTTTAAAAAAGTGGGTAGAAAAGAGGTTCCCTTATCCAAAATGGGTAGTTAAAAAATTCTCCCCATAAAACTAAGCTCCCATGCAACTCACCTAAGTCCTGCAAAACCACCGTTACAAAAAGGGGGTTGGAAGGGTTTCCCGGCGTACCCTCTCCGACGCTCAAGTCAGGATCACTCTAGAGAGAAAGGTATTAAAAGTATGTGCAGATATCTAACCTGAGGCGTACCTTTTTGTGAGCTATTTATAAGTTGGCAATTAGGGTTTAATGCCCAATAAATTGGACTAAAACTATGGATGACAATGGGATAGCAGGTTGAAACCCGGCTCTAATGGGGCAGGACTAAACCCGGATAAATTGGTCCCAGGCGGGTTACGAACCCGCATTTGAAAAACCCATTGGGTCCGGGGCAGGTACAGGGTCTACGTGGACCCACCCCAGACTGCCCCGTATATATATAGTCTATTTATTTAATTAAGTTTATTTTTATTAAGTACGCAAATTAGATTTTACTCTGGATTCAATTCTTGGCTTTTACTATCTGATTTCTCTCACTCACAAAACTGACTCACTAGATTACAAGAATTCTCTATTAGTGGTTAAATCTATTTTATGCTTGATTTTTCGATTGCTGCAACTTGCTATTGCAAGGCTTCAAGCCTTCAACTTGTTGCTGAAACTTAATATGCATAATCAAATGGGGCTTTTATCTTTTTAAAATAACTCAAATATAGTCATTCACTCCTGAAATTTAATATTAAATAGAAAAAAATCATGATAAAACTTCACGTATTACAATTGAGCACAGTTAGTACCCTGAGTCAGAGTGATCCAACTCCCAAGCAGCATATATTTAAATAGAAATATTTTTAGCGGGATCGGCGGGATCAACCTGCCGGGACCAGGGTACATGGCAGGGCAGGACGGGTCTTGAGGTGAGAGGGGATGGGTCCTGGTTCCACTACTCTCTTGGCGAGGTGGATCCCAAGTTTAGCCAAACCTGTCTCAGACCCGCCCTATTGCCATCCCTAACTAAAAGTACCTAGTTTATCCCTCTATTGGATTGGGTTTGTCACTCCTTGTGGGCTATACCTCTTTCTGCCTAACAGTTAGAGAGGCCCTTAACTTTGTTCATTACGAGGCCCAACTCATTCATTAGTTCGTGTCCACTTAAATTGGTTCACAAGAGGCCCATAAATTATCAAACCAACCATTGGCTCAACAGATCGGTCCTCTTTGAGCCCACTCACAACCCAACTATCACACATCCATTTAAGTCCAAAGGCCAAGAGATCGGCCTAAAGACCCACCAGTATCTTGCTTAAAGGCCCAGAGATCGGCCAACATATTAATAGGTCGGCCCAAACATCTGAATCTGACTTTCATTAGACTTTCCTCTAAGCTCGGGATGGGCCTTGTAGTTCGGGCCCACCTTCTAGTAATATCTAACTAATAACACCTTCTAGTATATATACTAGGATAAATAAGGCTTTATTTTCCATGTGGGATAAGGCTTTAACCCTTTCAACTCTCTTTACATAATGTTCATTCATGTTGCCTACTTCGTCTATTAATTTTGCACTCACTCAGATTCGATTTTGAGAATTGAAAAAAAAACTGCACACCTACTCGGAACATAGATTAACAATACACAATTTAATTCCTTCAGAATTAAATATTTAGCCACTGAAAATATAATGCATGTATGAATGCAGGCATGTAAACCAGTCCCCAAGAGACAATATTGTATCCGAAAAGGTAGCTTGTGGCTTTGAACCTTCCTTAGTCAGTACCATCGGGTACACTGGCAGCTTAGTCAACGTAATGCCCTGAACAATTCCTCCGTGATGTATACTGAGTCAACAATATTAGCACAATAAAGTCTCAGCACTTTCGGTTCTCATGTTTTGTATTTGTTTTGTTCATAAACACCTATTTGGATTCATAAATGTTACTTTGAACTGAGTCACACTTCTCATTTACATAGGTGATCTCCTATTCGAGTATCCTGTCATATCAATCTCATTGAGGTGTAGGAATCATTAGAAGTCAACACTTAGCCTCACCACAACTTTGCAAGTATTTCAACACTTCGCTTTGCTTTCGAGGGATGGGTTAATGTTAAGTTGGTTTTATACCAATGAATTGAGTATTCTAGAGTAGGATTTTGCGTTGTTTTTTTTGGGCATTTTTGAGTCGTTTGAGTCCTTTTTATTTCATTAGGTATCGTTAGGGAGTCGATATAGGTTATGGTAGCCGAAGGATGATGCAAAATTATGAAAAACATGTTTGGGGGGACGAAGTCGCACTTAAAGAAGAGAAAACACAATAAAACGCTGAAAGTGCAGGAGCGATGCAACGCTCCAAGTAGAGTGATGCAGAGTTAGGAGCGATGCAGCGCGCCCCTTCAAATTTGGGCAGTGGGCACAGTTTTGTGTGCTGCAGCGCGCTGCAGGGCGCGAGGTCCGGCTAAACTTGGAAACTTGTTATTTTTAGGGTTTTGGATGGATTTTCAAGTATAAATACACCAAGGGGACGTACGAAAAAGGGGTGGGACATTATTTTGAGCACAACGCAAGGCAAGAAACAGGAGTTAGAGCTCGAGACGACAATTGAAGACGTCGCTCATCTGGACACAGAAAGAATTCCTTCTCTTCTCTTTTCAATTCATTCTTTGTTTTCTTTGTCGATTTTTGAGATGTATAATTAATTCTTCATGAGTTTTTCTACATCCATTATGAGCTAAACTTATTTTTCAAGGGGATTGATGTAACTTACGTTTGAACCTATATTTTGATTTTTAATTTATTAGATTCGCATGTTATCTAATATATTTGTGCTATTTGAATTGAATACGTCTGGATTATCGATCAATAATTTAGATTGTCTAGCGTGTTTGATTTGACACTCGAGAGAGGTAATTGAACGCATAGCCATAGAATAGCATTACCTAGGGTTTCATAGAACTGCGAAGTTTATTGAATCTTTTGAAACCTATGATAGAAAATTCGTTGAGCGCATTAGGGTTTAATTTATGATTTTTATAGAGATATCGAAATCAAGATTGAAACCTAAGATCATTTGGCACTCGAGAGAGGAAGTGATAACCAATGGGAATATTGGGCTTATAGATTGATGGCATGTGATTAACAAACTGGATTGATAACATAGGGGATAACTAGGTGAATCAACCCTGTAGAATTCATTTCGTAAGTGTTTGATAATTTATCTAAACGAACTTTTCAATTTAATTTTAGTTTTATTTTTAGTTTAATAAATATTCATCTCTTTGAGATTATCTACATAGAATTAAGCTATTATAATTACAGTACTTAGTATAAAATTTGATATCAATCTATGTGGAGACGATAACCCCACTTCTAAAACTATACTAAAACTTGACACCGTACGCTTGTAAGAATTTCTCGAACAGTTAACACATTATTTCCAAGTGTTATAACATAACCTTCATAGCTTATTTTTCTCATTAATCCAAGTTCTTAGCGTCTCTTGTCATCATGATTAGATTACAATATGATGGTTATTTTTACATTGTGGACTTTAAGCCCATTTGCTCTAGCAATTTACTCAATTGATCTCGATTCATCCTTTTTGTCAAAAGGTCTATCAACTTGTCTTTGACTTTACGTAGTCAATCGACATTTCACTGTTTGAGATCAATTATCTTATGATATTGTGTCTCCTAAGAATATGTTGAGACTTACCATTATACATATTGCACGTGCCCTTCCTATAGTCGCTTCGACTACCATAATGAATCATCACAGAAGGCACAACTTTCTAAAATATGGAATTTCTTCCAGAAAATTTCGAAGCCACTATGCTTCTTCATCATCTTTATCCAAAGCTATAAACTCAGATTCAATAATGGAACGAGTTATACATGTTTGCTCTGTGGACTTCTATGATAATGCACCACCTCCAATGGTGAATATGTGTCCACTAGTGGAATAGGAATCCTTCAATCCAAAATCCAACTAGCATCATTATACCCTTCAAGTACAGTTGGATATCTTGAATAGTATAGCCCATAATCGAGGGTGTATTTTAAGTATTTTAACACCCTTGTTAATGTTTTCCAATGCTCATAGCTTGGATCGCTCATGAACCTACTCAAATTGTTTACACAACTAGATAAATCTGTATTAGTACAATTTGTGATGTACATCAAACTGCATATTACACGTTAGTATTCCAACTGTGCAACTAGTTTTGCTTTATTAGCTACTAGATCCACACTTAAATCTATGGGTATCTTTGACGTTAAACCATCCGAAGCATTGAATTTCTTGAGCACTTTCTCCATATAGTATGATTTTGACAAGATAATTTAATTATGAGATCTACTGATTTTATCCCTAGGATCACATCAGCAGCCTCCATATCCTTCATGTTAAAGTTCCTTTTTAATATTCTTTTAGTTTCCTTGATAGAATATTCCTGACTACTGCCCTTGATTAACAAATCGTTTATGTATAGACATACAATGATAAATGCAAATGATGTCCTTTTGAGATACGCATTTATCACATTCGTTGATTTTAAACCTATTTGACAACTTTGTCAAATTTAACCAATGTTTCAGGGCTTGTTTCACTCCGTGCAATGATCTTATTAATTTTCACAACTTTTCTCTTAATTGGGTACAACACGCCCTTTAAGTTGTTTACATTTTTATATTTATTTCTCCATTTAGAAACACCATCTTAGGATAAATCTGAAGATTATCCAAAGTATCAAATGCGAAAAACACCCGAATAGATGCAATCCTCGTTAAAGAAGAAAATATGTCAAAGACATCATACTTTTCTCTTTGTTTAAAGCATTTGCCTACAAGTCGGGTTTTATATTCTGGGGGTCCGGAAAGTCATGGGAGAGGCGGTATCAATAATTCCATTTGTTTTATACTTATTCTTTAGGATCCATTTACATCCGAAAGGTTTATGACCATCAGATAGATCAACCAACTTCCACGTATGGTGTTTGGAGAATGGACTCGGTTTCACTATATATAGCTTCTTGCTAGAGCGGAGCATCTGGACTACTTAGAGCCTCTTTAATCGCAGCTCGCCATACAACATAAATGTTATGAAATCAGGTTTTGAAAGACTTAGCTACCTTAGACCTCTTACCCCGTCTCGGTTCTTCACTATCTATTGTTAAACCACGTGTAGTTTAGCGAGTCATTTTATTAGTAATCACTCTAAATTTCTTGATTCAATTATGGTACCTTCAGTCATTTTCCAATTTTCTGGCTTATGTACTATAAACCTATATGCACTACTATTGTATGCATATCGCACAAAGACAAAGTTAATTGTTATTGATCCAATTTTAACTCGTATTGGTTCAGATATTGCTACCTTAACTAAACAACATCACTCTTTAATGTATTTTTATAAGAAGGCTTACAGTTTTTCCACAACTCATAAAGAGTCTTATCTTTCCCTTTAAGTGGTATTTTATTCAATATGTGGTTGGTTATTAAAACAACTTCCCCCAGATATTCTGGGGTAATCTGGAACTAATCAACATGGCATTCATCATCTCTTTTAGAAGGTGGTGAATATGGAGCCGTTGTTTGATGAATTATTCTCATCTGGGTACACAATTCTTCAAACAGTGCAACATGTCCTTCACATCTATCACTCTGAATATCTTAATATTACTACCAAGTTGATTTTTATAAACTTTATTTTTATAATTTTAGAAGCTTCCAAAGTTATATCTTTGCTTCTTAATAAGTACATGTAGCAAAACCTTGTGCAATCATCATTAAACATGATGAAATACTTTTTACCACTTTCGGTTTGCACAAATTTTAAATCACACACATCAGTGTGTATCAACACTAAAGGTGAAGTGCTCATTTCAACCGAACAGTAACGTAGCCATTTTTGGCTTAAACACAAATTTCACATTTTCTTTGTGAGTTTACTTCAGGTAATTAATTAATTCTAAATTTACCAATCTTTTTATATCATTCAGATTACATGTCCTAATCTGGTATGTCATAAATCAGAGGCACTCAAGAATATGAGGAGAAAAAGATGCATTCTTATTCATTCTTTGCCAAACCGACTTACTCATTACATTCGTTTTAAACAATTTTTGTCTAGATAACCCTACCAAGGAACTGTCCAAATTTGCAAAGTACAAAATTTTTGGACTCAAAAATTAGCTTAACTCATAGTTGACCAGAAATGAAGTCAAACTTAGATTCCTTTTGATGTCTAGGATATGCAACATTCTTCAGCTTCAACTCCTTGCCTGAAACAACTTCAGTACCACCGTGTTGCCGGTTTCTAGGCTTTTCCAGCTGTCAGTTTCTTTCATTATGAATTTTCTTCGAATTACTAGATGAATCGTGCTCCATCGGGTTGGCTTTCAACTCCATAGAGACTCACCTAAGATTTGGAGTCGAGTTTCATGTTGTCCTCCTCAATGTTATGTTTGACAATCAGATCCTATAGTCTTCACAATCATGGTGTTTAATTACTTGAATAGGAAAAGAATGATTTTTCGTTTACCAAACAAGCCCACTAGCTAGAAGCCTTAATCAACCATACACTTGAGGGTTGAAAAAGGAACAACCCCAAAAGGAGAGGGATGGAAACACACAAACAATAGATACAAAACCAAGACAAAAATTATGTTCAGAGCTAGAATAAATAAGCACTAGGTGATGTCCTGTAATATTGACAAAACGAGATAAAATAAAATCATCAGCATCATTGGTGCAAACTTCAACAGAATCGATCATCAAGTTGGGAAAAACGAGAGATGAATTATCCACTAGACAGGGTCCCTAGTATCATTCTTGATTTCCTTGACATGAAAACCAACCAGCCCAAAACCAAAGCATCCATTCAAAAACCCTTCCATTGGATCACTTTGACATCAACAAAAGGAAGGGCAGCTAAGCATTCCCAAAACCAAAGCATCCATTCAAAAACCCTTCAATTAGATCACTTTGACATCAACAAAAGGAGGGGCAGCTAAGCATTCTTCTGTTAAATATCACTGAATTCAATCCATTTAGAAGTTGCTTGGTCAACAATATCATTAGCTAGGAAATTGACTCCTTCAAACAAACACAAATTCCTAGTCTTCCACAACCACCACAACAAATAGGAAGGTAATTACATCCTTTCTTTACAAAAATTTTGAATATTAGGATAAGAGATTCTGCAACACAATTTCTTAAAAGTAACAGACTTATCAGAGACAACATCCCGTGAAATAGGAGCCAGTTTCCAAACCAATTTAACCTTTTTCACAATGGAAGAATAAGTGATCCATAGATTTATCAAAATCACCACACAGCTTACATTTAGGGTCGAGTTTCCTACCTCTTTTAGCCAAATTATCAAAAGTAGGAATGATGTTATGTTAACATATGTTAGTTCAAGTGGCTACGAAAATTTAGATGGAGGGTGAATAATTTTTTTGATTTTCCGATTTGTGCCCTTTTTTCGAATATGAAGACGTTGAAGAGATACAAGTGCAGAAAACAAATCAACACACAATGATTTATAGAGCTTCAACCCAACTAGGGCCTACGTGCTCTACCACCCGGTATGTCCGAATGGATTTTGAAAGAAAAAAAGTTTATTAATAGATGTCAAACTATTACAATATATACCTTGAAGAGTACCACACTCTTCTAACAACACCACCTATGAAGATCACCACAATCTTCCAACTCAAAGAGCACCAAACTCTTCTTCACCTCGAAGAGAACCAAACTCTTCCAACACCTCGAAGAGCACAAAACTCTTCAACACGAAAAGCACCAAGCTTTTCAATCAACAACCTCTCATCAACCAAATGTACTCTTGCCAAAAGAACACTAACAAGGATTTCTTGTTTTGGATTATGTTACATATACAATCAATATTACACTTTAAATGAAATATTACAACTCAAGAGTGCAAGTGTAATCAAGAAGGAAAGTCTAGTAATCAAGATGCGAAAATGATGTGCTTAGGCTATTACAACAAGAATGTTGAAAATGAAGGCTTTGAGAAGTTTGTTGATTTTCTTGTTGTATTGAATGCTTTTATGTTCTATTTAATCCTTTAAGCCTTCAAGTATTTATAGGAGAGATTCTAGATGCTATCACCAGCATAGGCTCCTCCTAGAAGAGTAATTTCTGCAAAAGAAAGATCAAATTGTCCCAAAAATAGCTGTTAGAAGCAAAACCACAATTTCATGAAAAGTTGTCTACTGCAATAGGCAGTTTCTGCTGATAAAACATTAGGGCGACCGCGCTCTAATAAGTTCAAAATAAGAAAGCCGTTAAAAAATATTTTAACACGGGATGCCCTTGGGGGACTAGTCAACAGCATAGGGCGACTGGTCGCCCAGGGGGTGTGACCGGTCCCCCTAGGGTCCAACCAGTCCTCTTCGAAACAAAGGAATTTTTATAGAAAACACTTCATCCCAAGCACCGGTCTTGATTGACTAATCCTTTATATTGGAATGGGTGAAGGGTCAAATGGTTTGGTACTTCCACTGGGACTTAGTGCCCACTATGCTCTTCACGGAAATGAGTGAAACAAGGAAGAAGAGAGTCAACCTTAATGTCAGTGATAACAGTAAAGGAAGAGACAAAATCTCATTTGTTTGGCTAGTCAAGTCACACACTCATATTCCGGAAATACAGAAAGAAATAATTTCCACCCCCTCACCGGTCACCCTATAGGGGGACCGGTCTCCCTCCCTATTTTTAGCAAATAGGTTGTTCTCTGTTTCGACAAACTTTCGGGTACAGGTTGCCATATAGGGTGACCGGCCGACCTATGTACGGAGAAGTTGTCCAAATTTTGTCAAAAAATAAAGTTCAAGAATTACTTCAAAATTTTAGTAAAAATCATTGAAAATATTTTGAAGTATTTGGACAACATTTGGGGACATTGTTTTGGTATAAAACTCATATATATGAAACCATCAAATTTACAATAAAAATATTTATCTAACAAACTCCTCCTTTTTGATGATTACAAACCAAAACAATTTTAAGAGAGTGAATTTTAAAACGAAATACGTTTTTCCGGTCAAAATCAACTATCCATCTTAAGCAACACTTTGAATAATGAAAGTCATAAGGATAGGAGCAGAGATTTTTCAAAACAGATTTATAAGCTCCCCCTATCAACATGCTCAAAAATAAACAAGCATAGAATCAATCAACTAAAAAGCTAAGAGCTTGGCTTTTGCAAATATGACTTAAAGCTTAAGAACTTAAAAGTTCCCCCTGTCAAAGATAAGTCATTAGTCATAAGTAATAGTCCATTATGCGAGCAACAATCCATAATTCATCCACAGCTTATAGCTTTTTCTGTGAGCTTTTTCTAGCTCACTTGATCTTACCATAAGCTTAAAGCTCCCTCTATCAAAGATAAGTCATTAGTCATAAGTAATAGTCCATTAAGCGAATAACAATCCATAATTCATCCACAGCTTATAGCTTTTTCTAGCTCACTTGATCTTACCATAAGGTTATGAGCTCCTTTCATTGGTATAAACTTCATAGATGAGACGATTGCCAATAAGCTCATCAAAATTTAGAGTTTCCAAATTTTGAGCTTCCAAGATTGTGGTAACTTTTTTGGACCAAGAGGTGGGAAGAGTATTTAGAACTTTGGTGAATTTATCCTCTTCGAAAATAATTTTCCCAAGTGCCACTAGAGGGTTTACAATGTTGTCAAGCCTTTCAACCTTTTTGGGGATATTTTCTCCATTATTCATAGTGAAATTTTTGAACTTTTTGACCAACATGGTCTTTCGAGCTTGTTTCACTTTCTTAGTGCCTTCATAAATAACTTCCAATTTTTCCCACACATTATGAGCGGATCGAATATAATCTGTAGCAGTAAGAGAACAATGAAGAATGTTAAGAGCTTTACCATTTAAGGAGAATATCTTCTTGTCTTCATCATCGAACTCCTTGGGGACTTTAGGGATTTGAGTCCCATCCTCCTGTTTCTTCATTGGGATAGATACTCCGTTAATAAGCGTGTTCCAAATATCGAACCTGCAACCTTATAAGAAACACTACATTCTATCTTTCCAAAATGCATAATTGTTGGAGTCGAAGAGAGGCGATCTATTGAATGAAGCACCGGTTGGAAGATAGCTCTCATTTGTAGTCATGGATCTTTCCTCTTTACTCGCAATGGAAAATGATCTTGCCAAAGAGTTTGATTTTGATACCACTTGTTAGTCCAAGTGGCTACGAAAAGCTAGAGAGGAGGGGTGAACAGATTTTTCTGATTTTCCGATTTGTGGGAAGATGATGAAAAGATAGAAGTGCAAAAAATAAATCAACACACAATGATTTATAGAGCTTCAACCCACCTAGGGCCTACGTGTTCTACCACTTGGTATGTCCAAATGGATTTCGAAAGGGAAAAAGTTTATTAATAGATACCAAACTATTACAACATTTACCTTGAAAAGTACCATACTCTTCTAACGACAACAGCTATGAAGATCATCACAATCTTCCAACTCAAGAGCACCAAACTCTTCTAACAACACCACCTATGAAGATCATCACAATCTTCCAACTCGAAGAGCACCAAAATCTTCTTCACTTCGAAGAGCACCAAACTCTTCTTCACTTCTAAGAGCACCAAACTCTTCCAAAACTTCGAAGAGCACCAAACTCTTCAACACAAAATGTACCAAGCTTTTCAATCAACAACCTCTCATAAACCAAACGTGCTCTTGCCAAAAGAACACTAACAAGGATTTCTTGTTTTGGATGATGTTACAAATATAATCAAGATTGCTCTTTAAATGAAATATTACAACTCAAGAGTGCAAGTGTAATCATGAACGAAAGCCTAGTAATCAAGATGTGAAAGTGATGTGCTTGGGCTATTACAACAAGAATGTTCAAAATAAAGGCGTTGAGAAGTTTGCTGATTTTCTTGTTGTGTTGAATACTTGTGTGTTCTATTTGTTCTTTCAAGCCTACATGTATTTATAGGAGAGCTTCTACATGTTATCACCAGCATAGGCTCCTCCTAGAAGAGTAGTTTCTACAAAAGAAAGATCAAATTATCCCAAAATTAGTTGTTAGAAGCAAAACCACAATTCCATGAAAAGTTATTTGCTGCAATGGATAGTTTCTGCTGATAAAACATTAGGGCGACCGGTCGCGCTCTAATAAATTCAAAATAAGAAAGCCGTTAACAAATATTTTAACACGGGATGCCCTTGGGGGGATTGCTCGACCCTGTGCGACCGGTCGCCCTAGGATCCAACCAGTCCCCTTCGAAACAGAGGCTTTTTTTATAGAAAACACTTCATCCCAGACACCGGTCTCCTATCGGTCTCCCTACAAGAGACCGGTCTCCCTCCTTATTTTCAGCAAATAGGTTGTTCTCTGTTTCGACAAACTTTCAGGTATGGGTTGTCCTATAGGGCGACCGGTTGATCTAAGTACAAAGAAGTTGTTCGAATTTTGTCAAAAATAAAGTTCAAGAAGTACTTCAAAATTTTAGTAAAAATCATTGAAAATATTTTGAAGTATTTGGACAACATTTGGGGACATTGTTTTGGTTTAAAACTCATTTATATGAAATCATCAAAATTACAATAAAAACATTTATCTAACAACATCTCCATAAGAAATGCTTCACCTTTTCTTTGATTTGCATCTTCCATGTTCCTCTCCAAACCTTACGAGATTCTTGAGGCTCAATGCTACATTCGAGGAAGTTAGATTCCAATTTCCTATGCCAAAAGGGCTACATAAGTTGATTGAATTGTAAATTTTCCATTATTGATCGCCATCCATCAAATTATGTCCATGGAGCCAGTCTGTTGGAGTGGAATCTTGAGGATAAAAGCAGTTTCCCTTGGGCTAAAAATTTGGTTAGCCAGAAGAGAGTTCCAGCTGGTTCCTGCATTGCTTCATTCATAGACGCAAGTAAAATGGCAAAAAGCAAGATTGGGAGAAGATAAGAAACTTTTTAACCCCGAACTCAAGTATGATCCCAAATTCTAATTGATTTCCCTCTCCAATTAAAAAGCATGATCCAAGATTAAGAGCAGCCTTGGCATGCATTCAACTTTTCAGAACCCAAGAATCAATAACTTTTGTGACAACATTAAAGAGACCACCCCCTCTCTTAGGAAAATATTTAGCTTTCTATAAGTGACACATAAGTAAGTTTGATTCGGTAAGCAATTTCCACAGTTGTTTAGTTAACAAAAAATCATTGAAGTAAGGAAATTCCTTGAACCCCACCCTCATCTTTACCTTTAGCCATTTTATTCCATTGCATCCAATGAATTTTAGAATTGCCATCGAAAGAAGATCCCCACCAAAATTTAGCACAGATAGAAGTCAAATCCTTACAAATGTCAAATGCAAGTTTGAAAAATGACATAATGTAAACTGACAAAGGCAGTAAGCACAGACTTAATCAAAATTTATCTACCAGCTCGACTCAAAAAAGAATTTTTCCAGTTCCCAATTATCTTCCTTGCACTATCCAAAACATAGCCAAAAACTTTCCTTTTAGACCTACCAATAACAAGGGGTAATCCAAGGTATTTGATCTTAGACTGAATTTGAACCCCTCAAGACAAAGACATATAGACTCTCTAAGATCAGCATATACATTATGACCGAAGAAAATAGAAAATAATGATTGAAAATTAGAAATATGTGAGAGAATGAATAGTAGAATTATGGGAAAGTGTGTGATAATTATTGGTGATTTGATGGTTTTATTTTAAAAAAATAGGTAGATGTGATTGATGGAAGAAAAAAATAAGAATGAATAATAGTTTTTCCCAAAACAAAATCATTTTCATTGACATTTTTTAGCCAAAAAAATTCACTAGCCAAAAATTTCCTAAAATCTTTTAATTATATCTAATCAAAGCCTTTTGCTCAATTATTTTTTTAAATCTTTCTCCAAAATTGCCACCAGGGGACCAAAATCGCAATTCATATAGCCTAAATCGAATTATATATCAATTTTAATGGTCAAACTGAAAAAAGAAGCAATCAACTATTATTCTTTCTCCAACCAAGTAAACGAAAAATACTATGATCGTTCAAACAGGGTATGCGGCACTGAGACTAATGTCGAGCAGTTTACAAATAAGGACCAATTATATAGAGATATTAAGTTAGGGCCGAAAAAGGAACCAAATTGAACATATTATTCCATCCAATAATATGTAAAATTCGACTTGAGCTCAATTTGATTAATAAAACATAAAGAAAATATGTACAAAATTATCAAGCTTTTTTTTTAATAAATGCAAAATATTATTAAAAAAAGAAAATACAGTGCACTGCTTACAAGCCAAGCGGCTAGCTTTTAAAAAAAAGGGTCTCGTTAAAACCTACCAAAGTAAAACCCATTGCGAAAAACCTTTTATAGGAAAAAGAGTACCCCATAAAAGAAACAACAGAAAAAACTTAAAATCTCAATCGAAATGATGGACGTTTATTTCTAGAGGATTTTCGAAGGACATTGGCATGTGTTTGTTTTGCACGTGCTTGAGTATCCTCCTGATGGTCTGATGTATCATGTGGAATATCGGCCCAGGATCCTCCAGCCACAATTTTCAGAGCGTTCATAGCTTCTGATGAATCACTTGAGTGAAGGACAATCGGAGCAGATAAAGAGTCGCCTAACTTCGTCTTTAAAACTTCCAATTTGTTTGCATCATCTTGATCATCTTCATCCGCCATATCTGACCAATGTTTTCGGGCAGCAACGGCCATAGCCTTGAACCTCTCGGAAGGATCATTGGAGCTATGAACATAATCATTAAAAGGAAGGCTATTTGAAACTATTATCATTCCACGTTGCAAATTAGCTTGTCCATGTTCATCCAAATTTGTTGCATGCGGTTGATAGGGAACCATGGCTCTATCTGTGTTGCTAGTATTATCTTCCGAAGCCATAATCCGATTCTCATTATCAGATTTTGGCTCCAAATTCATAGTATCACATGCCACATCATCTGAATCAGCACCCAGAACATCAAAAGAACTCTTAGTGTGAATACGTGAAGGAGAAGGTTCACCCACCTTAATACGGCCTTGATGACCTGTATTTCCCATGGAGTACTCAACAACAGCCTTGCCATTGTCCTGCTGCATCGGACGGTAAACTTTACGGACCATAGAACGACCCCGTTGCATAGAACTCGGATGTGCCGCTGAAGTCCTGGGACGTCCCTGGTCAGGAGAGGTGCGTCTTTCAGTGATTGAGTTCCCTGCGGGAGTAATACGGCCCAAAATCATCGAATGTCCCGTTACACTGCAATTTGAACAAAATTTCGGTAATTTCTCAAAAGTAACTGACACAAAGGAACACTGGCCAACCCGTTCTACCATGATGTGCTCCTCCAACGGTTTCGACAGATCAATATCCACTAACACCCGATGAAATGTCCCAGAGAACCATCAAGCGAATGCTGGTCAATTTGTATTGGATTCCCAATCGCACTGGCGATCCCCAAGATGTTATTAGGATCTCAGTACTCCAAACTAAGCTTGAAGATTCGGACCCAAACACTTGCCACCGACGTATGTACCTTGTATGGATTGAAATCCGAGACCCATGGAGAGAGCCGAATAGTCCCCTGGATTAAGCGCCCAATTAATATGTAATTAAGCTCGTGTCCGATCCTGCGCATTAAAAAACTTGACACAAAAAAATCCCTTACCCAAGGAGATTAGTTTCCAATCATTCTTAATTCCCCATATTTCCTATAGGCGTTTATGCAGAAGCATAGTCACCCATGGTTTATTACCCTTGCCTAAAATCACCCTATCAATCAAAGAATAGGAAAATTCGGTGAGGCGTTGTTGATAAACGTTCTCATCAACATTAACGGAATAATAATCTCTCTTTATAATAGGTTTAGGGATAGAATGGGATTTACCAACAACAACATGCGAAAATATTGTAAAATTACCCTGGGCCTGCATAGTTGAATCCATATCATAGTGAATACCTGAAACAATTTTAGCAAAAGAATGGCCAAAATTGGATTGAGCATTAGTATTATGAGCCGAATGTCGAGGATTCGATTCATAATTGATGATATTGAGGGAGAGGTCCCAGCACTAGGGCATACATGGGCTATCATTACACCAGATGAATCCAATGATATAGCAGGATACTTTATAGAGGGGACCACTGTTGCCTGAGTGTTGGCCTTTGAAGGAAAGGAGGGGACCACTCGTGCAACCACCTTGGGAGGGACCATAGTTGAAACCACCTTAGGAGGGGGAACCGCTGCCAAGGGGACCACCTTTGTTGAGTTCATGGCAGCCCCAAGTAAGAGATTCGAAGAATCCATAGAATAAACCCTTGCCGCAAAATCCACATAAGACATAGGAGAACTCGTAGAGGAGAAAACCAACGGAGAACAAGATGTAGCAATAGAGCAAACATCATAACCGGCGGCTTGTATCCCAACACCGGGAAAAACCGCCGAAAAAGTAATGGAGGCACACGGCCCTAGGGTTTAGGAGAAGAGAGCATCCTAGGGTTTTTTTTCTTCCTTTTGGCCATATTAAAATTTTCTACAAAATTATCAAGCTACTCGAGCTCGATTCGTGTTTGACTCAGTTAAAGCTCGTTCAAGCTCGATTTGATTAATAATCAAACCAAACTCAAACAAATAATTTTTGAAACTCGATTAAAGTTCAAACAAGCTCAAACAGTGTTGATATGTTGATTACAAAGTGATTACAACGGGAGACTTCAACAATGACTTTACAAACAGAAAATGAAAATTACAAGGAAATGGAAATCTGACTATTACAAATTGAAACAACAGAAAGCCGAGTCGAGTAGAACTCTATCCGCAAGATAAATACGTCCTGGCTAGTGCTCACGGTATGACGTAATGTCCCCAAAGATAAAACGGCTTAACCTCCTCTGTGTACAGTAGCACCATTGACACAAAGGCACCTTTCAAACTCGAAGGAGGGAGAACTGGTTGGTGGACTCGAATGCAGAGTGAAATGTTGTTGAAAATGTGATACGAAATATTACGATACTTTCGATGGCACCTTTGAAATATGCAGAATGTATGCGATTTTTCTGTGTCTGAAATCTGCAATGGAACCAGCTATATATAGGCAACAAAAATCCACCTGCAGGGAATTAAATATGGTTAGTTAATGGGCATTAACCTTCCTTGTAACACCAGGTGTTACAAACACATTGATGACCACTATCTGAGGAGTTAAACACTCCAACAGTCAACTATGAATCTGGACACCTGCAATGTCCAGGTTCATCGGGCGGCCTAATACCCAACAATCACTTGAATCTGGGCCAAGCCCATTTTCAAGTGACAAAAGTGTAGTGGACCTAGACCCGGGCCCAATAGGGCAGGGCCGCCCCGACCCAAGCCCAAGCCCACACCCAGGTCGGGCTGGCGGGTGCGCACGCGTGTGGCCCACTTATGATCATCCACTTATGTTATAGTGTATCCAACTAATAACATCTTCTAGTTTATAAACTAGGATAAACTTAGCTTTCTAAGTTATGTGGGATGAAGAAAAATCCTTTCAACTCCATTTACATAATGCCCATTTATGTGGCCAACTTCGTGTATTAATTTCTCACTCAACGAAATTTGGTTTTGAGAAATAAAAAATACTACGAATGTCTACTCGGAAAGTAGATCAATAATATACAATTTAATTCCTCCAAAATTAAATTCTTAGCCACCGAAAATTGAGTCAAAGTCGGGACGACGCCCACTTTCTCAAACACAAATTTCCAACAATCCTCCACATGAGTGGAAATTAATGCATGCATGAATGCAGACACGCAAACCAGTCCTCAAGAGATAATACTGCATCAGGATAGGTTGCTTGTGGCTTTCAACCTTCCATAGTCAATACCATCGGGTACATTGGCGGCCTAGTGGACTTAATGCCTTGAACTATTCCTCCACGGTGTATACCGAGACAACAACATTAACACAGTAAGGTCTCAACACCTCCGGTTCTCACGTTTTGTATTCATTTCGGTCATGGACACCACTTTGGATTCATAAGTGTTACTTTGAAGCGGCCCTCACTTCTCACTTACATAGGTGATCTCCTATCCGAGTATCCTGCCATACTCAACTTCAACGAGGTGTAGGAATCATTAAAAGTCAAATGACTTAACCTCACCACAATTTGCGGGTGTTTCAATACTTGGCATTGCTCTCTAGGGATGGGTTGAAACATTATTTCCAATTGTTACAACATAACCTTCATAGCTTAGTTTATGGTTGGGTTACAAGGTATTTCCAATCGTGGGATCTCCAGTCATCATGGTTGGGTTACCACTATGATGGTTATTTTATACTTTGTAGATTTTAAGATCATTCCCTCTAGCAATTTACTCAATTGATCTCGATTCAGTCCTTTCGTCAAAGTATCTGCCAAATTATCTTTTGACTTTACGTAGTTAATTGACATCGGTATGATGTCTCCGATGAATATGTCTACACTTACCGTTATATATATTGCTATGGGCCCTTCCTATAGCCGCTTGGCTATCACAGTGAATCGTCACAGAAGGCACATGCTTCCTCCAACATGGAATTGCTACAACTTTAAGGTTGCAAACCCAAGTGCAGGTTGTCTCAAGTAATAATTTTCTCGTGAGTCTGAGGTCGATCCACAGGGAAGATTATGTAAGTTTACAGGGAATATTTTTCTTTGAGAAATAAATAGATATTTTTTAAACTAGTAAAAAATATAATTTTTTACGATAAACTTGATTAATAAAATTGTTAAGGATAGAGATCCACTCTTGATTTTTGGATAAAGGAATGATTATATTTTCTTACCTCTTCAATTACTACTATTGGAATTCATACACAACGAAGGTTCCAATAGAAAGATATTATAAATATAAATCACGTAATAAGGTGAACATGTTTTATTACCAATTATAATTTATCTTATAATGCCAATACTTGCTTATGGACTCAAGTATTCATGCATTTTCTTGTCTACAATAAATCAAGGTATCAACGTTAGTAGTCGGTTGAAGTAAAACCAGACATTTAACTAAATGGAACCAAGTATTTATTGTGCCCATAGAATGCATAAATCAAGAATACCATAAAACAAGAAGGGTATAATCCAAAAAATAAATTGATGATCAAAATAATAAAATTTAATGTAAAGCTACAATCATTCCTTTTCCTCCATCAAGATTTTCACTCTATTCCTCAACACAATAAACTTAGAAAGACATAAAGAAAGTAGAGAAAACAAGATATTGTATGAAAACTAAGGAAAGCATTTTTATGAAATACTAGAAAATCTACTATAATATAGGAAAACAAGAATGAAACTTTCTTTGAAACTCTAACTTTCTATACAAACTTGTGTGTTTAGCAAGTGTAAATGACCTCTATTTATAGGCAACACAATAATTCCTATTGGAATTATTTTATTGTTTAATTTTCAAGATAATTGTCAAAATGCTGAAAATTTGAAACCAACTCCATTATTTCATTTGTCTGGTCTTTTTGGAAAGGATTCTTGCTTATTCATCTTGATTTTCTTTAACACAATAATTCTCACATGTCTTGGCTGCATTTTCCCACTGATTTGAATGAATTCCAAGCATTATTGGCCAAGATATGATGTAATAAGTGTGGAGTGGTTGGCCTGTGGGATCATGACTGCAGCATCTTGTTGCATTTATTAGAACTCCTTTACGACTTTATTTGACTTGGGAGTCTTAATGAAAGTTGTAGCCAAATGCGTTTGGAAGACACAGTAAAAATGTTAGCACCATTGAACATGTGGTCTTCGAGTTATGCCCAAAATACTGACCTTGGTCCAGTCTTGAGAAAAATGGGTCTCTTGAAACATGAAATTGTGATGAACTTTTGATCCAAGAAAATATCATCCCAAACTTTGATTTAGGCTTTAATATTTCTGAATATTTGTTAAAGAATGGATTGTGAATCCATATCTTCAAGAATCATCCCTAAATCATGCCGGAATTGAAAGTTATGCGCATTGATCCGAACCTGCATAAAAAATGCTTTCTACTACAATTTTGTATTGATTTCCTATTTTATTTATAACACATAATAATACTATAAATTTATATTATTACTAATATTAATAAGGTAAAATATTATTACAAACCGAAAGTAATTGTATATTTTTAACGTTTATAACACCCCAACTACTTATTACTAGTCCCTAGTAATTAAAGCGCAAAAATACAAAAGAAATTTTTATGAACATGGCATGATATTATTTCTTTAACAAAAACTTGTGAAAATGTCTAACAATCAAAAAGTTTATTGTAAATTATCATAGATGCTATCAAGAATAAATATAATTTTTTTATATATATTTTTATATAGAGAAGAAATATTGTATATATGCACAAAACCACCGTTGCATTCCGCAAACCAAGATACATAAACATCAAATTTAATCATGAAAAAGCCTCAACTCCATACCTTCACGGGTTAGTGTTTATCATTTAAGCTCGTAAGGTGTTCACTCATGGAGTTGGAAAACAGTTAAAACTCTCAAGGAAATGGCCAATAAAATTTAGGACAAGCATTCAAACAAAAATTGAACATGAGATAGGTAGTTATAAAATTTGAAATACCTAAATTTTCATACCCAAAATATGTTTCGAAATTTCATTGGTTTAGAATGGCAAACTAAGTAATAGTATTCATTTTTTTTTCTTCTTTTCTTTTTCTCTTTTTTTTTTTTCTTTTTTTTTTTCTTTTTTTTTTTTTCCTATCCATTTTTTCTCTTTTTTTCATTTTTCACTTTTTTTCTTCATTTGTACAACATGACTTTACATGATAATATAACAATGAGAAATACTCATCACAGACTTTGTAATGGAGTATTGTAATAGAAATTGAAAATGTAGATATTAACCAAATCATTTCTCCACATGGTAGGTAGACATATTTAAGTATTTCAGATCACAACATAACCATATCAAATGACCAATTAAAGTTCAGAATGCTTGTTTTCTCAAACTCACCACTCATTCACAAAAGATGTGTGAATATTGAAAATCAAACGCTTTATCATGATCAAACTTTCAGTTATATGTATCACAACCAATCTCTCCACAAAGCATAGAATGTGCATAAAGCAATTTCTTCTCCTTTTTTTTTTATTTAATCAAGATAACATCATTGAATTCAACAATAAAGCTATTTTCATGCTTGATAATTCACAATTTTTTTTAAACCAAATACAACATGCCATGATTTTTTTTTAAAGAAAAGAACACAACAACATCATAATAGAGATGCGTCTCAAGAACATCAAAATGTCATTCTTTACTCTGCCATCATTCTTTTTTTCAAAAATTTCCAAAATAAAATCACACATTTAAAAAAAAAATACACATTTACCATATAAAAGAAAATATCACTATCCCTTCCCCCCAACTTATTTGAAACATTGTCCTCAATGTCAAAAATAATTAGGAAAGTAAATTTTAGAAGATATCACCGATGTATGGCTTATTGAAACCGAAAGAACATAATGGCATTTGTAACCATGATGGGTAAATTTCACAATGTCGAGAGATAAATCGATTTGCGTTTTAAAACTTGTATCTTCAGGCCAAACAATATGAGCAAGCAAATCTGGATCGGCTTGTGAATGTATGCTTGGAGTTTGTCGATTAATTAAGCTTGGAGTTATCGCACAAATTATGATTCGTCTGGTATTTGTGAAATAAAACCTTTCTCGAAAAGATAATCTAAGAAAGATAACAAACCATCAAAGAAACCATTAATATTAAGAATACCTATAGGCTTAAGGTGAATGTTGAGTTGCGCCCAGGAGACCATTTGGAATAACTCTTCCAGTGTACCAAAACCACCAGGTAGGGTGATAAAGGCATCAACATTATTCATCATATTTACCATTATATCTTGCATGTTTAATACTCTTAACTCATCTCCAATGGTTTCTCCAATGATATTTCGACTTAAAGATTTTGGAACAACTCCTAAGACTTTGACTCCTCCCAAATACGCAGAACCAGCAATACGTCCCATTAACCCTTGACAACCACCCCCGTATACTAAGTGAATCTGTTTTTTAACAAGAACTTTACCAAGATTATTGGCTTCCTCAATAAAACAACTATCTTTCCCAGGACTAGAACCACAAAATACAGCAATACTATTAATTTTACGGAAATAAGACACTTCCATATTTCTCTCTCTCTCTCTCTCTCTCTCTCTCTCTCTCTCTCTCTCTCTCTCTCTCTCTCTCTCTTTTTTTTTTTTTATAAACTGAGTGGTGTGATAAGAGGGTGAATGCAAAGCTATTTATTAAGCTATGAACATGAAACACAACAATAATTTAAATTATTGCAATTTTTTTCTTTTTTCCTTTTTTGTTTTTTTTTTTTTTTGAAAACGTTTGAAATAAAGACAAGAAAGTGAAGACAAACAATTAAATACTAACGCGTGAATGAACAGTAAAGTAGTTGTGATTGTGGCTCACATCTTCCACTGGTTTTACGTCCAGAAACGGCTTAAACGCCCTCTATGGGTCGGGGATATGCTTCCCATCCAATTTTCTTATAAATTGGCAAACAGGTCTTTTAACGTCAGATTCCCAAGACTAAGTTCACGTTCTTCACGAAATTGGAGCCATAATCGGAGAATTTCACGATGCACAAATCCACTAGGATGCGTATCAAGATTCCATAGAATGTTATCTAAAGACTCCTTACTCAGGCCATCCTTAATGAATTGAATTTTATCCTCTCGAATTCTAGAAACCATGCCTAAAGAACGACATCGTGTGTCACAAGTCCATCTAGCACATTTGTGACAAACTTGCATTCTTTTGGCCCTTCGTTTTTTCGAATATGAACTTTTGCCAAAACCAGGCATGCATTTAGTAGGAGAAAATGAAAATTCACCTGCTAATCTTACCTTTGCTTCAATTATCCAACGTATATCTTCTGGAATACCTTTGAGCATAAACAATCTTAACCTTTCAAGTCTGGCTTTATATATTTCTAAAATTTCAATTTTAGCAAGAAAATAAAATCTCTTTTTGAGAGTAGGGGGAATTTTTTTATCCATTTTTTTAAAAAAAAATTCAAATGAAAGAGAATGAGAAAATAAAATTATGTACAAATATCAGTGTTTGTGGGAAACTGATGAGTCCGACTTAATAGTCATGGAGTACCGTTATCCGCCATTTAACCGGGAAAATAAATAATTAAACCATACAAAATACACATATTTATAAGAAACAAATATGTACACTAATTATAACAAGGATTATGAAGAAAAAGAACTTCCTCTGGAAGGAATTGATTCTCTAGAAATAGTTTAAGTCTTTGTCCATTTACTTTGAATACATTACCATTTCTAGGATTCTCAATGTCAATCATGACTCCATACGGATATACTTTTTTCACAATAAAAGGACCACTCCACCTTGACCTTAATTTTCCAGGAAATAAATGCAATCGAGAATTATAAAGCAAAACCTTTTGACCAATTTCAAATATTTTTCTTGTAATTTTACTATCATGAAATTCTTTGATTCTTGCTTTATGAATTTTTGAATTCTCATATGCATCATTTCTCAATTCCTCAAGCTCATTGATTTGTAATTTTCGCAATTTCAAAGCATCATCAAGGTTGAAGTTAAACGTTTTAATTGCCCAATAAGCTTTATGTTCAAGTTCCACTGGTAAATGGCAAGGTTTTCCATAAACTATTCTATAAGGAGACATTCCCAATGATGTTTTAAAAGCAGTTCTGTATGCCCAAAGTGTATCGATAAATCTAAAAGACCAATCTTTACGATTCGGGTTAACAGTTTTTTCTAAAATTTGTTTTATCTCCCTATTTGCAAATTCAACCTGTCCATTTGTCTGTGGGTGATAAGGTGTTGCAACTTTATGTGTAATTCCATATTTTTTTATTAGAGATGCAAAAACTTCGTTGCAAAAATGTGTTCCCCCATCACTAATAATGACTCGAGGAATTCCAAATTGACTCAAAATATTTTTCTTTAGAAATTTTATCACAGTTTTATGATCATTGTTTCGACAAGGAATTGCCTCGATCCATTTTGAAACATAATCTATTGCGACTAAAATGTAAATAAAACCAAATGATACTGGAAATGGCCCCATAAAATCAATACACCAACAATCAAAGATTTCAATCACCAAAATAGGATTCAACGGCATCATGTTTCGTTTTGAAATTGATCCTAACTTTTGACAATTTTCACAACTTTTTCAAAAAGTGTAAGTATCTTTGAAAAGATTTGGCCAATAAAATCCACATTGTAAGATCTTTGCACTTTGGTTTTCTTTCTTTGAAAAGTGACCACCACATGCTTCGAATGACAAAATTTAATAATGCTACCTACCTCATTGTCGGGTACACATCTACGAAAGATTTGATCTGGACAATATTTGAAAAGGTAGGGATCATCCCAGTAAAACTTTTTTACCTCAGTCAAAAACTTCTTTTTATCTTGTGAATTCTAATTTGATGGCATCATTCCTGTCACAAGAAAATTAACAATATCCGCACACCAAGGTACTACAGTAACATTGAATAGCTGTTCATCAGGAAAAGTATCATTGATAGGTGGAGTTTGAAATGAGTCATCACAAATAAGTCTTGATAAATGATCAGCTACCACATTCTCTACTCATTTCTTATCACGAATGGTAATATTAAACTCTTGGAGTAAGAGTATCCACCTAATTAATCTTGGTTTGGAATCTTTTTTTGACAAAAGATATTTCAAAGCTGCATGATCACTGAAAACAACAATTGGTGAACCAACCAGATAGGATCGAAATTTTTCTAATGCAAATACTACAGCAAGTAATTCTTTTTCAATAGTTGAATAATTGATTTGAGCACCATTCAAAGTTTTACTTGCATAGTATATCACATATGGTTTCTTTTCTTTTCTTTGCCCTAAAACAGCTCCAACGGCATAATCACTAGCATCACACATTATTTCAAAAGGTAAACTCCAATCAGGAGGTTGGATTATTGGGGTAGATGTAAGCATATTTTTAAGTTTGACAAAAGCATTTTCACAATTTTCGGTCCATTCAAAACTAACATCTTTTGTAAGAAGATTACACAATGGTTTAGAAATTATGCTAAAGTCTTTAATAAATCTTCTGTAAAAACCTGCATGCCCTAAAAATGATCTTACCTCCTTCACAGATTTTGGTGCTGGTAGATTAGCAATTAACTCAACCTTGGATTTGTCTACCTCAATACCTTTTACTGAAATAATGTGTCCAAGAACAATACCAGTTGTTACCATGAAATGACATTTTTCCCAATTAAGCACAAGGTTCTTTTCTTCACACCTTATTAACACTTTTTCTAAGTTCAACAAACAATCTTCAAATGACTCACCAAAAACTGAAAAATCATCCATAAAGACTTCAAGAAAACGTTCAACCATGTCACTGAAAATGCTAAGCATGCATCGTTGGAATGTAGCTGGTGCATTACATAATCCAAAAGGCATCCTTCTATATGCAAATGTACCAAAAGGACATGTAAATGTTGTTTTCTCTTGATCTTCAAGTGCAATTTCAATTTGATTATACCCAGAATATCCATCTAAGAAACAATAGAACTTATGACCTGCAACTCTTTCTAAAATTTGATCCATAAAGGGCAATGAAAAATGATCTTTTCGAGTAACCGAGTTAAGTTTTCTGTAGTCAATGCACACACGCCAACCAGTAATGGTTCTAGTTGGAATCAATTCATTATTTTCATTTTTAACCACTATAACTCCAGACTTCTTAAGCACAACATGAATAGGACTCACCCACTTACTGTCAGAAATAGGATAAATAATTTCATTATCTAAGAGTTTAATAATTTCATTTCTCACTATTTCTTTCTTATTTGGATTTAGTCTTCGCTGCATTTCTCTAGATGGTTTTGTATTTTCCTCTAAATAAATATTATGTGTGCAAATTAGATGATTAATACCTTTTATGTCAGCAATGGTCCACCCTAAGGCATTTTTATGCATTTTCAAAATCTCGATCAACTTACTTTCCTGAGATGCATCAAGTTTGGAAGAAATTATTACAGGAAAAGTATCATTTTCACCAAGAAAAGAGTATTTCAAATCATATGGTAAAGGTTTCAAATCAATTTTTGGAGCTTTTATGCTTGAAGAAATAGGTTGTGTTTCTGATGATAACAACTCCTCAGTCTTTGGTTTCCAAAAATGGTTTTCTAGTTCTTGCAAAAATTCAGTGGAGACATCAAAACATTTCTTATCACAAATTCTTTCACTTTCAAAAGAATTATTGATATTGAAATTTTCATGAACAATTTCTTCAATTAAATCCACTTCATGTAGTTCGGTATCATCAATGAGTTTGTTTGCAAACATTAAACACATTTAATTCCAAAGTCATATTTCCAAAAGATAATTTCAAAATACCATTTCTCTGATTAATCAATGCATTTGAAGTTGCAAGAAATGGACGACCTAAAATGACAGAATTTGAGTTTTTGTATCTATAACCTAGGTGAGTATCCAAAACAATAAAATCAACGGAAAATAAAACTTATCATTTGTACCAACACATCTTCTACTATTCCTTTTGGTACTTTAATTGATCGATCAGCTAGTTGGAGTACAATTGGAGTTTCTTTAAGTTCACCTAAACTAGTTGTTCATATACTGAAAAAGGTAGAATATTTACGCTAGCACCAAGATCAAGTAAAGCACGTTCAATTATAGTGTCTCCTATGATGCATGAAATTGTTGGACAACCTGGATCTTTGTACTTAGGTGGAGCAAATTGTTGTATAATTGAACTAACACTTTCAGTTAAAAATATTTTTTTCTTCACATGGTGTTTCCTTTTAATTGTGCACAAATCTTTCAAAAATTTTGCATAAGGTGGGACTTGTTTGATTGCATCCAACAAAGGAATGTTAATTTTGACTTGTTTAAAAAGTTCAAAAATTTTAGAATTGGAGTTTAATTTTTGAGTTGGTTGCAATCTTTGAGGAAAAGGGGCATGAGGTGAATATGTTTCATCATTTTCAAACTTACCTTCATTAATCTTACCTTCTTCATCATCACTATTTTCATTCTTCATCTCTAAATTTGAATTTAGAACATTTTTAGGATGAATTGTTTTATCAACAATTTTTTCACTTCGAAGTGTTGTGAATGAATTAGCCTCATTGACTAGATTTTCACCTGAAGTAGAAACATAACACTGCGTAGAAGGATTAGGTTGAGGTTGAGCAGGAAACTTACCCTTTTCTTGAGTTCGCAATGAAGCTGTGAGTGTTGAAACTGAGTTCTTGATCTCATTGATAGCCTGTGAAGTTTTATTATTGATGTTTGTTTGTTCATTCATAAATGCTTGCAAAGTCTCCTCAAGGGATTTTACATGTGGGACTGGATATGAAGAAAAATTTGGTGGTTTTTGTGAATTTATTGGTTGAGCTTGATTATTATCACGCCAACTGAAATTAGGATGATTTCTCCATTGTGGGTTGTAAGTTTCAGAATATGGAGATTGAAAAGGTTTTCTAAATCCATTCATGACATTTACTTCAACAGGAATGTGAGGACAATCATTAGTGGAGTGTTCTTTCTGTCCACATATTTCACAATTTTTTTTATCTTGCACAGATTTAACTTCTTTTACTTTTTTACCTTCCATGTCATCGATTCTTTTAGCCAAAAGCGCAAGCCTAGCACTTAAACTATTTTCTTGAGTAAGATGGAGTTTTCCTTTATTTTCATCAACACTATGCCAAGATTGAGAATTTTCTGCCAAATAGTCAATCTATTCTAGCGCTTCATCAGGTTCTTTATCAAGAAATTTACCATTACACATCGATTCAATAAATTGCTTTGTTTCAGGGGTTAAACCTTCATAAAAGAAACTGATTATACGCCAATTTTCAAAACCATGATGTAGGCAGGAATTCACCAACTCTTTAAACTTTTCCCAACATTCAAAGAAAACATCTTTAGGATTTTGAGAAAAATTTTGAATTTGTCTTTTCAAAGCATTAGTTTTATGAGTTGGAAAGAATTTTTTCAGGAATTCAGTTTGCATTTCTTGCCATGTACCAATTGATATAGGTTTTAACGAGCTAAGCCAAGTTTTTGCTTTATCTTTTAAAGAAAAAGGAAATAATTTGAGCTTAACAATTTCATTCGTGCAATTTTGATCATCAAATGTGGCACATACTTCTTCAAACTCCTTTAAATGTAAATATGGGCTTTCAGAATCCATACCATGAAAATTAGGAAGTAAAGGAATCATCCCTGGCTTAAATCGAAAGTTGTTTGCATTTAGTGGAAAAATGAAACAAGAAGGAGTAGAATTTCGAGGAGGTTGCAAATAATAACGCATATTATGCACTTCTTGATTTTCCACTCTTTCCATTTCATTTTGAATAGTTTCTTCTTCAGCCATAATTGGTGTGTGTGGAGGTGAATCAAAATTTTCTATCAAATTTTCTAAATTATATCTAACTAAACGATGGGAATTTGGACTATGACACCATATAAGCATACAAACACACAATATTTACAGTGATATATATACAAACCTGGAAACCTACCTTGTCTTCCCCGGCAACGGCGCCAAAAACTTGCTACAACTTTAAGGTTGCAAACCCAAGTGCAGGTTGTCTCAAGTAATAATTTTCTCGTGAGTCCGAGGTCGATCCACAGGGAAAATTATGTAAGTTTACAGGGAATATTTTTCTTTGAGAAATAAATAGATATTTTTTAAACTAGTAAGAAATATAATTTTTTACGATAAACTTGATTAATAAAATTGTTGAGGATAGAGATCCACTCTTGATTTTTGGATAAAGGAATGATTATATTTTCTTACCTCTTCAATTACTACTATTGGAATCCATACACAACGAAGGTTCCAATAGAAAGATATTCTAAATATAAATCACGTAATAAGGTGAACATGTTTTATTACCAATTATAATTTATCTTATAATGCCAATACTTGCTTATGGACTCAAGTATTCATGCATTTTCTTGTCTACAATAAATCAAGGTATCACGTTAGTAGTCGGTTGAAGTAAAACCGGACATTTAACTAAATGGAACCAAGTATTTATTGTGCCCATAGAATGCATAAATCAAGAATACCATAAAACAAGAAGGGTATAATCCAAAAAATAAATTGATGATCAAAATAATAAAATTTAATGTAAAGCTACAATCATTCCTTTTCCTCCATCAAGATTTTCACTCTATTCCTCAACACAATAAACTTAGAAAGACATAAAGAAAGTAGAGAAAACAAGATATTGTATGAAAACTAAGGAAAGCATTTTTATGAAATACTAGAAAATCTACTATAATATAGGAAAACAAGAATGAAACTTTCTTTGAAACTCTAACTTTCTATACAAACTTGTGTGTTTAGAAAGTGTAAATGACCTCTATTTATAGGCAACACAATAATTCCTATTGGAATTATTTTATTGTTTAAGTTTCAAGATAATTGTCAAAATGCTGAAAATTTGAAACCAACTCCATTATTTTCATTTGTCTGGTCTTTTTGGAAAGGATTCTTGCTGATTCATCTTGATTTTCTTTAACACAATAATTCCCACATGTCTTGGCTGCATTTTTCCACTGATTTGAATGAATTCCAAGCATTATTGGCCAAGATATGATGTAATAAGTGTGGAGTGGTTGGCCTGCGGGATCATGACTGCAGCATCTTGTTACATTTTTTAAAATCCTTGCCGACTTAATTTGACTTGGGAGTCTTAATGAAAGTTGTAGCCAAATGCGTTTGGAAGACACAGTAAACATTTCAGCACCATTGAACATGTGGTCTTCGAGTTATGCCCAAAATACTGACCTTGGTCCAGTCTTAACAGAAAATGGGTCTCTTGAAACATGAAATTGTGATGAACTTTTGATCCAAGAAATATCATCCCAAACTTTGATTTAGGCTTTAATATCTCTGAATATTTGTTAAAGAATGGATTGTGAATCCATATCTTCAAGAATCATCCCTAAATCATGCCGGAATTGAAAGTTATACGCATTGATCCGAACCTGCATAAAAAATGCTTCCTACTACAATTTTGTATTGATTTCCTATTTTATTTATAACACATAATAATACTATAAATTTATATTATTACTAATATTAATAAGGTAAAATATTATTACAAACCGAAAGTAATTGTATATTTTTTAACGTTTATCAGGAATATCTTCCAAAGAGTTTTGAAGCCACTCTGCTTCTTCACTAGCTTTATCCAAAGCTATAAACTCTGATTCCATGGTCGACCGAGCTATACATGTTTGCTTCGTGGACTTCCACGATACCGCACCACCTCCAATGGTGAATATGTATCCACTAGTGGAATAAGAATCTTTCGAATCCGAAATCCAACTAGCATCACTATACCCTTCAAGTACAGCCAAATATCTCGAGTAGTATAGCCCATACTCCAAGGTATACTTCAAGTATTTTAACACCTTGGTTAACGCTTTCCAATGCTCGTGGCTTGGATTGCTCGTGAACCTACTCAACATATTTACAGGGTAGGCCAAGTCTGGACATGTACAATTTGTAATGTACATCAGACTGCCTATAATACGTGAGTATTCCATCTGAGCCACTGGTTCTGCTTCATTAGCAACCAGATTTACACATAAATCAATGGGCGTTTTTTTTACGATGAACTTTCAAACGCATTGAATATCTTGAGCACTTTTTCCATATAGTGGATTGTGACAAGATAATTCCATCATGAGTTCTACTAATTTTTATCCCCAGGATCACATCAACAGTCCCCATATCCTTCATGTCAAAGTTTCTCTTTAATATTCTTTTTGTGTCCATGATAGTATCATGACTACGCCCATGATTAACAAATCGTCTACGTATAGACAAACTATGACAAATGCTTCCGAGGTCCCTTTGACATATACACATTTATCACACTCGTTGATTTTAAACCCATTTCATAACATCATGTTATCAAACTTAAGAATCCATTATTTTGGAGCTTATTTCAGTCCATACAAGGATCTTATCAACTTGCAAACCTTCTTTTCTTGATCGGGTGCAACAAACCCTTCAGGTTATTCCATATAGATTTCAGCATCTATCTCTCCATTCAGAAACGTTGTCTTGACATCCATTTGATGAATCTCTAGATTGTGCAAAGCAGCAATCGCGAGAAGCACCCGAATATACGTAATCCTCATTATTGGAGAATAAGTGTCAAAGAAGTCATACCCTTCTTTCTGTTTAAAGCCTTTGGCTACAAGCCGTGCTTTATACTTATCAATAGTTCCATCTGATTTATACTTCTTCTTTAGGATCCACTTACATCCTAAAGGCTTATGACCAGCAGGGAGATCAACCAACTCCCACGTATGATTTTGCAGAATGGACTCGATTTCACTATTGTTTGCTTCTTGCCAGAGCGGAGCATCTGGACTGCTTAGAGCCTCTTTAATCGAGTTTGGCTCACCATCTAACATCAATGTTAGAAAGTCAAGTCCAAAGGACTTAATCACCTTAGGCCTCTTACTTCGTCTCAGTTCTTCACCACTCGGTGTTGAACTAATGCTTCACAAATGTGACAAAGAGATGTCGTTCTAGATGTTATAACATCCAAAACAAAGACCTTCAAGAACATCTGCGTGAACATCTGCGCACTGCCCGAGATGTGATAACACCGGAAGTTACATCTCCAAAGAACATCTTAATCTGATCTTTTCTTTAGACTTTCATTTATCCTTTCTTTACAAGGATAAATATTCTCAAAGAATATAGCATTCCTTGACTCAATTATGGTACCAACTGTCATTTCCGGATTTTCTGACTTATGTACCATAAATCGATATGCACTACTGTTAAGTGCATAACCAACCAAAACACAATCGACCATTTTAGAACCGATTTTAACTTGATTTGGTTCAGATATTGCAGCCTTAGCAGAACACCCCCCACACTTTAAGGTATTTATAAGAAGGCTTACGATTTTTCTACAATTCGTAAGGAGTCTTATCTTTCCCTTTAAGTGGGATTTTATTCAATGTGTGGTTCGCCGTTAACACAGTCTCCCCTCCACATATTCTGTGACAATCAAGAACTAATCAACATGGCATTCATCATCTCTTTAAGAGTCTGGTTTTTGCGTTCAGCAACACCATTAGACTGTGGTGAATATGGAGTCGTTGTTTGATGAATTATTCCCGACTGGGTACATAACTCTTCAAACGGTGCAACATATTCGCCACATATATCACTCTGAATTATCTTAATCAGGCTGCCAAGTTGATTCTCAACTTTATTTTTATAATTTTTGAAAGCCTACAAGGCTTCATCTTTGCTTCTTAACAAATATAAGTAGCAAAACCTTGTGCAATCATCAATAAACGTGATGAAATACTTTTTACCACCTTTAGTTTGCACAAACTTCAGATCACACAGATCAGTGTGTATCAATTCTAAAGGTGAAGTGCTCCTTCCCACCGTATGAAACGGTAACTTAGCCATTTTGGCTTCAACACAAACTTCACATTTTCTTTGTAAGTTTACTTCTGGCAAATTTATTAATTCCAAATTTACCAATATTTTTACAGCATTCAGATTTACATGTTCTAATCTAACATGACATAAATCAGAGTACTCAAGAATGTAAACAGAAGAAGATTCATTCTTATTCATTTCAATATCGCTAGAACGGCGTACAGTCATTACATTCATTTTGAACAACCCCTTATCTAGATAACCCCTACCAAGGAATTGTCCAAACTTGCTCAATACAAACTTTCCAAATTCAAAAACTAGTCTAAGCCCATGGTTAACCAACAATGAACCCGAAACCAGATTTTTACGGATGTCTAGACATGCAGCACATCCTTCAGCTTCAACTCTTTACCCGAAGTAAGCTTTAGCACCACCGTTCCAATGCCAGAAACATCAGAAGAGGCGTGATTCTCCATGTGGAGATTCCTTCCGGTCGATGGGATGTACTAAAAAAACGCATCCCTTTCAGAACAAACATGGCAAGTGGCACCGGTATCCACAAACCATTCTTTTGGGTTATCAACCAAATTGGCTTCAAACACCACCGCCGACATATCAACATCGGTTAGTTTCCTTTTCTCAACCACATTGACATTGGACTGTTGTTTTGTTTTCTTTTTCTTCGGTTGACGGCAGTCCTTTGACATATGGTCTGGTTTGCCACAATTGAAGCAAACCCGCTAGAACTTTCCACTTGCGGTTTCTTGCCTTTATCATTAGGTATTTTCTTCGAATTGCTTAACGAGCCATGCTCCATCAAATTTGCTTTCGACTCCATTGGCTGAAGCTTGGACTTAGAGTCAATCCTTCTATTGTCTTCCTCAATCCTGAGTTTGACAATCAGATCCTCTAGTCCCATCTCCTTTCGCTTATGCTTGAGAAAATTTTTAAAGTCCCTCCAACTTGGAGGCAATTTCTCAATCAACGCGGCCACGTGGAATGCCTCCGGCAAGGCCATTCCCTCGGCAGAGATTTCATGTAGGATCAACTGGAACTTTTGCACTTGTTCCATTACGGTTTTAGAATCAACCATCACAAATCCAAGAACTTACCGACAACCAATTTCTTTGTGTCGTCATCCTCGGTTTTGTACTTCTTCTCCAAAGATTCTCACAACTCTTTGGATGATTTCACCGCACAATACACACTGTAAAGTGCATCACTCAGCCCGTTAAGGACATAGTTCCAGCACAGGAAATTACCCTGGCCCCATGCATCAAACGCAGTGCATTTTTCAGCATTAGTCTCGTTTTCAGCCACCACTGGAGCGTCCTCAGTCAGATATTTTGCCAAGCTCAGAGTGGTGAGGTAAAATAGCATTTTTTGCTGCCACCTCTTGAAGTCGAAACCCATGAACTTCTCGGGTTTCTCAGCCTGAGCGGGAGGGATGATGGGGGTCCTGCTTGTGCTCGCCATCGTGAAGATCAGCTATTTGTCTTGCGATTGGTGATATGTTGATTACAAAGTGATTACAACGATAGCCTTCACCAATGGCTTTACAAACAGAAAATGAAAATTACAAGGAAATGGAAACCTGACTATTACAAATTGAAACAATAGAAAACCTAGTCGAGTAGAACTCTATCCGCAAGACAAATACGTCCCGGCTAGTACTCACGGTACGACATAATGTCCCCAAAGATAAAACGGCTTAACCTCATCATCTCGGGTGCGAGGCACCATCGACACAAAGGCACCTTTCGAACTCGAAGGAGCGCGAATTGGCTGGGACTCGAACTCGAATGGTGAAATATTGTTGAAAATGTGATACGAAATGCTACGACACTTTCGACGACACCTTTGAAATATGTAGAATGTATGCGATTTTTCTGTTTCTGAAATCTGCATTGGAACCAGCTATATATAGGCAACAAAAATCCACCTGCAGGGAATTAAATATGGTAAGTTAATGAGCATTAACCTAGGGATGGCAATGGGGGGCGGGTCAAAACCCGTCCCGCATTAAACCCGCCCAGATGGGGCCCTGACCAGTATAAATGGGTCCCGGGCGGGTCCTGGTCTAAGGTTGCAAAACCCGTCCGGGCCGGAGGGTCCCGGTCCTATAGGACCCGCCTGGACACGCCCGCATGTTAATTTTTATTAAATTTTTAAATATATATTAAAATATTTTTGCATTATTTACTTTTAAATTTGAGTGTTATATGTTTAAAAATATTAGTTGAGTACTATTATAATATTATTTACTTTTAAAGTTTAATTTACTAATATAATATCTTGTAATATTCTACTTTGAATATTTATTTTAAGTATTAGTTGAGTACTATGTAGTATACTAATAGTATTTGTTTTTAAAAAAAAAATCTTAATAGTAGCCAATTCTAAAAAAAAATAGTTGTAATAAGTTGCATAATTATATTTATTTCTTTTTTAATATATTGGCATTTGATTACTTTTGAAAATTTGGCCACAAATAGAAAAATATAAATTATTATAATTTAAAAAATATATTTGGCGGGTCTAGACCCGCCCCGGCGAGTTTTGAGGCGGGGTGGGGCGGGGCGGGTCTTGAGGCGGGGCGGGGCGGGTCCCGGGTCTTACTTCTCCTTGGCGGGGCGGGTCCCGGGTTTGGCCAAACCCGCCCCAAACCCGCCCCGTTGCCATCCCTACATTAACCTTCCTTGTAACAGCCAGGTGTTACAAACACATTGATGACCACAATCTGGGGGTTACAACCCCACTATCTAAGGAGTTACACACTCCAACAATCAACTATGAATCGGGCCGCCCTGCCCAAGCCACGCCCAAGCCCAGGCCGGGCCGAGCGGGCGGGTTGGCGGGCGCGCGCGCGTGTGGCCCACTTGTGATCATCCCCTTATGTTATAGTATATCCAACTAATAACATCTTCTAGTTTATAAACTAGGATCAACTTAGCTTTCTAAGCTATGTGGGATGAAGAAAAATCATTTCAACTCCCTTTACATAATGCCTATTTATGTGGCCAATTTCGTGTATTAATTTCTCACTCACCGAAATTTGGTTTTGAGAAATAAAAATACTACGGACATCTACTCGGAAAGTAGATCAATAATATACAATTTAATTCCTTCAAAATTAAATTCTTAGCCACCGAAAATTTGGTCAAAGTCGGGACGACGTCCACTTTCTCAAACCCAAATTTCCAACAAACAGTACTATGTTTGGCTCGACTCAATTCATTTGAACCACTTCTTAAAAGGAAGATGCAAAGGGGGATGTAGTCCCATACCTACATCACCTCCAACCTCAAGGGACAAAGATGGTTCAAAGATTCTTACATCCTGTAAACAATGACACTTTTAAACAAGAAAATGTAATATATTCTCTCTACATTCTTCTGCAAGAGGAACAAGGTCAATAATGCAGTTGGTATAGGATACCAAGATTCAATTCTTGGTGTATCAGAATTGATATTCTTCTTTTTTTATTAGTATGCATATTTATGTACACATATTCGTGTATTTATTTAAATGTAACTGTCACTAAATTCTGAGATTATAACATACTGATGAAAAGAGGAGACCTCGTGAAGTCCATGTGTTCATGACCACAGTCTGTCGGAATTTCCTGCTTATCAATTCATATTTGTCCTTATCACACGCAAGGAAAAAAAAAAAGGAATAAACTCTGTCAATTGTTTTGCGGTTTAATTCAAAGATGAATTGAATTAATCCGCCCATGATCAATCCATAACCACTAACACCACAACAACAACATCCTGTGGTCGTTGCTAATACTTTTTAGGAGGAATACTAACACTTTTTGAGATGACTACTAATATTTTTTAGGAAAAATGCTAAAATACCCTTAATCAAAAAGCCTATTATTTTTTAATAAGATTATTAATATATTTTAGGGGACTACTAATATTATTGCGGGATAAAATTAATATTTTTCATGAGAATTACTCAAAAAATTGCTCAGGGGGTTGCACTAATACTTTTCCACGGGAGTACTAATACATTTCCGATGGATTGCTAATAACTTTCACGGGAAAAACTAATATTTATTAGGGTTGTCCAATAGTACGTCACTATCTAATATTTTTCAATGGGAATTTTAGGTGGATTACTAATACTTTTGACGGAAAAAATCAATACTTTTAATGAGAAATACTAAAAATATTGTTGAAGGGGATACTTTTCAGATATACTATTAGTACTTTTCAGATGTATTACTAATATGTTTCTGGAGAAAAACTAATACTTTTAATAGTCCCTAATATTACAAAAATATCACTGGTCCAAAATATATTACAAAAATATCACTGATGCATGAAATTACGATAAAATCCGGGTCGGATTGGTCCATCTAACGAAAAAAAAAAAACGTCAGCCCCTAATATTACAAAAATATCACTGGTCCAAAATATATTACAAAAATATCACCGGTACATAAAACTACGATAAAATCCGGGTCGGATTGGTCCATCTAACGGGAAAAAAAAACTGTTAGATGATCTAACCCAAGTTTTTGTTTAAAAAAAAAACACTCCATTCCATGATATGTTCACCTAAATTATCTTGGTATGTAAATTAAAGACCAATTTGCTCATAGAGTGTTTGCAAACAAGAAAAAGAAAAAAGTGATTATCAGCTTTTAGGTCCTAAAACAAGGTCCAAAAAATAACTGTTTTTAGGACCTAGCTGATCGAGAAGTACTTTTTTTGTGTTTGCAAATACTCCCTTAATTGGAGAGAATTAAAATTTGAGTGAAATTTTTTTGGCTTTTTGATGTAAAAAATAACTATTTTTACCATTTACAAGATGAGAATCACCTTTTTATAGAGTTTTTGAACACTCCCTCAGTCTTATATATCAAACTGATTTAGTTTTGCAAATGCTACTATTGATACTTCCATTTGACCGTAAATCAATTGTCAAAGCATGTAATACTAATTTATGAGTGGGTATATCATATATGAGTGGGAATGGGGAAAAGTAATTTACCCACTTGATTAATGAGAACTATTTTTTTGTCTGGTTTTTATTTATTTATTTCAGTAGAATGTATGAGTGAAACAAAAATGACCTTAAACCCCCTTGAAAGGCCATATGTCCCTCCATGTTTATGAAGGAATAAGCTTTAATTTAACAGGGTTAGCATATTTATCTAAAAACCATCATGAATTGGAAAAAAGAAAAAAAAAATTGTGGATAATAACGTCACGCCATAAGCTTTCAACCTAACTTGTAGTGCCAACTTGCTTTGGCAATTGGCAACTTGCAAAAAATAAAATCCAACTGTAAAAATCTGCAAATAAGAGCCTTTGGGCCCCTCCAATTTTTTTTTTTTTTTATCTTTTGTCACCGTAAGAAAACAGAACAAAAACATCAACCTCATAACTATGGAAAATCACATTTTTTTTTATTTTTAATCATATTTGAAGTTTAAGAAAAACTTATGATAGTGTGTCTAGTTATATTTCATTAATTTGCTAAAAAAAAGTTATATTTCATTCATTTACTCAGTAAACATGCTTTAAGTTATTTCTATTAGTGGTCATTTATCTGTACATTTAAGAACGTAGGAGTAAAGAACAAGACAATTAAAGTATATCGTCTATGAAATGTGGCAAATGTTTTTTTTTTAATGTAGTAAATCATATATGACTTGGTTGGTAGATTTGCAATCAAGCATGTAGGTAGGTTGCAATCAAATAACCGTTAACTACATTTATTTCGAATTACTAGTTAAATTTCAATATTTCAATCCAATCACAATTTAAGAGCTTCTAAACGACTATTAACTTTGACTTTCAAGTTAATACAGATAAATTGAAAGGTTTAGAGACCTTAGGCGACTTCTCAACTACTCTGTTTGTCATTCAATCATGTACTTCCTCAGAAGCTATGAAGGTTATGAAAACTGTGGCTCGAAGATCATGGACCGACATTTCATAGGCTACATTAGATCATTAAGATAATACTCGAGCACGTGCAGAAAAAAAAAACAAATGACAATATCACTCGAAAATCCTCTAGAAATAGACGCGCTTCATTTAAATTGTGTCTTTACGTTATTGTTGTCTCTTTTTTCTGAAATTTTGCATTGTTATCCTTTGCTACCTGATCGGTTTGTGATCATGATCTTTTCCTTTTTATATTTTTCCATTTATTTAAAAAAAAAAGTTTATAGTTTATATATAGTATTCAAACCTTTTATTTTCTTGCGTTTTTCAATTAAGCAATAGATACGCATATAGGTCTATACAACATTTTCATGTTGAAATAATTAGCCATGTCCTATAAATTTGGTTTTTTATTTACCATAATTGAAATTATAATATTTTCGTGTTGAAATAATTAATGTGCTTTAAATTTATTTTTTTATGTACTCATCAGACAGCTTGCAATAACAATTTTGTTATAGTACTCAAATTGCCATCAAAATGTCTTAATAGCCAAAAGATCCATGTCTTTTGGCATAGACCCATGACGTCCAATAAGTTGAAAAATGCATATTGTGCTACAATATATCGAAATAAAGGATATAAGACGCTAAAAATGCAAATGATGTAAATTTCTGAAACCACGTCAAGTTTTCTATTAACGGTACATTAATTACCCTGGGGGCATAATTTAACTGGTAAAGAACTTAAGTAATGTAATATTCGCTTCCGTGGTACTGCAGCGTGGGGGTTTAAATCCCCAGCAAGAAGGGTGAAAGCAAATTTAACTTGTGTGGTGGCTAATCTAAAACAGTTTAAAACCCGACATTGAGATATCACACGATTCACCTCATCTACGAAGCTCTAGGGATGAGGCAGTGTAGAGCCCTATGTTATAAGTTCATCCTAATTAACGACACATTAGTTATTAAATTAACAGTAAAATATTTTTATAATGTGCAATTAATTAAGAGAAAAAAGTTTGCATGTGCACCAAGAAGCTTGGAAATATTATGTCGTGTGTATGGGCAAGTTCAATGAAAAGGAGCGGTGGTGAAATTCGCGTCACACATTACACCTATTTGTCCTCATTAGCATACACAATATTATAAAATATATGATATTGATTATTATTGATTCAACTATGTGGGGGCGTCAATAATATACATTCCACTTTATATGAGAATCATATCCATGTGACCGTGCTTCCTTTTTATTTTTTCCCTTTTATTCCTTTAAGTTGTGACCTATCTTTTAGCAATTTAATAATGTGATATCATGTAGAAAAGATTCTTTTTTGTTTTTTGGTTTTTTTGGAAGAAAATGTAGAAAAGATTCGTGTATTGTGATTTGGATGCAAAAAGTTAATACTTAATATATTACTCATTTAACTATATCAATTTTTTTTTAGAATTACTATATCAATTTAATTAGATTGGCCCCTACAAATTTTACAAATATGATATCGTATATTGAAAATGCACACGTACAACGCTACCGACTTTTCAGTTTATTTTATATATATTTATAGTACCATAAAACACAAAAAAACATAGTTTCATGTTTATCGCATATCTTCATATTTAAAAAACACACTCAAAAATCAAAATTACTCAATCAAACATATTATCATTTCAAATCTATATAACATTTTGATTATCATTCATTCATCCAACCTAGGAATAACAATTTTGGCCCGACCAGTTTAGGTCACCCCACGGCAGGTGGGGCAAGTTAAGGTATCGCTTGGCCTTGCACCCACCCACCGCCTCGCTTCCTAGCAATTTTATATTTTAAATGTAATTAATATATATTTTGCATATAACTAGGGATGGCAACGGGGTGGGTCTGAGACGGGTTTGGCCAAACCCGGGACCCGCCCCGCGAAGAAAATCTCGGACCGGACCCGCCCCGTCTTAGGACCCGACCCGCATAGGACCCGCCGGACCCGCTAAAGTTTAATAAATTTCTGCTGCCAGTTTTTTACTTTTGAATTTCATTCTAACTTGTGACTTTGACTCGTTATTGTATTTAAAATTCTAATTATTAAATTTTTTATAATTATTTTTTCTTTTTTTTTTTTGAATAAATTGCTGGCGTTAATTGAATTTATTTTCTTTTCAATAATTGAGAATCTGCAAACATTATTCTTAACTCAATGCATTAAGCCACCCATTAACAAACTTAACTGAAATCATAATATTTCAAAAGCCAAGGAATGACGACTTGCGAAGAAAATTAAGAAATTAGAAAGTATATGACTGATTCACAAAGACTGAGTTAGACTAGATAAAAAATATTAATTAAATTGACTATGTATAGGGGGCGGGTCCAGGGTGGATCCATAAGGACCGTTACCCGTCCCGATCCGGCGGGTTTTTCTTAAAATGGGTCCAAGACCCGTCCCACGATCCGTTTTTTGACCGATTTGAACAGGGCGGGTTTAATGCGGAGCCGGGTTTTGACATGTCCCATTGCCATCCCTACATATAACATATATTATAATATAATTTTTATGTATTAAATATTATATCTGACATTTATAAATTACAAATTTTATAAAAAATATTTTATAAATATATAATTTTCCCTTTTTTTAATTTTTTGAATTTAATTTGGGTCAGGACCGGTCATCGTCGTCCCCACCCCCATTTAGGGATGAGACAGGTATGAGTCTTTTGATACATGACCCGACCCATTGTCATCCCTAATGCAACCACAATTTTCGCTTTTCACAAAAAAAACTAGTAAAATTTGAAAACAAAATTCCCAATTGTAGAAAGTAAAAAAAAATACCACGAGTCTATTGGGATTCGAATAGTAATCGAGTGGTTAAAATTATCAACTCCATAACCTGAGTTTTGGGTTTGATTCCCACATTCTCTCCCCTCTAAGGGTTGCTAAATGGAATCGGAACCGTATAGGTCGGTTCCGGTTCTTAGGTGAAAGCTGGGGAACCGACAATTTTAATTGACGGTTTCAAGATTAAAACGAATGATTTTTTTTCCGGGTAGAAATATACTAGAATAACCGTTAAATGCTTATAGTAATGGTTTATATATGCAATTGTATGAGCTACGTCTCAAACCAAATGTTCTAAACAAACTAAGTAGACTTTGACTTCTGTACACTAGAAGAGGTTACGTAGGCTTCTTAATATTATTATGAATATTAAGTCCAAGTCTTTTTTTTTTTTTTCTTTTTCTCTTTTTTCGTAATTGAAATTAATAAATTATTTTTTTAAAATAAAAAAAATGTCCTGCTTAAACTGTGGAGGAACCAGTTGCCAATTTGACATCAGAACTATCATTTCCGATTTTGGATCTGAAACTGTGAGCCAATGGTCGGTTATGGTTCTAAATTTTGAGGCAAAACTAGCGGTACCAGAACCATGACAACTCCTATTCCTCTCCGGGATAAAAAAAAAGTGAGGAACCAGAACAAGCGGTTCTAGAATTGTGGCAACTCTTATTACCTTCCTGAAACACAAAAAAAAAATACAAGCCTTAAATATATATCAATTTTATACGAACTTTTTTTTTAAAATAAAATACTTTTGTACCATGTAAACATACGAAGCATAATACACAGAGTGCCAAGAACGGATCCACTTCCCCTCTATGGGGGCACGTACCATAGTTTTTCTTCTTTCTCTTTTTTTTTTTACTTTTCATTGTTTATTTCTAAAATTCATATTTAATTTGGTGGGCTAAAAATAGAGTGTGCATTCTAAAAGTAAATTGTGCAATTTTATTTAGTTATTTTATGTTTTCTTTTTTAATTATTTATTTATATTTTAAATTTATATATTAATTAGGTTAATAAAATAAAGTATGCCCGCTCCAATTATTCTTGACATAGGTTATAACTATATTTATATTGTGTTCCTCTTATAAAAAAAAATCTGGATTCGTGAACTAAAAAAATTACAAAACTAAAAAAAAATACAATAATGAATCATGATGCCAAAGACTCCAATGAAATTCAAAGCAAAATGTACGTCCCAACAAAGACAGGTCACCCTTTAATTATGGACCTCTGTTGCCATGGTGGACCGGACCCAAAAAGTCGGGAACAGGGTCCGGTGGGCCACTAATAAATGCGGCGTGGCGCGCCCTTTGTTCGTGGAAGCTATTAATATTCGGATCATCAAATTCTCGACCCGTGTATGTAAATCACGTAACTGTGGGACCCACATTAAATATACCCCTGAAAAGATGGGAACCAATCCCAAAGGCCAAAAACCAGAAGTGGAGTGGGGGAGTAAAATATATAATATACTTTTTAATTCTTCTACTTCAAGTCTTCAACATCAATAAAATTATGTAAATTCATTTCAAAAAATAGTAAGAGTTTTGGAAATTGACAAAAACTCGTATGAGACAATTTCACCGGTTCATTTTCGTGAAACAACCTAAATAACTCATGATAGTTAACTCATTTAAAATGGATCTAACTTTCTTTAATTTGTAAAATGAGTTAGATTCGTCTCATTAATTTAATTCCGTGAAATGGTCTCATATTAGACTTACTCTTCGAAACTGATTTTTGAAACAAAAAATTCTCCAAGGCCTAAATAATTAAATTAACAAAAACAATAACTCGGTTGGACTGATCGACAAATTACCGGACTTACCTTTAAGAAGACATTAAAAGGATCGAGTATTTGTGAATGTTAATTATGAATTTATGAGACTTGAGCCTTTAGATGAGTATATTGTTTATTCAAATAGATTTTACATTTTTTGGATTTATATTCGTACATTTATTATGAAATGATTTAAATAAATTTATTCCAAACTAATAATAAACTTGTGATTTCTTTTTGTGAAAAATATGTAAATATTATTGTATAATGTATAGTACATAGTCGATACTCAAAATTTTGTAAAATATTATTATATATGTACTGTACATACAACTAGCTTCCACATCGTATATTAACGGGAAAAAAATCGATAATATCAACACTAACTAAATCACATTTTTTTTTAATAAGTTGGGAATAGTGGTTCGAGGAAAGGTTACGTATAAATTTTAAAGAAACTGAAAGATATAGGTTTCGAACCCCTGGTCCAATACTGCTTATAAAGAGTGAGTGAAATGCTACTTAAGATTCAAAATCGTGGTTACTAGCTAAAGCACATTAAAAAATGATCATTTCAAAACATGACAAACAGCTTTTAAATCGTAACATATATGCATGAACAAATGTTCGTGTTCACACATAGCTGAAGAAGTTTTATCCCTTATTGCAAGTTTTTAAGACAGAAAAACAGTACAAAAAAGCAAGTGGAAATAGAAAACGAGTTTCTGACACAGTAGAGAAATAAATACAAATAAGCCGACATGGTTATACAACCATATATATGATATATGTTTAGATTCATGCACGCCTCTTTGCAACCTCCAAAAGCCATTTCATTATTTCTCTTCCTTTCTTGCAAATTATAAGCTGTTCTGTCCGCCGAAAGGTCCCCAGAAACAACAGCCAATTAATAAAGGCCAATGAATTATATACGAACCCAACATTCAAATCCGTGGATAGGGTTTTTTATGGTAATATAGTATTCCGTATAAATATGTTAGTTGTAACTTGTCTCATATTGATTAATTAGGGAAAAAGAACCTGAATTGCCAGCCAAATGAGATACTTATTCGATTGTAATTAGTTTTAGGACGGAACCTCACTTGATTGGACCGTACTAATTAAGTCAATTGTCTATTGACGGAGCCAAAAAATGAATATTAGAGGCACGAGGTTTATTTTTTTCTCAAAAGTTGTGAATAAAGAAGTGTTTTTAAATTTTTTAGTGGGACAAGATTTTAAATTTTTTTATGATTGTAAAAAAAATTATATAATTTTTATATGATGTATAAAAACTATATTAATTTTGACAAAACTTTTGAAGTTGAGTGGGTGTGGTCGGCAGCCACCAGCCCGGGATGAGATCTCGTGTTCCATTGTTCATATTTCACTCTCTATTCCATATACTGATCACATATGACATTTTCATGTACACATATCATTCATCTAATATACTAGAATATGAGTGAAATAGAGAAAGTCGAACAAGAAATCTTAATCCCACCAGTCCCTTACTCTGTCACTGACTATAGGAGAGATAAAATTGCAAAACATTAAGGATCTACTAATTCCATAGATGACAATAATTAATGAAAAATGTATTACAATATGGAAATAAAAGATCTTGTCACAAATCCATTCCAATTTTTTTTAATCAAAATGTCTTTAAATAAGTAAAAAGGACAATTTTAGAGAACTATCCAAACTTTCTTGGCCTTTGAGATAAGAATTTCAGGTTAATATTTAAGTGTACCTTCCCACTTTGCCACGCAATTCTTATATCAATCTGAGGTGTCATTAGGTCCAAAAGTATGACTCTTGGCCCCAACCTACGAGGAACAATATAGGGCACGCTTCCAATCAGATTGGAAATTTTGATACAATATATTCTCACCTAATTCAATTAAGTCAATTTCACGATATCATTACAGGTTTTTTTAATTTAATTAACGTATTTTCTGATAAAGTTGTAGTTTTCTGGAAAAAGTGCAGCAATTCATGTACGCTTTTAGTTTTTTTTTTTTTAAAATGGAGTAGCCAATAATCTAAGTTACTGTGGAAAATGGAGAATGATAAATGCATCGATGGTGACGTAGTACCAGATAAGCACTTATAGAAAAAAGATCAAAAGCTTTGTGAGGTGTACATAATTTGTACTCCCAAAATAATAATAATAAATATTCTTGATATCTTAACCATTTGGTTTATTTTCTTGTGAGAAAACATTTAAATTTAAAATATTATTACGCTATAAAATATAAAATTGTAATTTGATTTTCTAGAGTTTAATAGGCCTTCATATTTAAATATTACATTTATAGAAATCTTTGGTTATCAGTCAATATAGCCGGATATATAGAATGTTTTTTTAAAATTTGGCTATGTCATTATAGAGATTCGAACGGGACCTCTTCACTGGAGTAATATCCGAACCCGATGACTCCAATGGTTAATAGAAATTAGAAATACCAATAAAAGTAGAAATAGCTAAAATCAAACTCAATTATTAATAAGTCCAACAGTCATTAGACGCAGAAAATTACAGAAATAATCACCGGCAACATTCATTTTCCCCTCCATTTTCTTTTTACACATAAATCAAGAAAACAAAAAGGAGGGAAATCTTGCGCCGACGATTTACAAAACCTCGCCGGAATAAAATTCCAGGGTTAAAAAAAAAAAAGAAAAACCTCCCCATCAGGACAAAAGCTAAAAGCTAAAAGCTTTAACAGGAGCTTTTTTTACATGTTCTCTTTCTCAAGCCCTAATTAATTAAACAAATTCAGAATTTTAATTTCACTCCCAGGCTGATCTCCACAAGTCGTCGTCACAGATTCTTCAGAATACATCGACGGGCTCCCGAGCCGCCGCTTCTCAGGCATAAAGCTGCTTTTATTCCCCGGTGTCAAGCTGAGATCAAGATCGGCTAACTGTAAATCCTTAGCCGGCTCATCCCCGAAACGACGCCGTTTCTGCCCTGAACTCGGTCCACGATTTTGGAGCCTAAACATGTCCGTGCACTCTGAAGCATCGTCCGGCTCCGACGCACCTCCGAGAAACTCCGCGATTGGCTTCAACGCGCCGCCGCGGAGCACGGTATCTACCGCCGCCTGGCAGACGTGCCAGTTCCCGGTCCACATAAGCCCCACAGCCCCATTCACGGGGTTTACCGTCCTTCCCGCGGCTTCAAACAATAGCGACTGAAAAAGAGCTGTACAAACACAAAATCAACACGTGTAAACATTTAATTGCTTTAATTTTTCAGATTTATTTGAGAAAAATGAGCTGAAATACCAACCAGGCCTCTGGTTTTCCGGTACGGCGGAGATGAAGGACATGAGGCCGGCGCGGCCGAAGAATTTGGCCACGAAGACGGTGGCGTGGCCTTGCGCTTCGGCGGTTTCGATCCACTGTAAACAGGGCCGCAGAATACAGGTCTCACTGCATCCCTTGCGAAGAACACGGCAGCCATTGCAACTCATCTCTAGTAATTAATCAAGCGATAGCGTGTTAAATCTGCAATTCGAGATAAGTTGAGGGGTTTAAGAGATAAAATGATTAAATAGTGAGGCATAAATATGAAGATGAGAAAATTAGGGTTTGAAAGATGGAAGAAGAAAGCATATATATAAAGGGGGAAGTGGAGAATGGGGGAAGAGAAGGAAGAGTGGGGTTGAAGTTTTTGAGAAGTTAACTAGAGTTGGGTTAGTTGAGTTGAGGGAGTGGTGGTGGTGGTTGGGTTAGATTCCAAAGTATTGGGCGATAGCGGCTGCTAGTTTCCGCGGATGGTTATTCCTCAACCGTTGGATTTCTGTTAGTGCATTGCGGATATTGGACGACTCTTGTGATAACCTATCACTTCATTTCTATTTTATTTTCCCACACAAATGGACATATATTTTTATTCTATATATATATATATATATATTTTTTTTTTTGATCGGTTATTCTATATATGTATTACTTATATTACTTATTGTTCTATCTCACTGCAAACTTGTAAAAGGTAAGAGCCATTAATTGTTTTTTTTTGGAAGTTGGAGTTTGCCACTCTCACACACAAAATGGGCTCGGCCCTGGTTAAAAAAGTTAGAATGAGTGGTCTTTTAGAGACTTAAAATTAATTGGGTCTATTTGCCTAAGCCCATTCGGCTGGAAACATTGCCCGATCCAATTTTTTCTCTTGGCCCAGTAGACCAACACCGGACTAACTCTGCCCATTTGACACTCTAATCGCCATAGATCAATTGTGAATGATACAATGATCATATAGGGTTAGATTTGTATGCGGCAAAAAAATTAAATTGCTCGGCTATATTTTCATGTTTATTAGCTTAATTTTCCTACTCATAATTCAGAAAAATCTATATAAGACGGTCTTATAGATATAATTCATTGAATAATCTTATATATAAATAGAATTTCAACTCAAACTCAAACACATGAAAATAATCTATATTTTGGTATTTTTTTTGGATCCATTTTTAACTTAGATCCATAAGACGTTCTCGTATAAGACCTCATCAGCATAATTATATCATAATCCAACTTCTCACCCACCTTTTGTTCATTCTAATTGTGTTTTCTTGAATTTTGGTGGTGATGTGCCCTTCCGACGTAGAATAGTCATCTAAAACCTATGCTAAACAAAGGACCCATTAAGGAAATAAGAGTCAAATCATGGTCAATGAGACCCCGTCCGACCTAACATGTACCAAAACATGATCTCAATAAGATTAATCGCCTCAAGATAAATCGACCTGACAGCGAGGCCAGCATTGACAACAATTGCCCAAGCTCAATATTCGGTTGGGCCAACAGACCGCAAGGTGCTTCTACATCGACTTACCTGACTGAAGGGTCGATTGAAAAAAATAAGTTTTGCTAGGCCGCATTGCATAACTTAATGAAGAAGAAAGCATTATCCCAAGTAATATCCGACAACTGACATCACACAGTCAATCACATCTATCAGACAATTCTTCGTTTGACACCTAATATTCTAAAAACAATGTATCGTTGGCTTATTAACGAGGAATCATCACTTATATGACTACTCATTCTGCTCGTACATGAGAGAAAGAGTTAGTACATTTCCACTATAAATACCATCATTTATAACTGTAAAAGGGTTCCGATTTTTCACAAACATAGTATACTAGAGCTTTTATTTGCATTTAACCTCCGGAGCTAAATAAAAAATGAAATATTAAGTTCGACTTGTCCTTGGTCGGCAAGTTTACGCCTTTTACTGCTTTTATTGTTTCTATATTGCATTTGATAGTTGTTAACTCACAAAGCCCATATCTTATAAGTTGGAAATATAAATTAACACGTCAACAAGCGGACATAAAAATTCTTTTTAATAAATCATCATCTCGTCATCAGTGGCAGAAGCAGTCGACCATGCTCCCCCCTCCACTTTTATTTTTAATAGCTTATATACATCATTAATAAATTAATAAAAAAATAAGTCAGTGGTTGTGTGTGTGTATATGCGATTTTCTACCCAATTCATCCCATTTTTGTGTTGACTCTGCCATTACTCGCGATTATATTTAGAGAATAACAAAAAGTGCATGAGCATCATATTGATTACATATTAGAGAGAACTAAAATAAAACATATTCTAAATTTATATAACAATATGGGTAGCAAAGACAATAGTTTAAGTTTGGATCATTTTTGCCTAAGCTTAGAGCATCGCACATTTCCGCCAAATTGGGTTCTCCAACCCACTGCTAGACTCTACAATTTCGTAAAGTGGTGAATAGTTGGCCGCTTCATGTAGCGTTGCACTATTCACTCCTCTAAACCTTTTTCCTTTTTTTTTTTGACTTTTGTGTAAGTTTTACATTTTCTCTTTTTTTTTGTCATTTTTGTTTAAAAATTGTTATTTTAATTTCAACTTCATACACATATATGTACAAAATAATTTATATTAACACAATACAAAAGAATTTATGTATAAAATAAAATTACTTAAATTACAAGTTAAATTAAAATAGATATTCATTGTGAAATTTTAATTTTATGTTCAAATAAATTAATCACTTTGTACGGATTCATATATAATTTTTCAAATTTAATTACTTTAAATATTTATGCAAATTATATTATATTTAATTATATTAAACATAAATACATATAATAAATTTTAATTTAAAAAATTTCAATATAACAAAGAATATATTCCAATTTTTGACATGATTATTTATGAAGTGTTAGTGTTTCATGTGATATATATATTAAATTATATTAAATACTTTTAATATTAAACATAAACTAAAACTATGTAGCTAAATTATAAATTGATAAATTAAATATATTAATTCAATATAGAAAAGAAAGAATAAATGGAATATTCCAATGTAGAGTGAAATATAGAGGTGTCCATTGGATTTGAAACTTAATCCCTCTAAATTTTCCTCTAGAATAGTGTTAAAGTTACAGAAAACTAGAGGCAAGGGTTGAAGATGCTCTTAGACTTTACTTTCTAAAATTTTAAAAAATCCAGACAGAAATCAGCCCCAAATATAGGTGGATTTGTTAGACATGTTAAACTTGTTTTATAATATAAATAAGTATTTAAAATTATTATTATTTCATAAAGATACTATTTAAACTTCCTAAAGTAATTTTCTAATAAAATATCATAAAATTATCAATAATATTTTTTTTTAACAAAAAGGCAAATTGGATTTGGTTTGAGTTGAATCGGGTAATTAACGGGTATAGAAATGAAAATTTAAATTCAACCACCAAATCAAGACTAGGGAGATTTGGGGCAAAACCGGGCCCATTGTGATTTGTGATCCCGTATGCCAGTGTCAGTCCTATTATCAGTCATTTTGATAAATTTTCTATATTTAATGTTAGCAATATAGTTAATTTTGTTTAAGAACTATTTTTGTAGTATTTATAATTTTTAACAAAAAAATTATTCAAATTTTTAACGAACGTGAGTATTTGAAAATTTTATCACATCAAAATTCCTAAGCAATCAATATAATTAAGATGACAAAAACTTATATGAGATGGTATCATGAACATAATCCATGAAACGAATCTTATATATAATTAGAATCTCAACCCAAACCAAAATATATAGAAATAATCCATATTTTTTATGTATTGTATGATTGGTCTTATGAAATCAAGTCTATGAGACGGTCTCGTGTGAGACAACCTCATATCAGATAGTTAACAAATTTGGAAGAAAAAAAATTACTTTACCCGTCACAAATAAAATCATATACTCATTTTTGGTTTTGGAGGGGATGAAGATAAAATGTAAGGGAGTGATTGCCTATCAAAACTTTTTCACCTCTTCCACTTTCTGGACAAAATTTTGCATGAACATGTGATTGCTTGTGAAAATTTTCAAAAAATACCTATGTTGTAAAAATCCCCGCCTAGCCCCATTAATCCCCGCCTAGGCGCTAGGCCCCCTTTGTCCGCCTACGGTTTTTTTCCGATTAGGCCCACCTAATCCCGCCTGTCGTCCCGCTGCTTTAGCGACCTTAGTCTCCAGCTAGCGGCGCTAGCATTTTTACAATATTGAATAATACACTATTCTCTTTCTCATTTTTTAAATCATCAATCACATCCACTTATAATTTAAACAAAAAAATATCACATCAACTATCATTATTATTCAATCATATCACAAATCCACTATTCACTCTCTCTTATTTATCAAAATCACCAATCACATTTAATCAATATTATACTAAAAAATCAATCACATCAACTATCATCATCACATTTTCATCTTTTATTCAATCACACCCTCAAAATATATTCTCATTTTTTTAAAATAAAATTTTCATACTATTCTCTGTAAAAGAAAAAATGAGCAGAACGAAAGGTCAAACAATCACTTCATATTGTAGGAGTGGAGTCAATTCTAAATTTCTACTACGACTCTTTTATCTTTTTCCACTATGGTCTATGCGAGGAAACGACAGAGGTGAAGGTCGTTTTCTGGATGACGCGGCGTCCTTATCCAACGCCTAGCTCTTCCAGAAAACGCATGTATTTTGGTAAATTGAGCCCAACCCCACTTTCCTTTACAAATTGACTAGTTAGAAAATAATAATTGAGATGGATCTTCATAGATTTGTTATGTCCCAGCCCGAAAACTATGCCTTTTTTTTTTTTTTTTTTTTCTTTTTTTGAGCTTTCCTATGCTCTTATCTCATGAAACCTAAACCTTAAATTCTCTTACATAATAATGTACAAATGTCATTACAAAATTTAGTGATTTCTAAAATTAATGTAGTTGAGTTTGAGTTTTTAGATGACCTGGTCATTCAATATGGTATCAGAACATCAATATTTGTTGTTTGGAGACAATGTTGGGTTTGGACCCCTACCAGGTATGATAAATCGTTTGTATTGGGTCCTTATCGAGTCTGCACGAGAACAATCGAATATGATAAACTCAAGCGCGAACACATCTCGACAAGCTTATTGGACATAACATTAAACTTGAAACGCGACACACTAAAAACAAGAAAAGCACGACATGACACAATAAATAAAACTGTTAAATTTATTTAGTTTGACACTTTAGGTCCATTTGGCCATTAATTGATAAAGCATCTATATACTTGTATATTTGATATTCAAGTCTTAAAACACATTTTCTAATAAATACAAATAGTTAAATACAGTTTAAAAATCATCACATGACAAATGTATTAATGATAAACTAAGGATCATAATCAGGGGCGGAACCAGGATTCGGCAGTGAGGTGTGCCAAAAAATAGAAGATCGAATATTTATTTTTATATAATAAAATTCAAAATATATTATATATTTGCATTAAATACAAGATGCCAATACTCATCATTAAGCATCCAAAAATGCATAATTACAATAAAAAAATTGACATAAATTTTCTTTCTTAAAAATAAGGGGCCAAATGAAAATTATACTAAATTTTACATATAAAAAGGGAAAAAAATATATTGGTTGGGGGGGGTTGCAGGGCCCCCCCCTAATATGTATGTCCGCCATTGATCACAATAATAATCTAAAGATCATAATGATATTAGATGATCAAAGCATCGATATGGTCATGAAAACACAAAAAATGAATTTTTATGTTCAGTGTTTATAACAACAAACTCTAGTAACTAGCTAATGAAATTTAAAACTGCATTTTAAAAACGTTTCATATTATTTTTTTAAAAAACGTTATTGGGCCTTATCTGGCCAATCTGATTCAATTCCATTTTAATGAGCCTTATAATGCCGGCCCAATAATGGCCCCGACCTGACAATTCTCATCCCAAATTCTATAATTTCATGTCATGTCCGTGTCGGTCATTTGTGTCGTGCATCAAATTGTCACCCCCGCCCATTTAAAATAAAATATATACTTATTTTTCTTTTTAAAAAATATTTTAGTTAGAATTTGTATGATTTTTTTTCTAGTTTTTTGTCCGGTTCACCTCACTTTTGTGATCCTCCCGCCCATACCGTTGCAAGTTAAATGTCCATAGGACACCATCTCCTTTTGAATTAATTTTCGGGGACGAATTCTACTTATTTTGGAATAATTTGCAATCCTATTTACTAACACATGTCGATCCCTAACAAGACTTTTTGACTCCTGAGTCAGTTAGAGTATGCGGTATAGCATAAAAAACACGAAGAATCCGATTATCTTATTATGGTAGATCAAGTGATTATTATAGTGTTTGGTACACGTAAGTATCATATCATAGGATACAAGTATTAATCTTGATGATTCGCTGGTTATATTCGCCTCGAAAACAACAGTCCTGAATTAGTTTTTATTTAATAAAAACTAAAATATTAGATGCAACATTTAATATATTGGATAAATATGTATTGTATGCAGCATGAATTGAACGAAAATTCAAAATAGTGGTAACTTTGCCAAAAATACCTCTACTTACATAATTTACTATCAGAAAAGCCACTAATAGGGCCACGCCTTAATTTGGACACATCAAGGGACAATGTTTACCACTTTGAAGCAATTACTGCAATAATTTCTCCACATTTCAAATAAAAACAGAGAAAATAATTATGATGTTTAGACAGTTTCCTCTAAGATATGGGTTTGTAGGGTCCTAAACAAAGACTAGCACCAAATATTTTCATTGGGGGTAATAAAAATATTTTACACAACCTACAAATTTTAGTGGCATTTCTGTTGGGCTAATTTGAACTGCTAATAAATTACTCATACTAAGTTTGATAAGTCAATCAAATCAAATCAAGAATCGAATAATGTGTTATTATATTCATTTGATAATAAAGTTTCGTCATTATTCTTGAGTGAGCGGTAAGATTGTTTATTACATTAATTAATGGTCCAACTAGCTTTATAGGAGTTTGGGTGAAATTGACTTTTCCCATCGTTTATGTCTTTATTAATTTTGAAATTATTTATTACCCAAATATTATTGATTTTTGGGTATTAATATTTTCATGAGGCCCAAAACATTATTAAGCAGCTCATGAGACTCATTTCATCATTCACAGCTCACGAGGCCCAAGTTATCTTACCAAGTCCATGAGGCTCATCATCTCATATATAAAAAGGTCACTCCATATTCATTTGTAGGTAAATTCAAGTAATCTGACTAAATGACTTTTCTATGCTCTGGATTTTTCTCTCTTGCAATCACTGACTTAAGTATCAGATGAACCTCCCTGTGACAACCCTAAAGACCCCATAACCTTGTTTCGTGTGTTGCATGCTAGTTCCCACTTAGAGATTTCCTTAGCTTTGAAGGTTCAACTCATGGACAAGCTCAGTTCTTGGACAAGCCCAGCTCCTGGATAAGTTTAGCTCCTTGACTCGCTCACCTTCTAAATTCTCGGACTAGCTCAATATCCTGGATGGAAACTGTGGACTTGGACTGTCAAACTTAACTTCCCTAACATGACCAATATGTAGCTTTTGCAACATTATTTGGCGCCATTTGTGGGAACGGTCAAGACACGAGAATACATGCGAGGTCACAGGCACACAAAGTTAACTCCGAAGATGTCGATTCCAGAGTTGGGAATTAGAAATTGCAATGGGGCGGGTCAAAACCTGGCTCTTCATTAAACCCGCCCCATATGGAGCGGATCTAAACCCGGCCAAATGGGTCCTGGCGAGATTCTGAGCCCTTTTTTAAAAAAACTTTGGGTCGGGGCGGAGTAACGGGTCCTGATGGACCCGCCTCGTATATATTAACTCAAATAAATTAATTGTATTTTTATTAGTTGATATCTCTCAATCCTTGTCTGGCTTTATTCTCAACTGCCCGCGTACTAGAGCTTGTTTTCTGAAAATTCTGCTCCCCCATTTTCGTCTCAAGCTCGCCACAATTTGATCTCTCAATACTTCATTAACCTCCTTCGCCATCGCGCCACACACTCAAGACTTCACCATTCTTTGTTAATATTAAATCGTAAGTACTAGTAAAAGTGATTTCAATTGTGCAGATTTGTTTAATTTCTCAAGATTATTGCAAATTGTTGATCCACTTCGCCTAATTTCTAAAGACTTCACCACTTCTCCTAATTATTGATCAGATAAAAAGCAATTAAGAATAATTACTCGAATTCATAAAATGGAAAACATGAATCAATTAAGAAAATTATTAATCAAGATTTAATATGAATCTACAGTTCCGATTATGCCCCTAAGATCCGAAAGATTAGGCAAACATTGATAATAAATTCATAGACAAATTCAAAATCAACATTATGACATCGTTTAAGCACAGGCAAGAGATCCGGACATAGAAAGAAAATCCATTCGTGTCAGGATGGATTCTCCTCTCAAGGCTTCGAAGCTCTTGTGCTTCCGTAGATGCAAAAGGCCTTGTGGTATTCTTCGTGACTTAGCCCTCCTCTCTCAAAAGACCTTGGATCTTGTGTTCCTGTGTAATTTGATGTGTTGTATGTGGTATTGATGTTGTTATTTTCGTGCAGCCCTTAGGTCCCTTTTATAGATGCTTGGACAGATCACTTGTAGAGTTGGAGTGGGAAAAGGACACCAAAATCTGAGACAGTGCATCACACAGCTGTGTAGCTGTGGCTTTCACACAGTTCACTTCACACGCCCGTGTGGCTCTCACACGGTCCGGCCGTGTGGCTTTTTTTGTCCCCTGTTTCTTCCCAACTTCACACGGACATGTCATCTTTCACACGGGTAGGTCACATGGTCGTGTGGTCCCATACGATCCGATCGTGTGACGTGTTTTTGTTAAGTTTCTTCGTCTTTTCGATCTTCTCTTTGAACTTGTCAATCTTATCCAGGTCTTTTAACTGATATTTCTTCGATTAAGCTCTGTTTCCTGTAAGAAGTTGCAAGAATACGTCGTATCACGCCCAACAAAGGAAACCAACCAAAACATACTGAATATACATGCAAATGTATCAAATATATACCATTTTAAGCCTCCAAATGCATGTATATTTTACACGTATTAAAATCTCCCAAACTTAAAACATTGCTCGTCCTCGAGTAAATTAAGAAAAATAACATCAAGGGGTAAAAAGAACACACAAGAACACTATAAGCATTTAATCTCATTTGACTTCATATTTAAGTAAACCATGCAATTTATTATTAAGAAGTCATCTTTCATAAGCTTGGCATAATTAATACTCTCTAGGGTACTTGACATCGTGACTTGCAAGTAGTAATAGTGTATCACTCATCTCTCAAAGTGTATGGTAAGTGTTTACGCTCAAACTCAATTCAGTGAAAGTAGAACTACCATAAGCTTGCAAATCGTCTAACATCTCGACCACTTTTGTGTGCACAATCTAAGAATCAAAAAAGACTTTTCATTTGGTTGTAATCTAGGCTCTTTGGTAAGGGTATGGAAAAATTTGGATTAAGTGATTGACTTGAACAAATAGAAATTAAGCACACAGACTTGCAATTCACCAACCCAATTTCATCTAAAAATCATTTTCTCAAGATATTTTATTTTTCAACTAAACTCCACCATTGTTCTCCTTTTTCATTCTTAGGCCTGTTTGCCTTTTTTCTTTTTTTTTTTCCTTTAGCCTCAAGCTCTCAATTTCTCAAACTTTTCAGAATTTTTCTTTCTTTGCTCGATTTTTTTCTCTTCCTGTCTTTCTTTTTTCGAGCTTCATTCTTCTTCATTCACCTAGATACTGTTCATCCCTAATTCTTTTGCAAACTTTCTCTCTTTTCAGAATTTTCACCACATCTCCCCCAAACTTTTTCATTTTCTATAAGCCCAAGAAATTTTAGGGACAAAATCATGTTTTCAATTTTAAAGATCAGTGTGGCTAACAATAAAAAGTTTTGGCTCAATATTGGCTAACTAGGAAATCATGAGTTCATAGGTAGACTTTTTAGGCTAAGTAGGCTAAACAAAAATGGCCTCAAATCATTTTCAAAAATTGCAAACACACATGGCTTCAATGAAGATACCCGAGCAAGTTCTAGAGTTCTATCAATCATGAATGACACACTCAAGAAAACAAATAAGTTGCATAAGATAAATCAGTTTAAGGCACAAAAGCTCACAGACTTATTTTTCGCAACATGCTCAAATACCTAATTTTCTTAACGAATGCCAAACAAATAAAAGATATCTTCTCAACTATTCATCGCATTATTCACAAAAATATGTCATCTCATAAATTCAAATGTTCATAGTAAAAATCATTAGGAAGCTTTGGACATTTTCAAAAATCTTGATTAAAAATAAAACTAAAAAGCAATTAAACATGCTAAAGCGATAAACGTGCTAAAATAAAAAAATAAAAAATCGAGAATTTTAATATAAAAATGCTCTACATGCAATCCTAAATGCAATGAAAAATGCAAGAAAGTACAAAATTACGTATTCTTGACAAGCCCTCCAAACTTAAAATACGCTTCGTCCATAACATATGAGAAAATTATCAAAAGTAAAGAGGAATGCGTAGTAAGTACTTACATAGCTTAGTGTGGTGGTGGAGGGTAGTGGCCTTGTGGAATATGCCACTGATCCATACGAGATATCATCTCGTACATGTACTGCTACTGCTGGGTGATGGCATCGAATCGCGGTAAGTACTCCGTGTGGTACTCATCAACTGTGACCGTCAACTGATAAGTATCTTCTATCAACTTTCCCACATCGACTTCCACCCTTTCTAGCCTATAACTCATGGTAAATGGCCGGTTACCCCTTTGTCTAGAGGATTCCGACACCTCCCTCATAGACTCATCTGGCTCTTCTTGAGCAGTAGCCCCATGTTCACCTCTTAGCAACCAATTACCCATATTTCTTATAGATGTAGCTTCAAGATTAGGAAGCTTAACCTTTGTTCTATCTACCTGACTTAGCCAGTAATCACGCCAATCGAATTGAATCATCTTCATAGCAGATAAACAGTCAAATCAATTGATTTAGGCCCTTCAAAGCTACATTGAAGTACTCAGCAATAGGCGTAATCATCCCCTAAATACAAATTTCTCCCCTCTCAAATTTCTTACCCTATCAAATTGTCGGGCTATCATAGCGCCCGAGTGTTTGGCACAACCTCTGTCCCCGACGCCATACACCAAATAATAAACAACTCATCTACCCGCAAGGCCCCTTTACTCTCCTCCCTCACAAAAATTGTCTCCGCCAAGGCTTTTTGTACATAGCAGAATATGGGATTTCGAATGCTAAATGCGTTTGAGGTACCCAGCGTGTAGATTCATTTCCCAGTTATTTCTCCACAAAAATGATCCTTATCAAAAATCCTCATGCTCCTCAACACCATAAGCCGGAGTTCTATATATTTTTTAATTGATCAGATAAAAAGCAATTAAGAATAATCACTCGAATTCATAAAATAAAAACATGAATCAATTAAGAAAATAATTAATTAATACTTAACATGAATCCACAGTTTCGATTATGCCCCTAAGATTCGAAAGATTAGCCAAACATTGATAACAAATTCATAGACAAATTCGAAATCAACATTATGACATCGTTTAAGCACAGACAAGAGACCTGACACAGAAAGAAAACTCCTTTGTGTCAGAATGGATTCTCCTCCCCAGCCTTCGAAGCTCTTGTGCTTCCATAGATGTGAAAGGCATTGTGGTGTTCTTCGCGACCTAGCCCTCCTCTCTCAAAAGACCTTGGATCTTGTGTTCCTGTGTAATTTGATGTGTTGTATGTGATATTGATGTTGTTATTTTCGTGCAGCCCTTAGGTCCTTTTTATAGATGCTTGGAGAGATCACTTGTAGAGTTGGAGTGGGAAAAAGACACCAAAATCCAAGGCATTGCATCAATGTCCCGGCCGTATTGCCCCACACGGCTGTGTGGCTTTCACAAAGTCCACTTCACATGCCCATGTGGCTCTCACATGGTCCGGCCGTGCGGCGTGTTTTTGTCCACTGTTTCTTCCCAACTTCACACGGACATGTCATCTTTCACACGGGTAGGTCACACGGCCGTGTAACGTGTTTTTGTCCAATTTCTTCATCTTTTCGATCTTCTCTTCGCACTTGTCAATCTTATCCGGGCCTTTTAACTGACATTTCTTCGATTAAGCTCCATTTCCTGTAAAAAGTTACAAGAATACGCAGCATCACGCCCAACAAAGAAAACCAACCAAAACACACTGAATATACATGCAAATGTATCAAATATATACCATTTTAAGCCTCTAAATGCACGTATATTTTACATGTATCAGATTGAAGGAATTATTATTTAAACAAAGTTGGGGGAACAAACACTAACTAAGTCTGCATATCTTAAATTGCAGAAGTTAATTTTCAAAGGAGTTGCTCAACCAAAAAAAAATAGAAAATAGAACTCTTGCTCTCAAGAGCTTTAAGGAATTTGATGATGACGAGAAATCCTTCTCCCTAACTGGTAAGACTCTAAATGTTCTTCATTGTTCACTTACTGCTACCGAATACAATTTTATTAGGGGAATAAGATCCGCGCACGAAGTGTGGACAAAATTAGAAACTATCAACGAAGGAACTAAGAAGGTGAAACAAGCTCGTAAAACAATGGTTGTTCATGATTTCGAGAATCTCACTATGTTTAAAAGTGAAAGTATCTCGAGAATGGTGGAAAGACTTGATAATATTGTCAATCCTCTTCTAGCACTTGGAAAAATCATTTCCAAGGAAGACAAAGTCACAAAGGTTCTAAATGTTCTACCGGGTACTTGGTCCGAGAAGGTCACGACTATCACAGTAGCTCAAAATCTTGAGAATCTCAAGTTTGATGAGCTAATTGGAAATCTTCTTATCTATGAAGTCTACCTCAAAGAAAGAAAGAACTTCAAACCATCAAACTCTCAACCGGGTATGCAATCTACTCCTAAAGATCTTAACTCTAGTTTAAATAATTTATATTATGCTAGTGATGAGGATAATGAGGAAACTACCTCCCTCGTACGAAAATTTGCCAAATTTGTCAATAAAAATAAGACAAGAAAGGCAAGAGACAACTCATGATTTAAATGTGGAAAAACTGGGCACTTTATAGTCAATTATCCCAAAATGGTGGAGGACGAGTAAAAGAAGAAAAAGTTCTTCCCTAAAAAGTTCTTGTCCATCTATGCATATTATATTCATGATTTCTCATTGAGTTCTTCAACTCCCCCAAGTCTCATCTACTCCCAGTACTCAAGTTAAGATGGGTTTACTACCTAAAGCTTTCAACACCTCAAAAAAATTCTGGAAGAAGAAAAGAAAAATGTGTCAAAGACTAGGGTCCGAAAAAAGCCCATAGATCAAAGACTACCACGTGCCTCTATACTAAGAGATAATACTTCACTAAAAAAATAAGATCCCAGCCCCGGAGAAACCATGCGTATTCAACATAATCATAAGATTAACTAATACCTCAACTAGAAAAAGTTATCACATCCTGAAATAAGAATTCTTGCTAGAGACAACCAAGAAGGGAATATAAGTCTTATAAGAGGTGGTTATACACCATCCGTTCATTCTTCAACTTTATTAACAATAAGTCCCTCACACTTAGTTAAACCAAAACACCTACAAGGATCTTTAAAGAGAACTTACAAACAGTTCAAAGAAATGTCAAGGCATCAAAAAGACGAGTACATATAAAAGTTGAGAGAAATTCCTCACGAAAATACAGAACATCATCTAACGAACATGCAGTCTGAATACCATGAAACTAAAGAAGTCTCTCAAAGACTAAGTCTCTCAAAAGGTGGGCCACAAAAAAATCCCTATGTGACCGCACTCGACTGCTCACTATCTACGACAATCTTCGATTATTCCTAAATGATTCCCTAAAAGAATAAATACCATGAAACTAAAGAAGTCTCTCAAAAACTAAATGCATAGAGGACTATTCTAACGCAAGGGATGACTCTCACTTATCAAGTCAAGAAAGACTCTCACCTACTAAGTCCCATGAGGTCCTCTCCCTTACAAGAAGCATTACAACCCTCACAAAGACTAAGTCCCATGAGTACTCATCTTCCAGTCTCAACTCTTAACTCTCAACTCTCAAGTTGAAGTATTACTCAAGGGTGAATTAAATTTACCTCTAATGACCACAACCAACCACCAAATTCCTCTCAGGACTAACTCCATGCAAGAAACTTAACTTCCACGCTTCTCCCTCTACATCCGCATCCCAGAAGTTGGGGGGCTTAAGCCAGAATGATGCTGTAAAAAACTGCAGACCACTCCAAATTAGAGAAGTTGAGTCTGATAGTCCAAGTCCACAATTCCACCTAGGAATTTAGCTAGTTTAGGAATTCAGGAGATGAGCCAATTAAGGAGCTGAGCTTGTCCTAAAGTTGAACCTCCAAAGCTAAGGTGAATCTTTGAGTAGGAACTAGCGTGCAATACAAAACAAGGTTAGGGAGTCCATGGGGTTGTCCCAAGGTGTCCTCTCCAATGCTTAAGTCAATGACTATATGAGAGAAAAATCTAGAGCATAGGATAGTCATTCAGTCATATTAATTGAACTTACCTACAAATGAATATAGAGGGACCTTTTATATCTGGAATGATGGACTGATAAAGTGGGCCTCATTTGCGGTAAATAATGAGCTACCTCGTGGGCGATTTAATAATGGTTTGGGCCTCATTGGCCAATTGATAGCATTCAGACCTAATAATTAATATTATTTGGGCAATAATTAATTAATTTTGAAATTAATAAAAAAGCATAAATGATAAAATAGGAAAAAATCAATTTCACCCACAACATAGGCCCCTAGGTTATTGGTTGTCGTTCTGGGGAGCATGCGTGAAGCAGATAATTCGATGCTAGCTTTAGGGTAGTGCCTTAACCCCTTAATATTTCAACACGTGTCCAAGATTTTTCAATCTTTTTATTTCTTTTTGCAGTTGGGGAAAAACCAACCATCTTTGACCAATTTTGGGTTGGTTAAATAATCCCGCCATTCAACATTGCGGATCAAAATTTGGCGTTGGGTGAAAATTTCATAATTCAAATTTTATATTTTAATTTTTTATTCGAATTTTTCCTATTTAAACCAATATATATTCTTATGTCACCCAAAAATTCTCTATCTACAAAGAGTCTTGTGTGCCTTTTATGTTGTCCAAAATAGTTGATGGGTGCTTCTGGGATTCAGTCGGAATCTCGCCTAAGGTGATAAATGGGTTGCTTAATATTTTAGTCGCTCCTAATTTTCTTTATAAATCAGTTGGATTTTTCATTCTAAATACCCCTGAGTTGAGAGGATAAAATCTAGGTTAAAGAATGAATATTTTTCCCACTTATTTGTGTTTGTTTGAAATTAAAGAATGAAGAAGAGTTTTTCGTCATTGTTAAAGTATATTCTTAAGCTATTTTATGGTGTTGAAGTTGTAATCTTGGTTTATTTTCTTGAATTTTGAATAAAGAATTATTGTTTGATTGTATTGTACGATTTTTTCTTTTTCTAACTTCATTTCTCTGGTTTGATTTTGTAGCTTTAAAAATGTCTCAGAATTCTGGGTTTAAGAATAACGACAATGCTTGTTGATTGAACTATGAAGAATAAGTATGCCATATAATTATTTGTGTGTTTGTAGCTGTGGTTGTTTTCTATTGGTACAATGGAGGATAATAGGGGTGGGAACACACACTCATATGGGATTGAACCCGAATTAATTACTCTAATAACACAAGCTTCTATCACTAAAGCACAATGTTGATATCGTTTGTAGTAATGTAATTTAAGTTGTAATTGTTACGAATGATGTTAAAGAGCTTATGTAATAATTCAACTAGCATCTTAACATTTATTAAATAAGGATTGATTGGAATTCATATTCTCTTTGTTAATATGCAATTGCATTGGTGAATCAATGCAAAATATTTTCTCACTTCCACTAAAACAAAATCAGCTTCACCACTGTAATACATTCACCAATTTTAAAGAATGAGCAAACCAAAAATACAAGACTCATAATAAGCAAACCGAAAATACGACCAAACCCATGTGAAAATATAGTAGTTTAAATAGTAGGATGTAAACCAATATCAATTACATGTTTTCTACTTATTTTTCTATCATTGCCAGACCAAAATAAACAACACAACAGGGCATCAATTTGCATGTGGCCTCTCTTGTGATGGGTGAGTATCTGCTTGGTAGATATGTGAATAAATTTATTTGACCACCCAAATAGAAATTTCTATTACCTCCTTGTGTACAAATACAAAATAAAATTCTCAGTATAATAACTATTTAGTCATATATATATATATATATATCAAAAACAAAATAAATGATTATTTGCCTCTCGAATTGGATATTGAAAATGTGGTTGGTTGGGCCCATATTGAGATGAAAATGATGGTAGTTGAAAATTATATCCAAAATGATATTGTGGTGGAGGGACATTATTTGTATCTTGTGAGTTTGGAATATAAGTTAATATCTTGTGCTCTTTGTCTCCTTTTCGTTTGCTACCTCTCGCATGTATCAAAGAAAAATAGGAGATGTTAGCTAGATAAAAAAATTACTACCAATAATAATAAAGCACAATAATTTGTATATTTGTAATGAATCTACAACTTACTTGAACTTCCATTCTTTATTTTTCCTTTTTGCTTTTTACTTTTATCATCCCAATGATGTACTATACGAGCATTTGTATTTCCTTTGGACTTTACATAAAGAGGATTATGTATGAGCACATCATCATCTTGGTCATTGCCTTCATCACAAGGATCTTGATCATTTAAATCATTAAAATCATATTTTCAAATAAATCATTAATTTGTTGACTTGCAATATCAAGAATTTCAGCCAACATATTTCTCGCTTCCTCGTGAGCTTTGCATCGCAAAGTAAGAACATATATCGACCTCAGTGATTGATTGACAAATACCATCTCATATATGTAGCCACTATGACTTGCACTTTCTCCATTATCAGATACTATATTTCTTGCATTTTTTTCCACAGTTTCTTTATGTATTGTTTAGGCAAATTTTTTTTACATTCATACAATTGAAAACTTTTAAAGCATGCTTACACAATATACCCATTGACTCAAATTTGTGGCAACTACATCTTACTTCAAGAGTTTGTTTATCGAATACCACTTGTTTAACTCTTGAGTTCGCACCATGAGATTTCACTTTAAACTCAAGGAAAGAAAACCAAATCTGAAGGTGATTAAACAAACAATGTGTTCAACGAATTAATTAATTCCATCTCAATTAACTTGTATATGGTGAGTGTATAAACATCAGCGACACACTTCAAGAATGGGTTATTTTTCAAAATCATCGAGGTTTTCCCATGACAACATCGGGTATCCTCAATATTTTCTTTTGCACGCCAGTTGTTTAGAATTTTTCCATAATTATGGACAAAATTATCAATGAAATGCTTCTTTTACGTACCTTCTTTTCAACACCGAATTCGTGCCCTCACTTCTAGAAGTAGTCAAAAGCCATGCACTGAACTTTTCATTAGTAAAAGTTGTAGACCTTTTATATCGTAATTTATGCATGCTAGTACTAGAGGAGCTTTATTGGCGGATGATCAGTCCCGTATTGGGTCCCTGTCCTTCAAGGACATCGAAATCACACCTTTACGGGGATGTTGTTTGGGTAAGCTTACGTGGTTACTTTGCATCTTCATTCTTCATTCTTTGTGTTTGTTTTCATTTGGCTAAGACTTGTACAAATTTTGTTGTAATTATAAACCTTGATGCGCTATCGAATCATTGAGGAGAGGAGGTGTTCGATCGCTAAACACCTAAATTAATCTAGCGACGCTCGCAAGAGTACAAGATCAATTGGGGTAGCAAGTTAACCACAAGTCGTCTCTCAATGAAGACTTAGCCGACAAATAATTATTATGTATCACAATAAACAGAAAATAAATCCTAAACGTCTAACCAGATTTATAATTTCAATTAACAAAAGAAAAATAAGTAAAAACACAAATTAGAACTAAACACGATTAAACCCGAAGAAAAATGATATGGATGAACGTCTAGGATTTCGGAATCATCTCATCTCAATAAACTTGCAAGCAGAATATCAACTAATTGATCATGCGATTAACAAATATAACAAACAGGTAATAACTAGGCCTAGATCTGATAACTCATGTATTCACATATTAGGGTTATCCCTACATAATTTGTTATTTTCATTAAGCCAGGGTAGATAATACATTTCTGATTCATATCTAACCCCCCAGTGGCGGAGGTGGGGGGGCCACCCTGGGCCCTGGCCCACCCCAAATGAAACAAAACATCAGCTATTAATAAAAAAAAAATTTGTAAATAACCTTATGTCAAAAACACCTTGGCCCAGGGCAATTAAAATAAGGCCCACCCCAATAAAGCCCACCCACAAATAAAAGTAAACATTGAATAAAGAAAAGAAAAACTTGAAAAGCAAAGACAAAAGCAAGAAGAAAAAACGGGAAGTTTGGGAACCCTTATTTACAAGGCGAAAACAAACAAAGAAGAAGAGAGGAGGAGTCGAGTCAAGCCCGCAGTTCACCCCGCACAAACCACAAACATCCACATTCCACAAAATTTTTTTCTTTAATGGTATTTTTCCTAAATTTCTTTTATTTCGTTTTTTTTTTCTTAATTTCAGTTTATTTGTGTATTTGTTATTGTGTGCAATATGTAAATTAATTTGTAAATTTGCAATTATGTGCCGTGTGTAAGTGTTAGACTGTTGTGTGTTGTAATTTGTTTATTAAATATTGATTTTTTTACTAATTTTAAATTTGGAATTTAGGTATGAATAGGGCATTTTAGAATCGAATTTGAGATTTTAGGTATGAATTGGGAAATTTGGAATTGAATTTGAGAATTAAGGTATGAATTGGGAACTTTAGAATTGAATTTGAGATTTTAGGTATGAATTGAAAATGGTGATATTTGACTTGATATTAGCCTTTGACAATTAGGTATTGAAAATAAATGCTTAATATTTGGAATTTCTTGAAATAATTTTATAATAGAATTTATTAAATACATTGTTTTCACAGAAGAAAATATGTCTATACAACAACCTCCTTGCAAAAAAGGCAATTCTACATTGCACTCTTTCTTCCGGCCCATAAGAAATACACAAAATAAGGCATCGAATTACCATGCTTTCTTTTTGGTTTGATGAATTTAATTGGTTGGAGTATTCTTGTTGTACACACAAGGCGTATTGCTTTCCATGCTTTCTTTTTGGAGAGAATATGCATACGTCTTCCCCTTCGGCTTTAGTGAGTGATGGGTTTGATAATTGGAAGAGAGTTCACCAAGGAAAAGATTGTGTGTTTCTTGGCCATATTGGTTCATCATCTTCATCTCCTCATAATAAGTGTCTAACATGTGCAGACTCTTTGATGAGGCCATCTCAACATATTGATAAAGTGATTGAGAGAGCTAACAAAGAAGAAGTTGCAAAAAATCGATTGCGCTTAAGGACAACAATCATGACTGTTCAGTGGCTAGCATTGCAAGGTTGTGCTTTTAGAGGTCATGATGAGTCTGAAAAATCTTTGAATCGTGGAAATGTGATTGAAAAAATTCCTTGAGTTAGACTACTTGCAATCATGACTATTACCACTTTGAATTTTTCAACTAGTCCATAGATTTTCAATTGGCAGAGTTGAACTCGAGATTTAATGAGACATCGGTTAGACTACTTGAGTTAAGTGTTGCATTGGATCCAAAAAATTCCTTTGAATCATTCAATGCGGATAATATTTATAAGTTGGCCGTGGAATTTTATCCTGATGATTTTGAGCAGCGTGAGATGAATGTTTTGAAGAGTGAATTGCAATTTTATCATGCTCATGTAGTTCATAATCCTCAATTTCAAGTGGCTACTCTTGCAAATTTGTGTAAAAAGTTGGTGGAAACAAGAAAAGCGGAGGACTACAAGATGATAACAAGATTGATTCGCCTTGTATTAACGTTGCCCGTTTCTACAGCCACGACTGAGAGAACATTCTCAGCAATGAAACATATGAAGACTGCGATTCGCAACAAAATGGATGATGAATTTCTAGCGGATAGCTTGACAGTTTTTATCGAAAGGGAACTTGTTAGCACAATAGATATAGATTCTGTTATTGATGAATTTGCTAAAGTAAAAAATCGTCGTGTCCAACTAACCTTTTAGCCTAATGTACTAGACTTTGAGTAGTTGTAAATTTGTAATGCACTCGAGTTGACTTTTTTTTTCACTATTTTGAAAAATTGGAGCTTATATGATTTTTTGAATTTTCATCCCGGCCCACCCCACTTCTACGTCCTGGTTACGCCATTGTAACCCCCTGAATAAATTTAGTACATGAATAATATCTTCTCTCGATCTCAATTATTCCCACAAAATAATCAAAAGTTGACCAGGCAATCAATAACCAAATAAAGTAATTTATTCAGAAAGCAAATCAATTAGTCAATACTCATGTTTGGGTGTTTGAATCAAATCATCATAATCCTAGAACAAGAAAATTAGTTCATGCTTGGGGGTGGGATCATAATCTCAATTGAAGAAAAGAAAACAATAATATAAACATCATCATGCGACGTAATATCACCCAATAATTGAAATCAGATAAAAGAGCTGAAGAAATATTATGCTTTGACAGAGGGCGCTAGTCAGCATGAGAGCAAGATGTCTAAGTTGTGAAAGGAGTATGAGTGGGCGAAAATCCAGCTTGACCATGAGTCGAAGATAGGTGACATCTTTCTTCAATCTCAGTTGGCGCCTAATTCCTTGCTGGGGAGAGGTCCAATTCAGTGAGGCTTAGAGAGCTTATACAGAGTACCGCTCAAAGCTACTGAAGGAGTCTTCCACTTTATTTAATAGATCAGTCCGTCATTGCCGGAAACTTCTACGACAGAGTGGAAATCTCTCCCGCGAGGTGATAAGCATATTGGACTGTGAAGTCTCTGATGAGGATGAGGATAGGGAGATCGAGGCCTTGTAAGATCTTCTTGGTGGAGCTGGCAGCATATGCGACGGCAATGGAGAGGAGCCCAAAAAAGTCGATGTTGTTGAGGGAGACGAAGCCCCCATGCTTGATCATTGATGGTTATATTCTGGCTCAGACGGCCTTTGATTTCTGCCCACTTATTTAGGGCTTGCTTTGCGCACTTGGATATTTTTTACTTTCTCTTTTTTGTTTGAGATGTTTCTTCGCGTGGGGCGGATGATACTTCATTTCTCTTATGCTACATTGATGTTCTTTATGCATATTTGCTTTCTTTACCATGCTCTACTTGTTGATGCTTGAATGTGACGTCTTATTGCGGAAGACTTGTTCATATTTTGCGTAAAGATGGACCCTTCCCTTCGGAAGGAAGCTTTAACTCCTACAGAATGGCTGGAGATACTTATGTCTAATGTTAAGGGACATCATTCTATGGCCCATCGAGGGCGCTCTTCCGAAGCCCGAAAAGGGCGCCTTTCTGGAGCATGGGGTGACCTTTTGGAGTCCGGAGGGGGGCACCCTTCCCGGAGCTCGGAAGGGGTACCCTTCTGGAGCTTTTCCCAACTTTTTTGCTTTACAATTTTGATCTCTTTCCCACCTGTGATAGCATTTTTGCCTTCTTTTACTTGCAAATTTTCGTCATGGAAGAGAATTTACGGGGACCCTTCTGAAGAGGCCCATTCCTTTAGGGTCTTAGCAGGAGGAGAAAAATTTACTAGGACCCCCGCGAGGAGGCCCCTCACATCCAAAGTTTTAGCCGAATGGGGTCTTTCCACCCGGGGTCTTTAGGGATGGCAAAATCCCCGCGGGGAACCATCCCTGTTGGTACCTGAATAATTTGGGACGGGGAATCCCCGATTAATTAGGGGATGAGAGCGGGGATGGGGATTCCCCGCTTTTCTGAAACCGGGTATGGGACGGGGATGGTATTTATATCCCCCGTCCCCGCCCCCGATTAGATGAAACGGGGATTCCCCGTCCCCGTCCCCGTCCCCGTTCACCAAAATATATATATATATTATATATATTATTAATAGTCTACTAAAAATAGTTGCTAGTGAGAAGGGTTTATGTTTATATTTTTATTTTATTTTATTAAATTGTAAAATTAAACCCTAAAAATTATGTGTTTTATATTGTAATGATTTTTAATTTTTAAAATTACAAGACTTTGTATTTTAAAAATTGTTGTATTTAACTCAATTTGTTAAAGTATTTTATATTATGGAGTTATTATAAGATTAACTAGTGATTCATGATATTTCATCTATTTTAATTATTAATTATTTTATGTTAAAAAATATTTTTTTATTAATAAATACAAAACGGGGACCCCGATTTCCCACGGGGACCCCGTTCCCCGAATGGGGATTCCCCATCCCCGTACCAGATGCCCAAAATGGGGAATGGTATGGGGATGGCATTTGAAATGGGATTCGGGGATGGGGATGGTATGTCCCATACCAGCCCCGTCCCCGCCCATTGCCATTCCTAGGGGTCTTAGCCAAGTGAGGTCTTCTCCTCCGGGGTCTTAGCCGGGGGAGGTTACTAGGACCCCCATGAGGATGTCCCTCTCATCCGGGGCCTTAGCTGAATGGGATCTTCCCACCCGGGGTCTTACCCCAGTGAGGTCTTCCCCTTCGAGGTCTTAGCCGGATGAGGTTAATTACTAGAACCCTCGTGAGGAGGCCCCTCCCATCTAAGGTTTTAGCCGGAAGGAGTCTTCCCACCCGGGGTCTTAGCCGGGTGAGGTCTTCCCCTCCGGGGTCTTATCCTGATGAGGTGAATTACTAGGACTCTCGTGAGGAGGCCCCTCCCATCTGCGGTCTTAGCCGAATGGGGTCTTCCCACTCAGGGTCTTAGTGGGGTGAGGTCTTCTCCTTCAGAGTCTTAGCCGGAGGAGATTATTTATGAGGACCCCGCGAGGAGGCCCCTCTCATCCGGGGCCTTACCTGGAAAGATGGGGTTTGCTGAGGAGAGTACCTAAGTGGTCATTGACCGCAGCTATATTTGGCCATTAACTGCATTAACAAAATTAAATTAGGAACGTGAAATTACTTTTTTTCATTATAATGACAAAGTTTTACGCCCTATGGGCGAAAATAGTACTGAAATGTAAATAAACATGTTTAACCCCTCTTGGGCAGAAATAAATTGGAAATAGACAAAAATAACAAATACTAAAGTCTCCGGGAATCCAGGGAGAACTAGTGTCAAGGGTTGTGCGGCGCTCTTGTTGTTCGGTCGCGGGAGCTTACTCATCTTCAAGGTGGTCATATTACACTCCTGAGTCGTTTTAATATCTCCAATGGTTTAACCTATTCCAGAGTTCGTGGGGAACTTAAGCTTTATGTGGACTATAAAGGGGATGTCCTGGAACTGGTTCAGACTGGGCCTTCCCAATGTGAGTGGTAGGTTGATCTCGCATGAGGACTTAATCACTTCTCTGATAAAGCCAATTAGCGGTGCAAAAATGGGAACAACCTGTGCTGGGTAGATTCTAATCTTGTCAAAGGCTTCAAAAAATATGACATACACTGCACTTCCCGCATGCACTAAGACCCTCTTGACCAAAAAGTTGGCCAGCATGACAGATTTAACAATGGTGTCTGTGTGGACTTGGGTTTCAGGGATGTAGTCTTGAGTGCCAAATGTGATAGGCATTCTCTTGGACTGCTGCGATTCTATGATCCCTTTTCTGGATGGGGCTTCTTTGGGTCGTCCCCATCGTTCTCTACTACATTCCTGGAGAGCACTCCGGGCATCTTTTGCTTCTGGTCCTCTGGAGATCACATTGATGACTTCGGCTATGTGATTGCCATGTCTTTTGTCCATGCAGGGGTCTGAGCAGCGCTTGTCTTAGTGAGGTTCTTCTTCGTGTTGGCCTCGGATCCCAGCGAAACTTGTTCTAATCCACGCAGTCCTTTAGGTGGCCCTTTTGGATGAGTCACTCTATCTCCTTCCTTAGAACGAAATAGTCTTTAGTAGTATGCCCCTTGTCTCTGTGATACCGACAATATAGATTGGAGCGTGCTCGTGTAAGATTGTTTCTTAGCGGCTACGATGGATCAATGATCCCTTTTTTCTGGGCAGCTATCGGTACCTCTACTATCGGCGCATTTAGATGTGTGCAGCTTGGCCCATGCTCCTTTTTCGGACCCTTCCGAGGTTGATTCTTGTTGTCTTCCCGGGACTTACGCTTGGTACTGGGTTCAGGCTTGGTGGACTCCTCCACTCGTATATGCTTCTCTGTTGGGCTCAATAGCTTCTCCGAGGTGGAGGAAGGTTTCCCGGCCAGGGATTCCTTCAGACATCCCTGGTGGAGATTCTGGTGCAATATCCTGGCCAAGGTCTCATGTTGGACATTGGCGACTTCATTGATGGCTTCCACAAACCGTTTCATAAACTCTTGCAACATCTCTCTTTCCTTCTGATTCACTTGAAAGAGGTTAGCAATAGTCTTGGGGCACCTTCTGTTGATGGAGAACTATTGCATGAAGGCTTGATGGTTTTTACATCCCGAGATTGATCCTACTAGGAGTTTTTGAACCATATAGCATTCGCTTGGTCAAAGTAATCTTTGGAACATCTTGCGATGAAGCGTCTGTCATATCGTAGAGATCCGCCGATAGAGTTTGTCCAAGTATTCTTGGGGATCTCCAATTCCATCGTACTCTGGAAGATTGGAGGTCTTGATTCCCGAAGGTGGATGTTAAGTCAAAATAGCAGGGGCCAAAGGACTCATTTTCATTAGGGTAGTAGCCTGCGAGTTGGCTTGCTAGGCTGTATTGTTTGAGATTCTTAAACTGACGGCGACTCTTCATGGTTTTTGCAGTGACCTTCTTCTCTTCCTCCCTGACCTCCAAGGTCAGGGTCTTAGGCAGCGGGCAAAGCCCGCAGTGGTCTTCCTGGGGCATCAGGTTGAACCCGATGCCTCAAGAGCCTGGAGGTCTTCCTGATGTAAGCGAATTTCCTCAGCGGGCAGAGCCCCCCAAGATGGGGGGCGGCACTCCTCCAAGAGGAGGAGGGTTGGCCCCAGTCTTCCCGTCGGCCGTTCTTCTTGCTTGTCTTCGGACCCATGACTTGCAGCTTGAGATCCGACTTCACGTGCTTGCGATCGAGTTTGTATCCTTGTGTGTTTGGTTGATTCCCACATACCGGCGTCGAAATGATGCTGCTTTTTAGGGCATATCACTCCAAAACTAAGGTTTCTGATAAAGTCTTTCTTCCCAAAGGGAAAGTCTTCAAGTCTTCTTCTCCGGGAGCTGGAAGTCCTTCGACGGGAACTTGCCTGCACACGCGCAAATATTATAGGGCCTTAAGAGCCCATTGGGGAATTAATATTAAATTAATATATAACTCGAATTATATATTTAATAATTAAATGTCATTTTTGCCCCCAACAATTAATTTATTAATATTAGTGACAAAATGTAAAATTACAATGTTACATGTTTTACTAATAATATGAATTAAATTGCAATAATTTTCTACTGCTGCAATAGTGAGTTCCATAAACTTAAAAGACAAAAAATTATTCATAAATTTTAACTACCCATTCGATTAGTCATACATTTTGAACCAATTAACTAAATACAATCATTAATTATTATGTAAAATTTTGTGTCAGTAACATATATAATAACAATGTATACAGGTTGTAAATTAATTATTATAAAATCTTATGACTTATATATGTATTCATTTTTTTTTTCTTGAGTGACCAAGGTCAAAGTATTATATAATAAGATATCCGTATCAAATATCTTGTCCGAGGAAAAGAATTAGCCCAAGAATGCAATCAAGCAATAAAAGTGGTCCATTTAAGAAATACAAAATGGAAGTGTGGGTACCAATAACAGTGTATATAGAACTTTTTTTCCCTTGTGAAAGAGAATCCTTCAATATTTCAATGAGTGAATTTTAGTGCTTTTTTTTTCCCACACGGAAATTAAGTTCCACGAAATGAGTTGTCTTGGTGCTAGGGTGGTTGTGCCGATAGATGTGAAGAAAAAGCCGTCGGAACAAACGGTTCCTCTCCACAACCGGTGGCACCCCGCCGTACCACCGGTGGCGGAGGTCCAAACCGGAGAACTTTTCAGGGTTGAGATGGTGGATTTCAGCGGCGGTGGAATAACAAAAGAGTACACTGCTGAAGACATCAAGTTTCAAGATGCTTCAATTGTGAGTTTCATCGTGCTTTTGCTGAAAATTTAGGGATAATTACAAAACCTACCCCAGATGTTTTGGGTGATTACAGAAAAACCCATAAAAGTTTCAAAATTACAAAAGTCTACATTAAGTTTGATTGTGTCTTAAATGTGAAGGGTAACTGTAATATTTGAAATGTTTTTGCCTACAAACATAGTTTAATACAAAATCAAATTTCAAGGGGATATTTGTAATCTTCAAATATAAGGTTTTTTATTATTAGCTCAAACATTGGGGATATTTTGTAAATATCCATACACTTTATTATAATTAGCTAGTCCCCTCCACACACACACCATTTTTTTCCTCAAAACCAAATAAGTTTTTTTTTTTTCCTACCCTGGGCTCTATGTATATGTCTCATACCAGTAGAGATAAAATCAGAATATTTAAATTAGGGATGAGATTTTTTTTTCAATCATATAATTACATAAAGTCCAATTTTATTTTTTTATACAAACATAAAGAAATAAACTTTAATGGTTTTAGCTTTGGGAAGGTGAGATTTAAACTTTATTATGACAAAAACTAAAAATAATTTTTTCCTCATCATATGGATAATAATTTTGTTACTTTTGGAAGAATAAGATTTCGAATTTTAATAGGTTTATATGGTGTATACTCATGTGTAAAGTTCAATGGGGATAATTAGGGAGTGGACACATGCACTCATATCAGATCGAACCCTGATTAATCGTCAACATAAGTTTCTACCACTAGAGTACAAGGTTGATCATTCGATGTAACTAGCAAGCATATAATTTATTATTGGGTTTGGGGTTTTCTTTTTTTCCTTTTAAAGAATCCAGATAAATTTTATTCACCAAAGCAAATGGTCGAGTAAAAAATCATATACAAATTTAAAACAAAATTTTAAATATAGATAAATCTTACTGATCCGTAGAATGAAAAAATCACAACGAAGACACTGAATAAAACACGCACTAATGAAATTGATCTCGATTTTGTTTCGATTCATTGGATAATGACTCATCTGATTTTTCTGAACAAAAGACCACAAATGAGGACAAATTTATTTAACTGAAACAAAACTCACATATTTGAAACAAACAAACCACTTGAGATAATTTTTTCATAAATAAAAACTAAAAATATTGAAAATAATGAGGGATGAGACGGAAGAAAAAGACGGAAATTGAGAATCAGTTGGGACCAATACGCACACACCACATCCTTGACATATGCAACATCCTAGTCCAGTGACGTATAAATTAACCTATATGAAATAGCATTTCAATTCAACGAACAAAAAGACAAACAGAAGACCAAAAACTTGTTAATTAATTTAAAAACTCTTTGTTCTAAAAAGGTTTGTGTTAATTAGACGGCAGGTTGGGGCCTAGCGCCTATGCGAAGGCTCAAATGGGTTAGATAGGGTCTAATCGAAAGAAAACATAGACGGACAATGAAAATTTAACGCATAGACGGAGATTTTTAGAAGAATGGTATTTAATTCACTTTTCTTTCTTTGTTAGTTTATAAGCAATTCTTACTTTTGAAGACCATAAAATTGATAAAATTACCTACATCATTCCATTCCAGTTTCCAACATCATCTGCTGGTACAACAATTGGGACCATCGGAAAAAATTGCCTCTCTGTTTGTCAGCTAGTAAACTTGTCTAAATCAGACTTCCAAAATTCCTATTTCACTAATTCATAATTTTCATGTTTTTTAAAAAAAAAATGAAAAGGTGAACATCATTTATTTAAAACCCAAACAATCACTAAACCAATGATGGCCCCTCCAACTCCAAGATTAATAGTTCCCATAGACCTAAAGAAAAAGCCATGGCAGCAAAATCTGCCGCTGCACAACCGGTGGCACCCGGAGATACCGCCGGTGGCGGAGGTCAAAACCGGTGATATTTTCAGGGTGGAGATGGTTGACTGGACCGCAAGGGCAATTTCCGATGATAACTCTGCACTTGATGTTAAAACCTTAGACCTATCAACTGTAAGTCCAATTTTTCATACAACAAAATATTCTAAAATCAAAAAATAAAAAACAGGATAATTATCTATAAAAAGAAAACTAAACATATGCAGTAGACACTAGACACTGGTAGTAGAATTACAAGATATTTTTATATTGCTGATTCCTAGCCATAGAATACACATACATCCTATGTGAGGATGCAAATGGCTTGCGAATTAATTTATAGGGATAACTACAAAAATCACGTGAAATTTAATTTAATTACAAAAAGAACTCAATTATCTTTCAAAATTATAAATACCCTTGACGTTTGTTTTTATTTTATAAATTGCACCGTCTAAAGAGGTACTTGTCAGGTACATACAAACTGCAATGGATGTTTGTAACATTGAGAAGTATTCATAATTTTGAAAAATAGTTGAAGTTTCCTGTAATTAAGCCAAATCTCAAGGGTAGTATTTGTAATTATCCCTTAATTTATATCAGATTGTGAACCGAACGAGGATAAGTTCACAAATTAAGTGTGTGTTAGTAAACACTTAAAAATGTAATTGTCTGCTTTTGTTTGAAAAAAAGAGTAGTTTTTAGTTTTTTCAAATGCTAACTTTTACTTCTGATTTAATTTACATAACTTATTCAGAATCTAAAAACATTAGAAGTGCTCTGGGTTTCTGATTTTGCTTTTGTTTTGACTTTTCTATACACACAAAGTATTTTTATAACTTATACACCAAATACTCCTTTTTAACTTACTCTTGGCTTCTATATGCCAACATTACCAATTTCTAATTCTCAACCAATATATTTCTGTTCCATTAAATCACTTCCTCTAAAAGCAGATTTTTTGCAAACACAACCATAATAACCAAATAATCTTTAAATGACCTTTTTAATTTATTGTCTCAGGTTCATTATCTTAGTGGACCTATTAGAGTTGTTGACAGGGATGGTAATCCTGCCAAACCTGGTGATCTTTTGGCTGTTGAGATTTGCAATTTGGGACCTCTACCAGGAGATGAATGGGGTTTTACTGCAATTTTTGACAGGGAGAATGGTGGTGGATTTCTCACTGACCATTTTCCTTGTGCAACCAAAGCTATTTGGTATTTTGAAGGAATATATGCCTACTCCCCTCATATACCTGGTAAAACCTTTTATGTATGTTTTTCTTACATCATGGGCAAACAGTAAATATATAGCACATGCCTGCAGCTGCTAGTCCTATCTAAAGTTCTAAACACACCTAATTTTATGCTGAGTTATTGCAAAATTGGTCGCGTAATTATAATTTACAGGAGGGCAAGCATTTTGATCCTATAAACACAGCTAAGTTGTAAACACATCATGAGATTTGATTATGTGCAATTTTGGTCACATAAGTTCTATTTTGTGTAATATTGGCCCACAAGTTCTACTTTTGTGCGATTTTGGTCTCGACTGGATTTTTCAATATGTCACTTGTTTCCACAATACCCTTGCCTTTGGTCAAAATGCCCAGAATTCCTATGACCATTAAAAGTTACGGGACGGAATTGTTATTTTGACTAAAGAGTAAAATCGTTAAGGACCAAAAGTACAACATATAGAAGTTACATGACTAAGATTGCCAATCCCTAAGAGCGGCATGACTAAAATTGCAATTAAGCCGAGTAATCTTGAAGTTTGAATCTCTTATTCCACAGTATTTCAATTCCGATCGCCTCATGTACAACAATGACATCATCTTTTATACACACGTGATGTTCATTTGGAGAACTAAAATATCATATGAAACATTGTAGGGAATAGGAAATCCCGTACGGTTAATTTGAACGTACAAACAATTGACAGGTGTAAGATTTCCGGGTTTGACGCACCCTGGAATAGTTGGAACTGCACCTTCAATGGAACTGCTCAATATATGGAATGAGAGGGAAAGAAAACTCGAAGAAACTGGTCTTCAGTCTCTCAAGTTGTGTGAGGTTTTGCATTCAAGGCCACTGGCAAACCTTCCGTCGACAAAGGGTTGCGTTCTTGGCAAGGTATGATGTACGAGCAGTATGTCAAGATCCTTGACGTTTAACCTAATTACGAAACAATGCAGTTATCCTTCAGAATTGCCTTCAGAATTACCCCTTGACATTTGTTTCTATTTTTTTATAGGGATAATTACAAAAACACCCCTGAGATTTCGGCTAATTACAAAAAAACCCAGAGATGTTTCAAAATTACAAAAAACCCCATCAAGTATGATTATGTATTTAATTTAAGGGGGTAACTGTTGTATTTTTATAAATATCAGAGAGTTTTTGATATGTCTTTTGCTTATGAAGGGGGAAAATGTAATACGGAATCAAACCTCAAGGGTTTTTTTTTGTAATTTTCAAAAATCTCTGTTTTTTTTTTGTAATTAGTCCAAACCTTAGGGGTGTTTTTGTAATTATCCCTTTTTATAATAACATCTTTTGTGAGGGGTAATTTGTAACCTCAAGGAGGTATTTGTAATTTTAAAAGATAAATAGATCTTTTGTCTTTGTGATTAGGCTAAACGTCAGGGTAGTTTTTGTAATTCATCCATATACATGAACAGAAATGTATGTTCATTAACCAGCCCTCCTAACTTGTGATGTTTGTAGATTAAGGAAGGAACTCCTGAATGGGAAAGAATAGCAAGGGAGGCTGCAAGAACAATTCCAGGAAGAGAAAACGGAGGAAATTGCGATATAAAAAATCTCAGCAGAGGTTCAAAAGTATACCTTCCTGTATTCGTAGACGGAGCGAATCTCAGTACAGGGGATATGCATTTTTCACAAGGCGATGGTGAAGTTGCGTTTTGTGGGGCGATCGAGATGAGTGGTTTTCTCGAGCTCAAGTAAGTTTTTTTCACTCATCGTTTCAAGTCAATTGCGTGATCTTTTCTTAGTCGTAAAAAGTGAAATAGTTGGAAAATGGGAGTGTGTGCAAAGACTTTTACTTTTAAAAGAAGTGATTTGTTGTAGCAGAAGTAAAAGTAGATGAGAATTAGAAGTTGGGAGTCATAAGTTGAGATTGCATAGCGAAAAAGTTGTAAAAGTGCGTATTTGTTTGTGAAAGTCAAACCAGAAGCAGAATCAGAAATTTAAAATACTCATCTTTTTGCTTTTAGATTCTAATTAAATGAAGCAGAATTAGAAACAGAAGTTAGCATTTGGAAACACAAAAAAGTGATTTTTTCAGCCAGAAGCTGAGAAGCACTTTTTCTAGCAGTAACTTAGTTCATATATACCAGGTGTGAAATAATAAGGGATGGCATGAAAAAGTACCTCACTCCAATGGGGCCAACTGCTTTACATGTCAACCCAATATTTGAAATCGGCCCGGTCGAGCCAAGATTCTCCGAGTGGTTAGTGTTCGAGGGCATTAGCGTTGATGAGAGTGGACGACAACACTATCTTGACGCTAGCGTTGCTTATAAGCGTGCGGTGCTAAACGCGATTGACTACATCTCCAAATTTGGATACTCCAAAGAACAGGTTTGAAATCTCTCTTCCATCTGATATTTCAACAACTAGATAAACGCAATGTCAAGTCTACAATAATGACATCATCTTGTACATGTGACATCCGTACAACTTGTTGGAATATCAGATGAAACACAGAATACGATAGGAGATTTAGCGATGACAATATTATAGTAAAAAACAGAGTGAGTTATATAATGGTGAAACAGGTGTATCTTCTACTCTCATGCTGCCCTTGTGAAGGAAGGATTTCAGGAATAGTGGATGCTCCCAATGCTGTTGCCACCCTTGCAATCCCAATTGCTATATTTGATCAGGTGATGTAATTATCTTAATTACATGATTCAACAATTTTGTCGATAGAATTAACTATATATCAGTGAGTCATCGCGGAAAATTTCACTCCTTAAACAATCCGAATGTGTTTGGTTTATAGAACTCGTCGTGAAGTTTACCTATTAAAAATTTGTAGGTATCAAGATAACTGCAAAGTGTAAGTAAAATCGTTGTAGGTAAATATTTACCTACGGACTCTAAAGCTATTGGTAAATTACCTATAGTATATCTTTCGGTGATTTGTTGGTAATTTTTCGGTATAGTTTGGGGAAAAACAATATTTTTTATTCTGTCGGCATTCTGTGAATAACCGTAAAATTTAGTGACAAAATCATTTATATCTATAAATTCTGTCGGTAAACTGGAATTATGTGTTTGCAGGATATTCGTCCGAAAACGTCTGATATCGTGCCTACTGGACCGAGGCTTGTGAGGAATCCAGGTCTCCCGCAGTGCAGTTATGATGGCAATTTGCCTACCACCAAAAATCCCTGTGCTACAACCTGATTACCATCAAGCAAGCATCTGGTGCCTGGATAGTTGAACTTTGTTTAGGGTTTTTTTTCAAAAAAATATTTTGGTTAAATATATATTTACTAGGATTGGAGAATGTATGATAATAGAACTGCATGTAGATATTTTGTTGTAAAAAATAATGTGATATTTTGGGAGACATTTGCGACTGTAAAAGTCTTGTTAACATTGTTTATTGTAGTGAGCAGAAAACATTGTTTTTACTGTGATGACGTGTGAGTGTTGTTTCATTGTGTTAGTAGGTATGGGGATATCGTGTTTTCAAACTCTAAAAATAGTGATTCTCGGCTTTTAAACATGAAAAATAACTGTTTTTTGCACCTAGAAGTTTTGAGAATTACCTTTGTTTTTTAGACTTTGCAAATTGATGAGTTCCGAGCCGAGTTGGACAAAAATACATCCACGTGGCCATACATGGTATGATGACATAGGCCACCGAGGATGACGCGGACCGACTAGGCTAACGTCAACAACCGACCTGATGACGTGGGCCGAGCCGAGCTCGGTCCACTATGTCAAAAAACAATTCCAGTAAGTGCTCCACTCAACCAGTCTTCCACTAAATAAAGTCAACATATCAATAGCAGACCAGAATACCACCAGTTAACGAGTCAAAGTGACAAGACAATAAGCTCCCCTCAACATATGGCAGACATGCCCCCATGCACGCTGGGGAAAGGACAAGTGTCCCACTATTGTCTTAATATAATAGGGATTAACCCACTAATTGTATTAGTAAAAATAGATGGCATTTAATAGGAAAGGAGAGGAGAAAAAAATCCTATTATATAGCTTGTAAAATTCAAATTTAGCTTATGAAGTCGACCAGACACATTCGGCTCGGTATTCAATATAAAAGACAGAATTAACCACTTTTCATAATTGCCATCTGTTCTCTTTCTATTTCCAAGTCATATAATTTTGATATTTTCTTTGTTGATCCAATAAGAACATCAACACAAACACTCCCATAGTGGAAGATGTAATTTTTTAATTAAAACAATGATTAATTTGTATTTTGGGGAATGAAAATATTCAAAACAACACTTGCCAAACAAGCATAGGTGGTGGACTACCCCCTTATCAAACTTGTACCAAATTGATTGTGTTCGAAGTGACAAGCCTTGGTACTATAAGTCCATAACCACTAATGTTGGTGGAAACTACTAGGTTAAAAAAAAATTATGTTAAAAAATTTGATGTTGCCTGCAATGCTATAAAAATACAATGTTCTAAAAAGAGCTTCACACGGGGCTGTAGCCCTAACTCTCTCTAGCCGCCCTTTGCCTTAGAAAAACAAAAGAAACCTCTTTTCCCCCTCCCTCTCTCCATCCCTTCCTCCCTCACCATCTCCTCTTCTTTTTTCGCCATGTATGCTTTCAGATCTGGATAGGGTGCTCATATTCCAGACCGATTGGTGCAGTGGCTTTTAGAGATGGCTTGGTGTGGCAGAGATCTCGTTCCTCCTTTTGGGCACGATATCCGCTGATGTACGGGCCGTGGAGGTGGTGATGGCCGTGGATGGTGGTGTAGGAGAGGGAGAGGCCAGATGATTTTTCGTTTTTGTTGTTTTGTTTCCTCCTTTTATCTTACTTTTTGGTTTTCTTGTTGTTTTGGTTTTTTTTCTTGTCCCCAATAGGTGGCTTCTTGTCCCAATAGTGGCTTTTCCTTTTCAGTTTTTATCTGTCCTTTTTGTGGATTTGTTCAGAAGACTCAGATGTACCATTACCGGATGATATGAGACAAAAACGAGATCAAGTTTTTGGTACGTGTTTTGTCCAGCGCCCAATTGCGATGTTCTGAATCTATGGATTAGTCAGATCTTTTTCAGTTTAAAATCTTGTTTTAGATCTGTATAGATCTATAATCCGTAGGCTTGCAATTGTTTTTTACATTTATTGTAACCAGTTGTAAGTTTCTTCTATTTAATGAATGAAATTCATTGTGACTCAAAAAAAAAAAGAGCTAGACACTAGTCGGGCGGTAGGCTCGGACCTAGCGCCTAGGTAGAGTCTTGGCGGGGTTAGGCAGGATCTAAGCGCGGTTAGCTAGGTGGGGCCTAATTGGAAAAAAAAACGTAGGCGCCAAGAGAAGCCTAACACCTAAACATATACTAATTGGAGTTAGACGGAGATTTTTAAAACATAGATAAAAAAGTAAGATCTCAAATAAAAAGATCAGTGTCTGTAGAAAAAAGGAAAGAGAGAGGCACAATGATGTGAATTGGAATTTCCCCAAATAGTTCTATGTTCGTGTTCTGTGTAATTTGAATTTCTATTTGATTTTAAATTTATTTTATATTACACATTTTTACTACAAGAAATAGTAACTTTGAAATTTACAAACTGTATCAAGTAGTGCCACCTATTTTGAGAGAGTCCTACCACATATTAATGAGTTTGAAATAATAATAATAATTCTCAAGCTCACATTGTATGCCAAAATTACATTAGTTAAAAGATTTTTTTTTTGGATGCAATTGTAAATTTTCAACGTAATAGAAATGTAAACAAATTGAGTAGAAATGAATACAATGATGTTCAAATTTGAATTTTACCGAGTTTCAAAATTATATTTGAATTTGATTTTATTATTAATCGAAGCGAGCTTGAACGAATTTTAGTCAAATCGAACATGAATTGAGCTCGAATTGCTTGATATTTTTTTTTTCTAATGAGTTGAGGGAATTGGAGGGTGGTTAGATATCAAAGAAAAGAAGTTCGAAAGATGATGAATACCTCTATAAAGATGTAAAGAATGAACATTATTATTTGAACTATAAGACTCGTGGTTAGCTTGGTATTTTTACACATTATATTAATTTTGAACAAGTCAAGTCGAACACAAACTAAAATATTATATTTTATTGAACAAACAAAATATATTCATGTTTGGTTCGTTTCATGACCGACCTTCTTTGGAGTCATGTAGGCTGTAGCAAATAGTGAGCTTCAACTTTTTACTGCCCAATAATAAGCCAAAGTCCGTGATATTTTGATATTTTCTAAACTACTGGGCCAAAAAGCAAAATCCAAATTGCCAAAAGAATACATTATCATAGGTTATCCATTTTTCTAAAACGACGTCGCTGACGAAAAAGAAAGGGTTCCCATTTGGGCTTCCAGTGGCACTTCACTTGGGAATCAAAACAAAGTGAAGAGAATAACACAATCTATAATAACCCTTAACATTTGATGGCCGTTAGGCCATTCCAATTCATCCTATCTAGCCACCACCTCTGCTCCTCTCACGCCTCTCTCCTCCGCCGCATAACCTCCCGAGCGCCGCCGCTTTCCCTCGCTCAACAACAACAGGCGAAATCACTCCACTATCAGCCGAAAGAAAACTCACTGCCATCACCGCCGCCGCCGCCGCAGCAGTTAACCTACGTCAGACGTAGCCCCTCCGTATACGTGCCGGATAGTATGGCGCAGAAGATCGGGAAAGCCGTTAGGCGGCCTGGAGCACCGTCGAAGGCGCGGGTCTACGCTGACGTAAATGTCATCCGCCCTAGGGAGTATTGGGACTACGAGTCTCTCACTGTTCAGTGGGGGTATACTTAATTAGGATTATTCAATTAATTATTGTTTCTTTAAATTTCTTGCTGTTTAATTATCTTTGGGATCTGATTGGTTGCGACAGGGAGCAGGATGATTACGAGGTGGTGAGGAAGGTGGGTAGGGGAAAATATAGCGAGGTGTTCGAAGGTCTTCACACCACCAACAACGAGAAATGCATCATCAAAATCCTTAAACCTGTCAAGAAGAAAAAGGTAAATCCTTCATCTCTCCCTCCCCCTAATAATTTTATGGTTCCATTACGATTGTTTCTTGGTTATATCTTTTATCGATTTGTTTATAGTTTTTTATATTCATTCTTGGGGCTATGATTAACATGCATGTGAGAACCGAAACGTGTGAATGACCAGTTCTGGTTGGGGACCTATTATTTGAGCTCTTTATTTAGTTAAACGGTAATAGGACTTTATGCAGAATAAAAATTAACCTTCAATGATAACTTTATTCTATGTCGTCTTGCTTCATATTTTAATATGCCTGCAGTTATATTCTCGGCTTGTTTAGTCTAAATGTTTGTCGAGAAATTACTTGGAGTGTTGTTTAGTAAATCACCATTTATCATGTCGCTTTTATTTCCCCTTTCTTGACTCTAAGAGGTGGGAATAAGTTCAGGAAAAATCTTGTTTGGAAAGCAAAGTAGAGAAAATAAAACATCTATTTGTTTGTTGTAAGAGAAAATTTTCTGGGAAACCACAACGCGCAAAGACAATTTTATTATTTGAATGAGAAAAAAGGGGCTTCCTTTCCATTTGTTTTGTTAGAAATCTCATGGCTTTTTTTTTGGGTTAAACATATAGACCAGGAAATGAAAGAGAAGAGAAGGGGGGATAAAGAATAAGAAAAGTAAAAGAAGAGAAGAAAGAAGCAGAGAAAAGGGACAAGTAGGACATAGGCAACAAAAAGAAGAAAAAAGAAAGACATAGAAGTGGAGAAGAGAATTGCCAAAACAAAGAAGAGAAAGCAGATGTTTGAAATTTAAAGTAAAATTGTTACATGAAAAATAATAAAGACAGAATCTGTTCATTTGTCGTGGCACTTTAGCAATGCTTACTGCTTAGTACTACCTGGATTGTTGTCATATAAATATTCTATTATGGATGCCTTTTGTGCTAAACCTCTGGAGCTTTTTTAAATGTTTAACTACGAAGGAGGAATGTTAATCAGCTCCTTGCATTTATGTGAGTAATTTGAAGGGAGCTGAAAAGACGGGTTTTGACGGTGCCAACAACCATCATACAAATTGAAAGATTTTTCATGTGATGTTTAACTCTGATAATTCCAAGTGCACTGTTGAGTGCTGATATTACTACAGATTTATTCCTTTTTGTGTATGCTTTCATACACCTTCTGTTCTGTTCTGCGAAATATTGATTTTTCAGAAAACAAAGCAATTTAACCAAATCTTCCCAGGTTATGCACCGGGTGGTTATTGTATTAAAATTTATTTGCTTCTGCATCATTATCCTAGAAAGAAGATATATGTTGAGGCATCTCATAGAAGGATTTCTGCCTCAAGACTGCATCTTATATTGTTCAATCATGCAACTATTAACAAAATGGATTTTATGCAAGAAGCTCTTGTTACTGTCCTGTTTGACATCATATCTTCTTTTAGTTGTTAATTGTTATGATGACATCATTTGGTATTTCTTTATCTGTGTCCAGTAAGAGACTCTATTTGGCCTTTGTTCAAAGAAATTTTGAGGCCTTAAAAATCAGAATTTCTGAGAGTTATCCAACATGGTCTTATGATTTATATTGCCATATTTGTGCAGATCAAGAGGGAGATTAAAATTTTACAGAATCTTTGTGGCGGGCCAAATATTGTGAAGTTGCTTGATATTGTTAGAGATCAACAATCAAAGACCCCAAGTCTTATATTTGAACATGTGAACAATACAGACTTCAAAGTGCTATATCCTACACTTTCAGACTTCGATATTAGATATTACATCTATGAACTTTTGAAGGTAACTCTCTTCTTTTATCTTGCATTTACTGTTTCTGTCATCATCGGAGAAAGAAATTTATTATTTCTAATATTTTGGTTTCATTTCGGTATGAGTTTTTGTTTACAAGTTAACCAAGAACTTGTGACCTTCCGTGTTTTTTAACTTTAGAAAGTTATGTAAATTTTGTCCAGTTCAGCTGGTAGGCAGCCTCCTATGGGACATCATGGTCCTGGGTTCAAAACCTACCAGTTGCAATTACTCCTGTTGTCTCCTGGGGCCAAGCGTTGGGTGGGTGGGCCCGAAGGACCCTGCCACAGTGAGTTCTTGGATATCAAAAAAAAAAAAAAGAAATATCACTTTCCATCATCAATGGTTTTTGTGGGTGCCTTGTTTTGCCTGGTGATGAGTAGTGATGCTAAATTGATTCAATGAGGTTGGTTGGTTGACATTCAATCAGGGAAGCAGGAAGATACATCTTTATTAGAGGCATGAGTTTAGCTGCGTTATTCGATTTGGATATATGCCGTTCACTAATAACATGAAGAAAGTTAAAATTTGAGACCCTGGTGCCCTTTCTGTCAGGAAAAAGAACAATAATGATGACCACTTGAGAAATTTTTACAAGTGCTGTTTTTGCTATTTTCACTCTGGGGAACCTGCTATGAGTTTAACATATAGCTAGTTTGGCTCCAGAGCAAGGATGCTAGACAAGCATGGCATATTGATATAAGTATTTAGTAACTGTTTTTGGCTTGCATTTCGTTTAGTTTGTTTAGTGACTTGACTGATGTTGATACTGAATAAGGTGGTTGTTAATGTCAACAGTTACATTTGCTTGTTTGTTATAAAGTAGTTATGCTTCTTATAAAGTAGTTATGTTTCTTTCTCCCACACGAGCCTAAAGTTGGTGGCTGTCTTTAGCTCGTCCTGCTGTGATATTGAGTGATTTACACTGATTGAGAAAATGTTAAGTTTATTCACCTTTACATGTAGGCTTTAGACTATTGTCATTCTCAAGGTATCATGCATCGGGATGTGAAGCCCCACAATGTGATGATCGATCACGAACAGCGTAAACTTCGCCTAATAGATTGGGGACTTGCTGAGTTCTACCATCCCGGAAAAGAGTATAATGTTCGTGTTGCTTCTAGGTTTGCCATCTTTCCTTTATCTTAGCTCTGCTTTTCCATGTTGTATTCCTACTCTGTTTGATATATTTTCTGTATCTGATAGCATTTTATTTTTAGGGATAATTACAAAACCCCCCTGAAGTTGGGGCTAATTACAAAAACCCAGAGATTTTAAAAAATTAGAAAACCTCCCTAAGTTTGATACGTCTACATTTTCCCCCTTCATATGCAAAAAACATTTCAAAAACTCCCCTTATGTTATCAAAATATTACATTTGCCCCGTAATTTAAGATACAATCAAACCTCAAGGGTTTTCTTATAATTTTCAAAAACATCTTGGTTTTTTGTAATTAGACCAAACCTTAGGGGGCTTTTTGTAACTATCCCTTATTTTTATTATCTTGGAGATTTGGAATTCATCTAGTTATGTCTTGTAAGGCTTTTGTGAAAGTGGGATACAATGTTGTTCTGAATTTTGCGGCCACAATGGGATGAATGATTTCTTAAATAACTAAATACAATATGTTCATTGTGGCTCGCTCCGTGTTTCAGGGGCTATGGTTAAATTTGCCTTTGTGACTGGGACTTAAGAGGTTCTCCTTGGACAATGTTGTATGTTCTTCTGAGCCTCAGAAGCTGTGATTCGATTTATCTTTTTAGATTTTCTAGTTGAAACTAGCCTTCTACACATCAACTATACTGTTAAGTTTCAATTACTTTTGTTACTTGCTTAAAGACTAGTTTCCGAATTGTCTCTCCATGTTTGATATATTTTGGGTTTAGTTAGAGATAAAGAGAACTACGAAGTATAGTGAACGAGAACATTAAATATAAAGAGAGGAAATGAAACTCATAGGATTATTTAAGAAGACATAATACAAGAGTAAAAATCATTTTGGTATTTGATTTTTACCATTAATTACAGTAGATAAATGAATTTTTTCAAATGCTCTAGTTGGTACCACTTCTGCCATTAGTGTTGGTACCACTTCTGCCATTAGTGTCAAGCTGTTGTATGACACTGATGTCCAAGTTTTGCCGTAAATATCAAATTGGTGCATATTTGGTGGATCTAATCCATTTTTCGTAGAGAACTTGTTACAATGATCAATATGCTCTTTTAAACTTTAATTTCAATTTCAAATATATATTTAATGGTTCTTTATAATTTTATTTGGCAAATAATTCCAAAACATTATGATAGTATTATTATTTTAAAAAAAAAAAGTAATACTCCCTCCAGCAAATTTATAGTTTGTCTTTCTTTTCGGAATGAACAAATTATTTCCTAAAATTAAAATTTTGCGGACCAGTAGTTTTAAGGATATTTATTATATAAAAAAGCACAAACTTTTTACTTTTTCAAATCTCATTTAAAGCTCTATTTTATGGCAAACTTGGACTATGGGTATGACTTATGAGATGAAGAGATCAATAACTGGCCATATACGTAAGATGTATAAATATTTTTAGTTTAATAACGAAACCACAAATTAAACACACCTGAATAGGGAGTGAAGTTCTGTAAATAAATTTTTTTGAGATAATTTCAAATTTAATTTCTAGAAGGTAAAAGATTTTAAGGTAGGTAGTTGAATCAATAACATGTTTTGCTAAATGTACTGGTATATTTCTACGATGGACACCATCAGGTTCTAAACTTTTTATGATGATGGAGATATCTTTCTAAACTGTACTATAGTTTTGATTATGCAATTATTTTTTCTTGATATCTTATTGGCTCAAAAAATCCTTTCATTAAGATAAATGATTATATAGTTGTGTAATATGAAATAATCATATAAGTACAATATAAGTATCTTCGTAACTTAATTGCTGAAAATTTGATTTTAAATGCACCTGGATAGGGAGCGATTTGAAAATAAAATGAGATGAGATTCTAACTTGGTTTATATAAATTGAGATTTTGAGGAAAAGATTAGAGAGAATAATTTTCTTTACTTTTATTACAATTTGTTTATCATTCTCTTTCTAATTTTTTTCTTTTGAAATCTCAACTTTTAAATTCAAAATCGCATCTCATAAGTTTTTATTTTAAAACATGTTGCCCCTTTTTCGAGTGCATTATTTTTTTGTTTTGTTGATTTTTGATATTTATATATCCCACTTACCTGGTTTATTATTACTCAAATGAAATATTATGCAAATTATAATACGTGAAATTAAATTATGGTGTAAAAGGGTGTATCCGCCATTACAATATATTCTACATGGAGAGTTGGATGGATTCATCCAATATGTACTATTTTGACATTTACATTTGGGCATCAATTAGAGGATTTGTAAAACTCTTGTATTATTTTGAGACTAGTGGCAAAGCTTCGGTATCAATTAGAACATTTGCAAAAACTTATCAATGTGTAATGGTATAACTTGGGTACCAAAATGGTTTTTGCTCCATAATAATATATTTGTCTTTCCCCATGTTGCTACTTTGATTTCAAAGTGGAATTTAATAGAAGGAATAGAATGAGAGAAATGCGATGACTTCAAACTTCTCGTCTTTCTGTAATCTATGTTTTCAAATCTTTGTACTAAAATCAAAATAGAATATGATTACGATAGAATAAGATGAGCTCTAAATGGGTTATTTTTAATCATTTGTTGTACGTGAAAAGATATATAAAATGATTGTTATGTGAAAGTTACAATAATGTTATTGATACTAATTGAGTCACCGATGAGAAAACATTTGTTGGATCTGTGAATGTTTTTTCTTGAAGGAGCATTAGTGTAATAATTGGAAAATTACTTAATATCTGTGTATTTTTTTGGCTCAGTTAGCAACTTTTCTGATTTATCGTTCAGGTGGCTCCCTCCTTATTCTGGCTATGCTCAGAGATTCTAGAATCATTTAGTGCCAATAGATGGCTATAAATTTCATGGCGTTATTTGACAGAAGTTCGTAATGATTATATAAGCATCAATTTTGGACCAATAACCTGTGTATTAGGTTGGTTCTAATTTCTATTGCTTCTATCTGTGGGCTGATTTATATTATATATTTTTTTTTCTGGCCCCATCATTTGCAGATATTTCAAGGGCCCTGAACTTCTTGTTGATTTGCAAGACTATGATTACTCCTTGGACTTGTGGAGCCTGGGCTGTATGTTTGCTGGAATGGTACACTTTTCCTTCTACTCTCCTCCTTCAAAGCTACAAATTTGTATTACACATTCACTTTACAAGACTTTGTTAGTATGTATTGAAATGGATTTCATTTGGTGGGCGTCCTTTCTAATAAATTTGATCACCAAGTGTCAACGTGTTGTATGACTCTAGAATCCAGCCAATTAGTTCATTTTGTTTGAATTTGGAAGATTTTCTTGTGTAATTCCACAAGTATCCCAAACCATGGTATATATTCTTTTTGAAGCCATAGATGAATGGGTTTTTATCTGCTTGCATGTCATCCTTGGGTGAGTGGTGACAGATGATGGGGAGGTTTAGGGCGTGACTGGATATCCTTTCATTTGAAAATTTTCTTTTCTCTAAAGAATAGTGATAAAAACTTTTTTGAAAGAAGATTGATGAATTTTTTAGAGTGTAGTTGGATATGAGGTGAAAATGTAATGATTAAAGTTGATGTGATATAGAATTAGTAAAATAATGATTGAATAGGATTAGTAGTTAGAATTATGTGACTGAGTGAATAGTGAAATAAAAAGTGTAGTAATGATTTGTTCTTTTTTAAAAATTGTGTAGATGTGATTGGCGAGAGAAAAAGTGAGAGTGAGTGAATAGTGTATTTTCTGAAAATTTTCATAGTTAATCACATGTTTGGGGTAAAAAATATTCTCTAGCGGACTGAAAATTGAAAATATCGGTGTCCAATTGCAGCCTTAAAATTTGATTCCCCACCCAGATATGCCAGGTTGTATATTCACTTTGATGCTTATGTCAATGGTTTGCTGTACAGATATTCCGCAAGGAGCCTTTCTTTTACGGGCATGATAATTATGATCAACTAGTCAAGATTGCAAAGGTAAGCTGGACCGTGACTCTAGGTGGATTTTATTGCCCTCCTTTCCGAATCCTTACTATTGTTATTATACACATTTGGCATGTGGGATGCACACACATCTAAGGCTTTGGGAATGATTTGTTGAGTTTTGTTGGATTCAACTGGTGCTAAGTCATTACCTTTTTTTTTTCAGTTTATGGTAATGTTTTTTCTTTATTTGTTTTGTGCCTTTATTTGATTTAATATATCAAGTCAAATGATGAATGGCAGGTATTGGGCACCGATGAGTTGAATGCTTATTTGAACAAATACAGATTAGAATTGGACCAAAATCTTGCTGCCCTAGTTGGAAGGTTATATATTAACTTTGCACTTATTTTTTTACCCCAGTATTTATTTTATTACAAAATAAAATCTTCTTCTGGTGTGTCAATCTAGGCATAGCAGAAAACCATGGACAAAGTTCATTAGCGCTGATAACCAACACTTGGCTGTTCCTGAGGTAAACCGTGAGCTAAATGGCGTCACTGAGTACCTAAAAATTATGTAATGAGTTTCTATTGAAGATTTTGAACTGATTCTTTTTTTTTTATCTTCTGAAGGCAATTGATTTTGTGGACAAATTGTTGAAATATGATCATCAAGAAAGGCCAACTGCAAAGGAAGCAATGGTAAAGTCTCCATCCTCAGCTCACTGCATTGATAGCTAAGTTATTGTAAATTATATTTCACTTTTTTTTCCTTTTCTTCAAAAACATTTTTGGGCTTCTGAAAAATGGGGAAAATGCTGTTTCAAGCTTTTCAGTTGGAGACCTTCCCCCAAAAAAAAAAAAAAAAAAAAAAAAAAGGCACTTTTCAGTTGGAGAATTGTCTGTTGTGTGGAAACTCTGTTTGATTTCTTCAAACTAAGCCCAGAGAAATTATTGTCTCTAATCAGACACTCGGAAGAAATACCAATTGTGTATTCGTTACAAATTAGTTCATGCAACTTATACTCTGTTTACACTGTATTCCTATTTAAGGCGTAGACTGTCTTCATTTCCCATTCATTCTGCCTCAGTTTGGGGCTGTTTTAACATATATTTTGCTTATATATACATTTCACTCTTGGATGTGGTGGTAATTTTTTGCAGGCCCATCCTTATTTCTACCCTATAAGAAATGCAGAAGGCCGCAGAAACCGTGGGCAATAGGACCGAGCAAGATGCCTTCAAATTCACAGTGCCCTTATCATTCTTGCTTCTCAAGTAAACTCGTGCTAATCATTTATACAGTTGATTAAGTTCACTAGTTTGTTCTGTTGTGCTTAACATCCGACTCATCAACAAGTTTCTTTAGATTTCACTATGAACTCTCGTTTGTGTCAGAAATTTGTGTGGTTTACAAGTAAGATATTGATGGTTTATTTCTCAAAATTAAGATCTTGTGCTTGAAAACAAAGCAGAAATTGAAAAGTTTGCTAGAGAACTGTAAAGTTAGGGCACCTTTGAAGCCCTTGTTTGTGATGACCTTTGTAGTTCATTCTTATGTGGTTTCTCTTACTTGGAAGAAAAATAATTTCTCAAAAGTAGTTTCTAATCTCTGTAACATGGTTAATAGATATATAGTGTACAGTATACATGATTTATAGAACAAGTTGTAAAAGTGTTTATTTGTTTGTAAAAATCAAACCAGAATTAGAATCAGAAATCTAAAACACTAATCTCTCTGTTTTAGATTATGATTAATGAAGTAGAATCAAAAACAGAGGTTGACATTTGCAAATATTGAAAACTAATATTTTCAGCTAAAATGTGAAATATTTGTTTTAGTGATTGCAAATACTCCCAAATTTGGGGGTGTTTTATAGTTTCATAGGAAGAAGAAAAATAATAGGAATTGAAGTCCTTATTCCATCCCTATTTTTCCTTATAGGTTGACCTATTGCAGGCATGTTAGTGCAATAAAGAAGAAGATACTGCGTGCCTAATGTTGAGAACAGCTCTTTGGAGTTAGGGTTAATTTAGGTTAATTATACCTTCAGTTTCTGTGTAATTACAAAAGAAGACTAGGTTCTGATTGGATTGATGGATTTAAAGTTAGGGATTTCAGATTCATAATAGCAAATCCACCGAGTTTGTATCCAATACAGTGGATTTCAAACTCACAAGCTTTCATTTTGAGCTATTTTGAGTCGTCGTGGAGGATTTCAAATTCATCTTATATGGAGTTATTTGATATTTTTTCTAATCATCCCCGCAAATTCATATCATTCCATCTAAATGCAACTCACATAATTTATAAATTAAATGAAGCAGGAATTAAACCATGATTCACCAGTTGTATTTAGGCATGATTCCTCTTTTTTTTTTCTAGGTCAATTTTCCAATCAATTGACTTTGCCTATGTGCCAATTTTTCTTTTGTACTAGTTTGCAGATATTTGTGATACAGAAGGATATTATTTCCATAACCAACCGACGTACCCATTTTTCTAGAGCATTGATGAAAAGCGTGAATTTATAATTATAAAAAGAAGAAAGTTTCTCATGCTGAGTGCGCACGCATTATATAAGAAAATAACAGAACAACGAAAAAACAAGGTTCAAATTACTATGTTGGCACTAGAGCTGGATGTGGACCGGGCCAGGTCAACCCGGTCCTAGCCACAGTGGGCCAAGTGAAAATTTGGGTTGGGTTGGGTTGGGTTGGGCCGATCCAAAATTTCATCGGGCCGCATTTCTTGTTGCCCAGCCCAATCTAAGCAGGGGCGTTCGGGATTGTTGGGCTTTGGGCCATTTGGGTTGGGTTAAAGTAGGTCTGATCCTTTTTGGGCTGCTAAAGATGGAATCCAATCCAGCTGTGTATGAGGGCTAGTTGGGCTAGTACATCAGGCCGGACCAATTTTGCCGGCTCTAATTGGCACCCATAAAATCGTAGTTCTTGTCATTTGTAGTGCAACTATGCAAGAAAGTTGTCGTTGTATCTTGAGACACAATTACCGTATTCCGTAAGCACCGTAATCGGGGCAATCTCATCTTAAAGAAAGAGTCTAATTCTTGTCCTGACATTCTAATTTTATAGTAATTAAAACATAAATTTCCACAAAGATATCGGACTACAAAGGAAAAAGAAGTCGGTATTCCATTCTATTACTGAAGTTAATTCTAAATTGTTGAAATAGTGATGGCAAAATACGGAAAGATGCCAAGATAAGAAGAATGAGTTTTGAATGTGGGAAAGATAAAAGATAAACTTAAATCGGTGGCTATAACAGACTGCCATCATCATCATCATTCTCTTTCTTGCTTCAAATCAGTTATGGTGTAAACTGAAAAGCACTAAATGGTTGCAGAAATTGAGGCATTTTGTTGCCATGAAATCTGGGTTTAGCTTTTGCCAAAGTTCCATTTTGCTTACCCTAATTGGTTTTTTCTTAATTTGTTTTTGGGATAATTACAGAAACACCCCTGAGCTTTGGGCTAACTACAAAAAACTCATCAAGTTTGATTATGTGTTAAATATAAGGGGATGACTGTAGTATTTTTATAAATATCCGGGGGTTTTGATATGTTTTTTTCTTATGAAGGGGAAAAATGTAAAACGAAATCAAATCTCAAGGTTTTTTTTTGTAATTTTCAAACATATCTGTTTTTTTTTTTAATTAGCCCAAACTCCAGGGGTATTTTTGTAATTATCTCTTTGTTTTTTGTTCCCTTTTGTGTGTGCATCACCATCTCCACTACTTTTTATATCCTTCCAGTTGTTATAAACTTATAGGTGAAAACTGCAGCTAAAAGGGGTTATAAAGTTAGTGGGCGATGACGATATTATGCATCGGGTTTAAATTATTACGATTTATCTAATAGTGTGTAGAATAATAAAAATGATTATTCGTGTACGTTTTTCTCTAAATTCTCAAACACCACATTCAACATTTTAAAGAAGGTAAAAACTTGCGTGGGACGGTCTCACGGATTTAGATTCGTGAGACGGAGTCCTTACACAAAGTTTTAAAGATTTTTTTTTTTCAGATTTTATTTTTCTTAGGGTTTATATTTGTTTTTTAGGGTTTATTTTGTTTATTGGGTTTATTTTTAATTGATTTGAGTTTTTAGGATTTTTAGTTTTTTTTAGGATTTATTTTTTATTTTTTGGGTTTATTTTTGTTTTTCGGGTTTATTCTTCATGGTAATGTTTTTAGGATTTATTTTTGTTTCTTCATGGTTCATTATTATTTTTAAATTTATTTTCATGGTTCATGTTCTCAAGACGGAGCCCTTAGGAGGTCCGTCTCACGGATTTAGATCCGTGAGACCGTCTCACAATAGACTTGCTCTTTAAAGAATTTAAGTAATTAAAAGAATTAGTTTTTTTTTTCTATTAACGGTCTTGCTTTGATGACACACATAAGAAATTGGCTGAAATCAAGACTTCAATAAACCACCTAAATACACTAGTAATCATAACGGGTTTCTAACAATCATTAGTTCTAAGAGTTATGTCGATAGCTGTCACTCAATCTTGGGCGGGCTCCTAGATCACCAAGAACAAGTTATTCAGGCACACTGATAGAGCTGTCAAAATGGGCCAGGCCCGTCGGACCGCCCCGCCCCGCCTAAGGTAGGGGGGTGAATTAAGTATTTAGTATCCCGCCAAGGGGCGGGCCTAAATGGGCTTGGCGATGCGGGCCGACGGGCCGTGCGGGCTAGCCCGCTAGAAATTAAAAAAAAAAAAAAAAAATTAAATAAAATAGACAAAAAAATAGTATAATTGATATTTTATATTTTTTATCTCTTATAAAAGTTTATATAATATCTTTATAAAATATGTACTTGTTATCCATTAGTATATTTAATTCATTAAAATTAATAATATGAATAATTTTTTTTTAAATATTTTTTATTTTTTAATTTTTGGTGGGCCGGCCCGCCCAACCCACAACCCAAGACGGGTTGGGTTGAGGTTTTCTCGCCGCCCCGCCCCGCCCCACCAAGTGGTGGGTTTTGGCGGGCCTTGGACCGCCCGCCCCGCCGCCCGTTTCGACACCTCTAAGCACACACTAGTACTGAGCCACAAGACTACTCATAAGTCCTCTAGGACCAGATATAAATTTGTTATTGCGTCTTTAAACTTTTTTGATTGTAGCTTTATTTTGGTCCTCCGTTTAATTTGATCTTTAAGCTTTTTTGTTTATAGCTCTTTTTGTTTTTCGTAGGATGTTTTCTTTGTTCTTTGCTTTTTCTTTTGATTTTAATAAATTGGTAAGGGGTTTTTCCTTGCTTGCTCTTATGTTTAAAGTGATATCATCATAATTCTATTAAGAAACTATTGCGATTATTTTTTCTTGGTTATTCTTAACCCATTTCCACTACAATGCCATCAATACGCGTCAACTTTATTTAGTGACATTATGAATACAGACATTCTCCTTTGAGTTCGTCGGATTTTTGGTCTTTTCTCTATAGTAAAAATATTATTTTAGCCATTTTTGAGTTAATTTATGGGGACTAGTATATAATTCGGTACCAAGTTACATGACTCGATACCGAGACGCATAATTCGGTACCAAGTTATGTAACTCGGTACCGAATTATGTACCGCATCAATTTTTCGAAAAATGGCCAAGTACCTTATCAGAGAATAAATGAAGGGTATGACCATCAGTTTTTAAATAAAATGGCTAAAAAACATGTTTTTGAAATCACATAACTATTTTTCATTTCCACAAAACAGAAATGGCGAATTTGGCCTATTACCACTCCCCCTTTGTGTAATTTATGCTAATAATAAAAGAAGGGAATACTAATTACAATATAGAATTCAAATTTGAAACCTACCTTGACCCATCATATCAACTCACAATTTTATTTGGGAAAATGACATAAATACCCCATTTTCCATATTCAATCCCTGCACAATGTCCATTTTCCGCTGATTTTGGACAAAAATATCATTTTCCGCTGAATTTGGACAAAATACCCATTTTCCGCTGGTTTTTGACAAAAATACCCATTTTCTGCTGATTTTTTTTTGTGTTGGTTTCTTTTTTGTTTCTTTGTTGTTTCAAACATGTATGTTGTTTCTTTGTTGTTTCATACATGTTTCATTTATGTTTCTTATATGTTTCACTTAGAGAAAATCTCAGTTGTGGTATGCCATAATGGACAATGGGAAAAAAATAGAGAGTATACCAACTTTGAAATAACAAGAATACTGATTCCAATGGACTGCACATTCAACACCCTAAACGAAATCTTGGAACAACAAATTCAATTCAGAAAATTTGAGCTTATTTGTCCATCATCGGCTACGAGAAATGGACACGACTCTACTGCCAGACCAAAAAATACTTTGTATTGACTTCCAACATCGTAGAATTATTGAATGCATGGGAAATACTTACTAGTAACAACTTTGCTAGAGTACGTGAGATCTTTAGTTCAAGATTAGACATGCAGACATCGAAATGAAGCAAAGATCAACATTTACAAGGATGACAAAAAAAAAAAAGCTGAAGAGTGTATGGGGAAAAACTACACTATTTCTCTAAATTTAAAAGCAATACAAACTTTTATCACATGATCCCCTATTTCACAATTGTTTCTTACATGTTTCATTTATATTTCTTACATGTTTCAACTGATTACATCATCATTAAGATTTACATAACAACGATTCTCTAAAATCATTAGGAAGTGGAGGTAGAAACTCAATGTCGTTGTCATCCTCATCACCATTTTGCAGCTTCAACTTAGCATGATTGTGAAACAGATGACTGAGCCTTGCTTGTTCATTCTCTATCTTAAATGCTTCGACGTCCATAGCCTTCCCACCAATAAAGTGCTCGGCATAACAAGCAACAAAAAATCCTACATTCACTACAAAAGAAATAAAAAAAGATACACAGTCATATAGATAACACAACAAATCAAAAACAATAAAAAAGAATAAATAAATGGAAAATACATAAAAGAACAAAAGAAGCATAAAAGAAACAACTTCGAAACAACATCGAAACAAACGAAAAACTTCAAATCACAAAATAATAAAAGAACACAGAAAAATCATACATCAGCAACACATCTTCGACATAAACCGCGCAATCCGCCTGTAAAACCATACACATCTTCGAAACCCCACCCACCCTCAGCATCTCCATAACCACCGTCGGCGTGGCGGAGAATTGCGCGATCGATTCCAATAAATACAAAATCCTATCATATCTGAAACGTACATAGTTTGCCAGCCAAGATAGAATTCCATTAAAGCACTACACTTAATAACTTCAAAACTGAAATTAAAACATGTAAGCATTAATTATCAAGAAAGGAACGAAAATTACCACTATATAAACAACGCAATTGAAGAAATACAAGCATTGCAAAAGAAACAAACATCAAACAAAAAATACCAGCAAAAAAAAAACAATGGCTTATTATTCGCACAGAATAATATTCATTGCTCTTATTTTCATGATCGCAGCAATTTCCCTTCATCGGTCACGAGAGAAAATCGGTTGAAAAAGACCTAAGAGATCTCTGCTCCAAAACCAACAAAACAAAAGAATGTTGGACAATCATCAAATCCGAGCTTACCAGATTCAACGACATGGATTACACCGCCGTGACAGGCGTCGTAATCGACCTGGCAATAGCAAAAGCCGATCAAATCCACGATGAGCTTAACCGGCTTTACAACGGCTCCACAAACAATAAATTGAAGTACAAGTATTTATCGTGCTCCAAAAATTACAACGATACAAACGCAATCTCGTTGTGGTGAAGAGGAACTTCGATTCGAACAATTATTGGTCAGCCGCAAAGCCTAATTTCTCTGTGTATTTTCTTATCAGGGTAAAAAAACTGATAAGAAAAGTAAAGGGGTGGGTATATTTAGAAGTTTAGGACCAGATGGGGTAGATTAGTGATAGGGTGGTATTTTTGTCTTTTTTTCAAAAATCAGGGTATTTTGTAGTATTTCCTCATTTTATTTTCTATTTTTTCTTTCGTGAGTACATATCTTGAAAGGGATAATTTTTGTGAGTACATATCTTGAAAAGAATATGTGATGGGAATCAAACCTAGATGTCTAGTCTAGACTTTGAGAATTTTAACAACTCGACCACTATTCATTTCACATCAACTCACAATATTTAATTCAAAAGGCCAGAAGGCAATAATTAATAATCATAATTAGTCATTATGTCTAATGGCAATAATAAAATGATGAATTAACATCGGAATTCAACACCCTTAAGTGAAGGTTAAAAGGCCATAAGAGATAATTATAAAAATTACTTGAGATTTAATATAAATACAAAATATTCCAGTGATTGTTCAATAAATATATCTTCTTGAGGTTTATATTTACCTAACAAATAATTTCTCTTGAGGCTTATTTAGGGAGCAGTTTTGTTAAAAACAAATGTTAGGTGGTATTTGTAATTTTAAAAAGCAGCCTTTTTTTTTGTAATTAAACTAAAATTTAGAGTAGTTTTTGTAATTAACCCAACCATAATGGTAAGGATAAAATGAATTAAAGTAAACATAAGAAGTGAAAATGAAAATGACAGATGGTCGATAGCAACAATATTTTTTTTTAATACACTAAGTGAACTACTTCAGACATTTAGCACACTAACTGAACAAAAATCGGACATTTAGTCTACTAACCTGCTATAGCAGGTTACAATCCTAGGTGTATTTTTTTTTCTTTTTGTATTTTTTCCTGACCTTAAAATATGAATTATTTTTGTTGATAGGGGCATACTATGTGGCATTTTGGAAGAAAAAAATATTATTTTCAATATAAGTTAGATAAAAATATAAGATTCATTATTAATAAAACAAAAAAAATTAAATAATATATTTAAATTATTTATTAATTTCGAAAAGATCATTCAAAAAAATCTCCATGAAAATAAAAATAACGTTAATAAAATTTAAAATACTTTAATTTGATAAATATATTCAAAATTATAAAATAAGAAAAATTATGTGTTAATAATATTTAAAATATTTTAATTGGATAAATATATTGAAAAGTATAATAACTTTTCTTCTTTTATGATTTTAAATATACTTATCCAATTAAAATATTTTAAATTTTATTAACGTATTTTTATACATAACTTTTCAAATTTTATAATTTCGAATATATTTACCCAGTTAAAATATTTTAAATTTTATTAAAATTATTTTATTTTAAAAGTTTCATTCTCTCATCAGAATTTTTTTTTATATAATTAAATTGTAATAATTAAATAGTTTTTGTTATTCATTTTATTTTTACCACAATAAGGTTTTATTTATAGTTAAATTATTTTTCTATATTAATTCTAATATTTTAAAAATACTAATATTAAGACGTACTTTAAACTTATGATATAAATAATTTTTCCTATTTTGTAATGTCGAATATATTTATCCAATTAAAATATTTTAAATTTTACGAACATTTTTTTTACGTGTTTTTATTTTTTATTTTTTGTGTTTTTCAAATTAATAAATAATTTATATATATTATATACAAAATACAGTTTATTAATAATTAATCTTATACTTTGATTTTATTTAATTTATATTAAAAATAATATTTTTTCCCCTCCAAAAAGGCCACATAGTATGTCCTATTGGCAAAAATAATTCATACTCTAAGGTCAAAAGAAAATGCAAAAAGAAAAAAAAAACCCACCCAAGATTGTAACCTGTTATAGAAGGTCAGCGGGCTAAATGTCCGATTTTTGTCTAGTTAATGGATTAATTTCGAACAAACCTAAACAAGTAGACTAAATATTGAAGTATTGAAGAGTGGACTAAAAAACACATGAGTAATAGCATTGAAAGTGGAGTGTTGATAGAGATTGATCACTGGAATTGCTTAGCCCACTCTCCCAAATCTAATACCCCACCTATTTATGTAGGGATATCTTCAGATTATGTGGGCTCTCCATTTTTCAGTCCATATCTCCGGGCCAATATTGCATGTAATTGTCATCAACTCAATCATTTTTTTCTTTATAAATATCTGTTTACATAAAAGATATGTTGGTATAAAAAGTGATAAGGTTTATTTATTATGAAATAATTTTCACAACTTTGAATAAATTTATATTTTTTTGAAGGAATAATAGTTATATTTAAGTTATTAATAATTATTAAGACATGCATGCAAAATGCTATAATAATTATTGGTAACATATTGTTATTTTAGCTAATTAGTTTTTACATAAGTACACTTTTATTGTCAACGTGTTAAATAACTATTGTGACGAAATAGATACTCTTTATTGTTACTATTGCTAGCAACTTTAATATATATTATTACTTACATCTTATGATCTTAAACAAATAGTCCAATACCATAAGCAAGTTGTATTGATCCATTAAGAATTTTATAATCGAAGTAATAACTTCATGCAAGAACTTTATTTTTTTTTTTTGATGGATTCATGCAATATATAAACGGAGGTGATATTTTTGTAGAATTACCTTCTCTCATCCAATATTATCGGATGAAATAAAAATAGGATATAATTTGTTCAAATTTCACGATTTTCTAACAAAAAAAAAGGAATAAATTTACTTTACCTACATCATATATTCCTATTCAATTGGTTTTGCATCAAATACTATAGATACCCTCCTAGAAAAAATATTAAATCTCATATTTTTTGCCCCATATTCTCTTTTTCTCTTTTACCTAGCAAGAAAAGAAAACAACATTTTACTTGTAATAAAGTTTTTTCACTTAAAGCACTTGGGATACTTGGAAATTAAATATAAGCATATTTCCTTCCGCTATAATTTTTTTTTTCTTTTAAAAACTGGTAAAATAAACAAACCATATATGCATGATGACACACACATATAATATGACTATACATACATACATGCATCAATGAATTATAGATGCATGGCCATGATTATATATCATGATTCATGGGTTCAAAAAAAAGCCTTTGAATTTGTTCTTATCCTGAAGGGAGTCAGGGACAAAGTCCCATGGCTTTTCGTTTGAATCTAACCCTTTTTTGTCTTTGCCTTTACACTATATGATACGATATTTGATACCACTTTCCGCCAAAAGGTGTACCTCTTCATGTTTTGGACACACACACACACACACATATATAAAAATTAAATTTCAAACCAGGGTGGCTTAATTTACCACAACCACACCAAAGATTGTGGGATGGAGGTCGAGGGGTTCAAATCCTCGCATCCATCAAATTGTTTGTGGGGTGGAGGTCGTGGGTTCATATCCTTGCTCCATCAAATTGCTCCCCATATGCGAAATGGTGAAGATTTGGTGGGAACTCATCTTGAATAAAGATCCGTGTGGGTTCGATTCGGGAGAGATCGTTATTAGTAGATTGGGGGTCGAACATAATTGTTCTCTTTACCTGGAGGATCTGGTTGTACGTCGCCACCGCCGTCAACAATGGCTGCGATCGCGTGCACATCCAGCGGTTTACCTTGGCGGCAATGAATGAGGAGTCGGGTAATGTCATGTCTCAGATAGTCGGGCGTTCGCCCGAGCTTATCAAAAAAAAAAAAAAAAAAAAAAATAAAATTAAATTTCAGTAGTCTCCACCTAAAAAAACCCCATTAATTAATAGATTTTCAGGATGTCAATTTTCTGACAATCAAATAAGAAATGGGTCCACAGACCAGAGTCAATGTTTTTCTAATTTCTCGATATTGGTTAATTTAATTACTTAAATAAATAATAGGGGATTAGTGCAATGGTTTAATATATGCTTAATTTTCCAGGCTTAAATTTAAGTTCGATCCCCACCACATGCACCATAATTATTAATATTTTCCCTCATCTCAGGATTGTATGGGAAATTTTTAAATAATACTCCATCCTATTTACAATCAGTATTCTTTTTTGACACATAAAATATTATTAAAAAAATGACCTTTTGATGTTTTCATTTCAAGACTAACGAGAAAAGACATGTCTAAAATTTCCCACTTATCTACTCTAATTTTTATGGATCTGGTATGTACGACCGGCCAACTACAATATCCTTTTTTCTTCGTAAAAAAAATATTGTAATTGGCCCCATTGTATAAATAAGATATTAAGAATTTATTTTTTTCGCTTCAAATGATAATATTTTACAATTTTTATTTTATATATTTTCTTTGTTTCATCACATTATGAGGTTGAAACGTTAATTAGATGCTACAAGTCCGATTTTAACATTTGTCTAATTTTTATTTTCTTTTTTTTTTTTGAAAAAAACAAATACACGTGTTATAGTTGGATATATGTCAAAATCAGAGGGGACTTGAATTTTACCCATTGGATAGCATCGAACAAGCCGGATCAAACACAACGTTATGCAATTACGATAACATGAGAAGGAGATATATAAATACAATTACTATTTGCAAAGGTTTTTTCAAAACAATAACTAAGCTCGTTAATAGAGAACAATCTACACCACCAGCTTGTAGCTCAAATGGTATTGATCACCTTTTATAAGGGTATTGACAAGATTTCGAACCCTATATCTTTCAAATTTTTGAGGGATTTTCTCTCTCTAGGAAAACCCTAATGCTCGATCTTTTTTCATTCCACGTCAACGTCACCGGTCGTCTTCTCCGTTGAAGCCTGCCGGAAACTTGCACGCCATGGATAAGCATACACTCCATGGCGTGACCTCCAATTTCTCACACAACTCATATCGAAAACCCCAGCAGAATTCATCTCCGTCGCCCCCCCTCCACGCGCAGACAATTAGCCCTTCATCTCCTAAGGCTTCTCGCACGCCGGAGTTGCAGGTTTCCGGTGGCAACGTACCTGCAAACTCTCAGCTCGGTCATCATGCATCACTTGCAGTGCAACCTCTTCCTTCCTCGCACATGACTCAGTTCGGCAACGGAAAGATGATTGCCTCCGCTGCAAGTTGCCCGCCGCTGCAAGGCGTTCAGGCCACCGACGGCCAGCCCGCGTTTCAGTTCCCTTTTCCTGTTATGGCACTTCATGGACTTTCTTGCCATCCAGCGACATACGAGTCCATCGCCGATGACATCCTCCGCTACGGTGTCGTTCCCGGGGAGTTTATCTCCCTCCCGCCCGAGAAGATGATCGGCGACAAGGGGTCGCCGCCCCTTCATCCACAGAGCCCCCCGATAGATGTTTCCAAGGATGCTCCTCAGATTGTTGAACTCTCTCCTCCAATGACATCCGATTATGAATCGAACCCGCGACATTTGGCTCATAATACTAATGCTCAATCCCATTTTGGCCATTCTTTTGCTAAAATTATTTTAGGTACTAACCACGATATGGAATCGACGATGCAGGACCAAGGTAATTTTACAACATTTTCGCATATGGTTGCTGGTAAATCTCATTCTATCCCTAAACCTGTTAGAAATGGGGATTATTATTCAGTTACGATTGATGAAAACGTTTATCAACAACGCCTCGCCGAATTTTCTTATTCATTGATTGGAAGGGTGATTTTGGGCAAGGGTAACAAACCAAGGGCGACTATGCTTCTGCATAAACGCCTCTCAGATTTATGGGGAATTAAAAATGATTGGAAACTAACCCCCCTAGGTAAGGGATTTTTTTGTGTCAAGTTCTTGAATGTGCAGGATAGAGCTCGAGCCCATACACATATTAATTGGGCACTCAATCTGGAAACTATTAGGCTCTCTCTATGGGTCCCGAATTTTAGTCCGTACAAGGTACACACGTCGGTGGCAAGTGTTTGGGTCCTAATCTTCGAGCTTGGTTTGGAGTACTGGGATCCTAATATCATCTTGGGGATTGCCAGTGCGATTGGAAATCTGATACAGATTGATCAACGATCGCTCGACGTCTATCTGGGGCATTTCATTCGGGTATTAGTGGATATTGATCTTTCGAAACCATTGGAGGAGCACATCTTGGTAGAACGGGTTGGCTAGTGTTCCTTCGTGTTAGTTACTTATGAGAAATTACCAGAATTTTTTTCAAAATGCAGGGTAACGGGACATTCGACGGTTTCTTACCGTATTACTCCCGCATGGAACTCAACCACTGAAAGACGCGCCTCTCCTGACCAGGGATGTCCCAGGACATCAGCGGCACGTCCGAATTCTACGCAACGAGGTCGTTCCAGGGTCCGTAAAGTTTACCATCCAGTGCAGCAGGACAAGGGCAAGGCGTTGATGACTCCATGGGAAATGCGGGTCATCAAGGTCATGTTAAGAAGGGTGAACCTTCTTCTTCACGTATTCACAGTAAGAATTCTTTTGATATTCTGGGTGTTGATTCAGATGATGTGGCATGTGATAATATGAATTTGGAGCAAAAATCTGATAATGAGAATCGGATTATGGCTTTGGAATATAATACTAGCAATACAGACAGAGCCATGGTTCCTTATCGACCGCAGGCAACAAAATTTGGATGAACATGGACAGGCTAATTTGCAACGTGGAATAAAAATAGTTTCAAATAGCCTTCCTTTTAATGATTATATCCTTAGCTCCAATGATCCTTTTGAGGGGTCCAATTGCTGCTCGAAAACATTGGTCAGATATGGCAGATGAAGACGATCAAGATGATGCAGACAAATTGGAAGCTTTAAAGACCAAGTTAGGCGACTCTTTAACTGCTCCGATTGTTATTCACTCAACTGATTCGTCAGAAGCTATGAACGCTATGGAAATTGTGGCTGGAGGATCCTGGGCCAATATTCCACAGGATATATCAGACCATCAGGAAGATACTCAAGCACGTTCAACACAAACACAGGCTAATGTCTCTCGAAAATCCTCTAGAAATAAACGTCCATCATTTCGATTGAGATTTTAAGTTATTTATGTTATTTCTTTTATGGGGTACTCTTTTTCCTATCAAAGGTTCTTCCCAATGGGTTTTACTTTGATAGGTTTTAACGAGACCCCTTTTTAAAGCTAGCTGCTTGGCTTGTAAGCAGTACACTATACTTTCTTTTTTAATAATATTTTGCATTTATTCAAAAAAATAGAGAACAACCTACGATTTTTGAACTCCCTCAACGTCCATTCATTAGAAAATCCGAATGAGATTGATCATATTGGTGAAGAAATAGCTTGTATGAAAATAGTAGTGTTTCTTTAGTACAATTTATATGAATTGAAAAAACCTGAATCGGTAAAGTTTGCAAAGAAAGCAAAATAAAATAGCTCGAATCGTATGTTCTACACACTATCCTTAAAATAGATTCGTCCCCTATTCTGGACGTCTGTTTCCCTGAATAAAATGAGAAAATCGAATTACCTATTCCAGCGAACTGAAAATTATGCCGAAAAATTATCACCAAAAAGAAATTGCAAGAGTTTTAGCAGATATATGGAAATTCTATAAGTTTTTGTGTATTCTTCAAATGTGTGAATTAAGCCATATTTATAGGCCAAAATATGACCTTTCATCAAATAAAATATTTGCCTTTTACTATTGATAAGTTCAAAATAAATTTGGCCTTTACTATTTAAAAGGTCAAAATTAGTAATTTTATTCAAATCATCCAACAATCCATATTTTATTCAAATTATCCAACAATCCACCACATGAAGAAAATTACGAATATACTAATATTTGGTGATAAATTCCAACAGTTGAATCCTGCATAGGATACGTAGGTGTTACCATTTGAACCTTCCCTTGCGAAAGCATATTTAGTTTACTAGCTGGTCAGTAGAAACGATGTCCTTGAACTGTTCTGCCTTTTGTGTAAATGATGATATACCTCACACAAGATTCTTTCTAACATACTTCAGTTCTCATAGTTATGTTCATTCATGGTCCTGAACATACGTCTGGTTCTGCAAGAGGTTCTAAGAATTGAGCCTCACATAATTCTCTTGAAAGAGGCCCCATTTCTCTCTCACATAGGTGATTCTCATTTAAGATAGCCCGTACTACCCTACTCGATTTACCGACACTCAAGAATCATTAAAAACCAATTGCTTATCCTCTTCTCCATGGGCATTACTGTTAAGGAATGGACAAGGGATAACTCCCCCACATTGATCATAGAGTCTTTTTACAACTAGGTTGTCTCTTTGAACCTAGATCTTGGAATCTCCAACCAACTAGGTTGGGTTTCCATTGTATCAACTCATTTTTCCAGAGGCTTAAGTCTCATTTCTCTTAATGATTTCACAACTAACTTTTGATTCAACCCTTTGGTTAACGGATCTACTAAATTATCCTTTGACTTCACGTAGTCAATAGAGATAACACCAGTTGAGAGTAGTTGTCTAATTGTATTGTCTCTACGATGTATGTGTATAGACTTACCATTGTACATATTGCTATGTGCCCTGCCAATCGTAGATTTACTATCACAATGTATACAAATTGTTGGCACAAACTTTGGCCATCTTGGAATATCTTCTAAGAAATTCTGAAGCCATTCAGCTTCTTCGTCACACTTGTCTATAGTAATAAATGTTAGATAAATGTTTTTATCATGATTTTGATGATTATGTTCGATTTTGTTCAAATGTGTTTTTAAACCAAAACTATGTCCCTAAATGTTGTCTAAATACTTCCGATCAACTTAAAATGTTTTTACTATTTTTCGGAGTATTTCTTGGAGTTTATTTTCAATAAAAAATTGGACAACACATTTGTTTTAATCGACCGGTCGCCTATAGGGCAACCCGCACTGAGTTGAGTGAGAAACAGAAAATGGGGCGTAAGAAAAATAGGGCGGGCGGCCGGTCGACCCGGAGGTGGTCGACGGCGCGGTCGACCGGCGACGACATGCGTGGGAGTTGGATTTTTGTTCCAGGACTTCTCTGTTTCGTAAATTCTTCAAGAACAACAACCGTCCGGCTAAGAGCGACCGGTCGCACCCCCTTCGACGGTCCCCCTGTGTAAAAATTCGCGAAATTCAATTTCAATCTTATCTCTGTGCGACCGGTCGAACCCTTGTTTATCGACAAACTATCCGTTGCATTTTCGAATGACTTTTCCCTATTTTGTGGGATTGATTTCTAACACTATATTGATCATTTTAAATGGTTTCTTTTGCAGCAAATCACTCCCCAAGGAGGAGCCAATGTCTGGAAATGAAAGCCAAGTCCTCTCCTATAAATAGAGGCTTCATTCAAGCAACAAGACACAACACTTAATACAAGCAAAAAAAGCAAACAAAGCAAACATTTCTATATCTTGTTGTATTAGCCTAAGCACTTTCACTTGCACAAATTTGAGGTCTAGGCTTTCAATTCTTGATTACACTTGTACTCATATTGTTTCAATCTTTATTGAGTTGTAATCTTGATTTTGGTCATCATTCAACACAAGACATCCTTGTGAGTATTCTTGTGGTAAGAATACACTTGGGTGATCTAGGTGATAGGTGTTTGAAGGTTGTGGTAATCTTCAAAGGTGTTGTAAGAGGGTTGTGGTAATCCTCAAGGTGGTGAAAGAGGGTTGTGGTAATCCTCAAGGTGTTGTATTAATTTTTGGTAAATTAATAAAATCTTTTTCTTTTTGAAATCCATCCCTGAGATATCTTTGGGGTGGTAGAGGATTAGGCCCTAGGTGGGTTGAACCTCTTTAAATCAACGAGTGTTGTTTATTTTCCGCATTTACATTCTTGTCATTTACTTGTTGTTTCGAAAAAGGGTAATTTGCGAAAAATCGGCATAATCTATTCACCCCCTCTAGATTATCGTAGCTACTTGGACTAACAAGTGGTATCGAGCCAAACTCTTTGGCTAGCTCGTTCCGAGTAAAGAGGAAAGATCCATGGCTACAAATGATGCTCATCTCACCACCGCGCTCCACCAATAAGCCACCACTATTCGACGCCAACAACTACGCATTTTGGAAAGACCGTATGGAGTGCTTCCTACAAGGGTGCGGGTTCGACATTTGGAATGTGGTCATTGAAGGAGTTGATCAACCAACAAAGAAATCGGAGGATGGCACCTTGGCTCCTAAACCTTTCAAGGAGTTTGATGAAAACGCCAAAAAAGGCTTTCTCTTTAAACGGTAAGGCCTTAAATATTTTGCATTGTTCTCTTACCGCCACCGAGTACAATCGCATAAGAGGCATAAGGTCGGCACATGAGGTTTGGGAAAAATTGGAGACAATCTATGAAGGGACTAAGAAAGTCAAGCAAGCAAGAAAGACCATGCTTGTTAAAGACTTGAAAACTTTAACATGTATGATGGCGAAAGCATCTCCAAGATGGTGGAAAGGCTTGACAATATTGTCAATCCTCTTGTGGCCCTCGGCAAAGTCATCTCCGAAGAAGACAAGGTGACCAAGGTATTGAATGCACTTCCCGACTCATGGTCCGAAAAATAACGGCAATCACGGAGGCACAAAATCTTGAGACACTCAAGTTTGATGAGCTTATTGGAAATCTACTCATCTATGAAGTCTATCTCAAGGAGAGGAAAAATTCCAAACCATCCACAAATCAATCGGGTATGCAAATTATTCCTAAAGGTCTTGCTTTTCCTCTAATAATAATGCATACTATGATAATGATGATGATGATGAGGAAACGGCCGCACTTGTTCGAAAATTTGCGAAATTTGTGAATAAAAATAAAGCAAGAAAACCAAGAGATAATGCATGCTTTAAATGCGGAAAACCCGGGAACTTCATTGCCGATTGCCCAAAGCTCGATAAAGAGGAGCAAAAGAAAAGGAAGCCTTTTACAAAAAAGAAGGCTCTAAATACGGAGGTCAAAACATGGGATGAACTACTCGAAACTACCGATGAGGAAGGAGAAACCGAACATGGTCTCATGGCCTTAGACGATGAAAACAATGAGGTACACTCTAATTCCTCTACTTCCTCCATAGTTGATGACTTGCAATGTGATTTTGATGAATTGCAAATTGAGTTTCAAAATTTAATTGTTAAATACAAAAATTTGAAAAAGGAGCATAAGGAGCTTAAGGTTGAAAAAGAAAAATTATTCACCTCTTATGAATCTCTAGACAAAGCTCATGCTCTTACTCTTACTAGAGTTCATTCTCTTGAAACCGAAAAGGAATCGCTCACAAAAGATATTGAATGTTTAAAAAATGATGTGCATCGTTTCAACATAAGCACGGATAAAGTCACAAAAATTTCAGATGCACAAAGAGGTGAGCATTCCAAATTGGGACTTGGTTATAGGCCATTTCAAAGTGTTTTTAAGAAAAATAACCAAGGTCTGACTTTTGTACGTGCTAATAATTATAATACTCCTACTTGTTTTTATTGTGGCAAAGTTGGACATTATGCTAATAATTGCAAATTGAGAAATAGATCAAGACATGTTTGGAGACCCAAAAGTCTCAAGACTAACCCCCATGGACCCCAAAATTATAGGGTACCTAAAAGAAATTCTTTTGTAGGTAATAGGGGCTATAATAACAATGGAAGATTCAAAATGGCTCGTGGACAGCGGATGTTCACGCCATATGACCGGGATGAGAGAACTTTTTACCAACATCAAGCTCCAAGAAGAGGGTATGGTCATGTTCGACAATGGCAAAGGAAAAATTCTTGGAAATGGAGAAATTGGTAACTCTTCTTTCTCTCTTAGTAATGCTCTTTTAGTTGAAGGGCTTAAGTTTAATTTGATAAGTGTTAGCCAACTTTGTGATTCAAAATATGATGTTTCCTTTAATAAAGAAAAATGCCTTATACTTAAAAATGGTGAAATTATTTGTGAACCAAATAGAAAAGGCAATCTTTACAAAGTTTGTACAAGTGATTTGGTTAGTCAAAATGTTTCTTGTTTAGTCGCCAATAATGATTTAACTAGTTTATGGCATAGGCGACTTGGACATGTTGGATACAAGAATTTGAAAAATATTTACAAAAACCAACATGTGAAAGGACTACCCAAATTGAATTTTGAAAATCTTGGCTTATGTGACACTTGTCAAAAGAACAAATTAGTTAAAAGTGGTTTCAAGCCCAAAAACGAAATTTCCACAACCAAACCCCTACAAATGCTTCACCTTGATTTGTATGGGGATATTGGTACGGCTAGTATAAGTGGAAAACATTACACTTTTGTTATCGTCGATGATTTTTCTAGATATACTTGGGCTCTTTTTCTTACCAATAAAAGCAATGCCGTTAATAAGTTTGTTAAGTTGTGTAGACTTATTGAGAATGAAAAGGAAGACACTATCAAGTCTATTCGAAGCGATCGAGGTGGAGAATTTGACGGTGAATTTAGAGTATTTTGTGAAACCAAAGGATATGCTCATAATTTCTCGGCTCCAAGGACACCTCAACAAAATGGAGTAGCCGAACGGAAAAATCGGACATTACAAGAAATGAGTCGATCCATGCTCAATGAATTTTCACTTCTAAAATATTTTTGGGCCGAAGCCGTAAGTACCGCTTGCTATGTCATTAATCGAGTTTATATTCGTCCTAAAATGAATAAAACTCCATATGAGCTTTGGAAAGGTAGAACTCCAAATATTAGTTATTTCAAGATATTTGGTTGTAAATGCTTTATTTTGAATACCAAGGATCAATTGGACAAACTTGATCCTAAGGCCGATGAAGGGATATTTATGGGATATTCAACAAAAAACAAAGCATATCGGGTTTACAATAAGAATAGTGGAGTTGTTGAAGAATCCATCCATGTTAAATTCAATGAAGCTTCGAGAGTTGAAAGAATTCCTAATGATGAAAGTGATGAAGAGGATATTATTGAACAAATTGTTCAAATTGATGATCAACTGCCTACATCAAATGATCAACCGTTCACTTCAAATGGTCCTCAAGAAGATAGAGGTGATATCTCGGATCTTCCCGTTGCATTGAAATTTAAGGGAGATCACCCAAAAGATCTTATTATTGGTGATCCCCTTGATAAAGTGATGACTCGGAGAAAATTTGCCGAGAAAGCTCTTATTTCTCAAAAGGAGCCTAAAAATGCTAAAGAGGCTATTGAGGATGAGGATTGGTTCCTAGAGATGCAAGAGGAGTTGAATCAATTTGAAAGAAATGATGTATGGGAATTGGTACCTTGTCCTCCTTCTCAAACCATTATTGGTACAAAATGGGTATTCCGGAACAAACTTGATGATCAAGGCAATATTGTTCGAAATAAGGCAAGGTTAGTAGCTCAAGGGTATTGTCAAGAAGAAGGTATTGACTATGATGAAACTTTTGCACCCGTAGCACGTTTAGAAGCTATTTGTATTTTACTTGCCTATTCTTGTTTTAAAAATTTCAAACTTTACCAAATGGATGTTAAGTCCGCGTTCTTAAATGGTATTATTCAAGAATAAGTCTATGTAAAACAACCTCCGGGGTTTGAAGATTTTTCTAGGCCTAATGACGTTTATAAACTTAAAAAGGTCTTGTATGGTTTAAAACAAGCACCCCGTGCATGGTATGATAGACTTAGTTCTTTTCTTTTACAAAATGGTTTTATAAGAGGTAAAGTTGATACAACTCTATTTGTTTTTGAAAAAGGGCAAGATTGTTTACTTGTGCAAATTTATGTTGATGATATCATCTTTGGTGCTACTAATGATTCTTTGTGCAAGAAATTCTCTAAGTTGATGCAAGGAGAATTTGAAATGAGCATGATGGGGGAGCTCAACTTCTTTCTTGGACTCCAAATTAAGCAATGTCAAGAAGGTATTTACATTTCACAATCTAAGTATACAAAAGAACTTTTGAAAAAGTTCGGTATTGAAGAAGGAAGAACCGTCTCTACTCCTATGGCAACAAATGTCAAAATTGACAAAGATGAGAAAGGCAAGTCCGTGGATGAATCAAAGTATCGAGGTATGATTGGTAGTTTACTTTATTTAACCGCTAGTAGACGGACATTCTTCATGCCGTATGCCTATGTGCTCATTTTCAAAGCAATCCCAAAGAATCTCATATGAGTGCCGTTAAAAGGATTTTTCGATATTTAAAAGGCACCATTAAATATGGTTTATTTTATCCAAAGAATGAAAATTTTTCTCTTAAAGGTTATAGTGATTCGGATTATGCGGGAAATATTGATGATCGGAAAAGTACTTCCGGATCATGTCAATTTTTAGCGATTGCCTAGTTTCTTGGTTTTCAAAGAAGCAAATCGTGTTTCTCTTTCAATGGCGAAATTTAATATATTTCCGCCGCATTTTGTTGTACTCAACTTCTTTGGATGAAACAAACTTTAGCGGATTACAAATGCTCTTTTGAAAATGTACCTATTTTTTGTGATAACATATCCGCTATAAATATTGCTCAAAACCCGGTTCATCATAACCGTACTAAACATATTGAGATTCGACATCATTTTCTAAGGGAATGTGTTTCAAAAGGTAAAATTGAGATATCTTTTGTACCATCTCAAGATCAATTAGCGGACATTTTTACAAGACCGCTATCTTCCGAGACTTTTTCATCAATACGAGCTCGGTTAGGCATAATGCATATTGAATGAGGCTTACGTTTGCATTTTGCACGTTTTTAAAAACTTAGGGGCGAAAAATCGGATTTTTGGTTGAAAATTGGATTTTGGAAAAAGCGGCAGACAGGTGGGGTCGAAAGGGTTGAGGGCAACCTACGCCCTCAACCTCGACCGTCGCCCTAAGCCATTTCTTGGATTAAAATGGTTCTGTCTTCAGCATTCGCAACTTTAACATATTTTGGCCATTTTTCGTCCCCTTTGCCAAATTCTCACATATTTCATCCAAAAATGTTTCTTTTGTATTTGTTTCACAACATGGACATTATATATCATGATCATCATCATTATGGCTCATCTTTTCCGATCAAATGGTAAGAATTTCTCTTCTTTTGATCAATTGGGTTGAACCCTTGAGTTTATGACCTTATGGTATATTTTTTGATATTTTTTGCATATGATTTTGATGAGCTTATTTATTATGATTGAATTACATAATGATTGAGGTGAATTGGTGATAAAAATTTTTAGCTTGTAACATTTACAAAGGTTTTATACAACCTCTTATTTTTTTCACGCACACAAGGTGTTCGATGAAATGTCGCAATGAAAATTTCAACTTCTACATGATTCTCTTGCTTTCAAAAGTCTTCTATACTTATTGAGATCATGATTTTGCAATCAGAACGAGCGTATGAACTCTTCATATTACATTTCTCCCACTTTCCTTGGATTTTACGCTTTAATTGCCCAACGGTTAATAAACCGTCCCTTTGGCGCACTTTGATATTTTTGTATGGTGTTTTCACCATTCTAACATTCTTTTTGATGATTTCAAAGGGGGAGAAACATGATATTGGTTCGTTAGCTCAAGAAAAGCTAATAAAAGCTCGCAATAAGTATTGTGGACTCGAATACCTAGTCCATGGCTTGAATTTTGGACTCGAATGAAATTGATTATAAGTATTGTGACAGGGCGAGCTTCTTAGCTCATGATGCATCCTATATAAGCTTGTTATAGCTTGTGCTTCTTACTTATAATAATCGTTTGTTGATATGCACATAAATAGGGGGAGCTTTGTATGAAATACTTCTAACGGATAGTTTACTTGTAAAACCGGAAAGTTTTATTTGGTTTTCAAATCGTCCTCAAGAAAATTGTTTTGGTTTGTAATCATCAAAAAGGGGGAGTTTGTTAGATAAATGTTTTTATCATGATTTTGATGATTATGTTCGATTTTGTTCAAATGTGTTTTTAAACCAAAACTATGTCCCTAAATGTTGTCTAAATACTTCCGATCAACTTAAAATATTTTTACTATTTTTCGGAGTATTTCTTGGAGTTTATTTTCAATAAAAAATTGGACAACACATTTGTTTCAGCTCGACCGGCCGCCCTATAGGCAACCCGTACTGAGTTGAGTGAGAAACATAAAATGGGCGTAAGAAAAATAGGGTAGGGCGACGGTCCCGACCGACTGGTGGTCGGCCGGTGCGGTCGACTCGGTCGGCCGTCGCGGTCGACCGGTCGACCGGCCAGCGACTGCACTGGGAGTTGGATTTTTGTTCCGCATTTCTCTCTTTTAGTAAATTCTTCAAGGGCAACCGGTCCATGACTAAGGCGGCCGTCGCACCCCCTTCGACCGGTCCCCTGTAAAATTTCGAGAATTCAATTTCAATCTTATCTCTGCGACCGGTCGAACCCTTGTTTATCAACAAACTATCCGTTGCATTTTCGAATGACTTTTCCTATTTTGTGGGATTGATTTCTAACTATATTGATCATTATAAATGGTTTCTTTTGCAAAAATCACTCCCTAAGGAGAAGCCAATGTCGGAAATGAAAGCCAAGTACTCTCCTATAAATAGAGGCTTCATTCAAGCAACAAGACACAACACTTAATACAAAGCAAAAAAGCAAACAAAGCAAACATTTCTATATCTTGTTGTATTAGCCTAAGCACTTTCACTTGCACAAATTTGAGGTCTAGGCTTTCAATTCTTGATTACACTTGTACTCATATTGTTTCAATCTTTATTGAGTTGTAATCTTGATTTTGGTCATCATTCAACACAAGACATCCTTGTGAGTATTCTTGTGGTAAGAATACACTTTGGTGATCTAGGTAATAGGTGTTTGAAGGTTGTGGTAATCTTCAAAGGTGTTGTAAGAGGGTTGTGGTAATCCTCAAGGTGGTGAAAGAGGGTTGTGGTAATCCTCAAGATGTTGTATTAATTTTTGGTAAATTAATAAAATCTTTTTTTCTCTTTGAAATCCATCCCGGAGATACTGGGGTGGTAGAGGATTAGGCCCTAGGTGGGTTGAACCTCTTTAAATCAACGAGTGTTGTTTATTTTCCGCATTTACATTCTTGTCATTTACTTGTTGTTTCGAAAAAGAGGGTGATTTGCGAAAAATCGGCATAATCTATTCACCCCCCTCTAGATTATCGTAGCCACTTGGACTAACAATAAACTCAGACTCCATTGTGGACCTTACTATAACCGTTTGTTTAGAAGATTTTCATGATATTGATGCGCCTCCTAAAGTGAAAATAAATACATTTGTAGACTTAGAGTCTTTAATATCAGATATCCAATTAGCATCACTATATGCTTCAATAACAACGTGATATCTTGTATAGTGCAGTCCAAAATCACGAGTATATCTTAAATATCTTAGTATTCTCACTATACATTTCCAGTGGTAATGTCATGGATTACTCGTGTTTCTGCACAATTTACTCAATGCATAAGCAATGTCTGGTCTTGTACAACTCATCAAGTACATTAATCTATGACCTATGAGTATTCAACTTGAGACACAACCTCACCTTTATTCTTCGATAGATGTTTGCTTGTGTCTATCGGAGTTCTAGCTAATGATGTGTCATCCTTACTAAATTTCTCTAGAATCCTATCCACATTATATGACTGATCAAGTACAAGTACAAGTCCATTTGAAGTTCTATAGATCTTTATTCCGAGGATCATATCAGCTAAACCCATATCTTTCATGTCAAACCTCGAGTTCAACATATCTTTTGTGGATATAATTATCTTATCATTACTTCCAATGATAAGCATGTCATCTACATAGACATAAAATGACATAGTCATTTCCAATCTCTTTAACATATACACATTTATCACATTCATGTATTTTAAATCCACGTTCTTTCATGATATTATCAAATTTCTCATGCCATTATTTTAGTGCTTGTTTCAAGCCATATAATGACTTTACCAACCTACACACTTTGTTTTCTTGCCCTGGTGCAGAAAATCCCTCAGGTTGTTCCATGCAAATCTCCTCTTCTAAGTCTCCATTCAGAAAAGTAGTTTTTCATCCATTTGATGTACTTCAAGATTCCACAAAGCGGCAATTAAAAGTACCAATTTGATGAAGGTTATTCTTGTAACTGGAGAATATGTATCAAAGTAATCAAAGACCTCTCGTTGTTTGTAACCTTTAATTACAAGTATAGTCTTCTTTAAAATCCATTTAAATCCCAGTGTCACTTTCTAGCATGTAGGTTAGAAAATCTGGACCAAATGATTTTTCTATCCTAACTCATTTGTTGCGTCTAAGTTCCGCCTCTTCTTCTTTATTGTCTTGATCGTGTTATACTAAGTCGTGCATCCATTTAGATGAGCTTAATTCTTCTTTTGATCTATATGGAAATACATTTTCAAAGAACGATGCATTTCTCGATTCAATTATCGTGTTCTTTTGTATATCTTCATTCTTAGATTCATGCACAAGAAACCGATAAGCACTACTGTAGTGTGGATATCCAATAAATATGCAATCAACAGTCTTGGGTCCTACCTTCACCTTCTTTGGTGTAGGTATAATCACTTTAGCAAGACACCACCACACTCGTAAATATTTATAGGAAAGTTTTTATCATTTCCACAATTCATATGGGCTTTTATCTTCTTTCTTGCGGGGTAATTTATTTAAAAGATAATTAGCCATTAAAACGGCTTCCCCCCACATGTTTAGAGGTAAACCAGAACTCAATAACATGACCTTCATTATTTCTTTAAGTGTTCGATTTTTTCGTTCTGCAATGCCATTTTGTTGAGGTAAATGAGGTGGTGTTGTTTCGTGTCTAATTCTATATTTGGCACATAATTCAGCAAATGATGATTCACATTTACCTCCACGATCATTTCTTAGCACTTTAATTTTCTTGTTGAGTTGATTCTCAACTTCATTTTATAAAGAATAAATTTCTTTATAGCTTCATCTTTACTTTTAAGAGATACACATAGCTAAACTTTGTGCTATCATCAATAAAAGTAATAAAATACTTATTGCCACCATGTGTTTGGATCGATTTCAAATCACATACATTAGTGTGAATTAGATCAAATGGTTCAATATTTCTTTCAATATTATTAAATGATGTCCTTGTTAACTTTGCATCAACACAAGTTTCACACTTGTGCTTGAAATCCATGTAGAATGTTGGCATACAATTCAAGTTAATTAATCTATGTAAAGTATCATAAATAACTTGTCCTAGTCTGCCATGCCATAAATTGGAAGACTCAAGCAAGTAAACGGAAGAATTATTTATTTCATATACTTTTGGTTTAGCAACTATTACATTGAGCTTAAATAGCCCATCAGTTGTATAACCTTTACCAACAAACACTTCATTTTTCAACAAAGTTACAACACCTGACTCAAAAATAACGCGAAAACCATATTTATCTAAACGTGAGCCAGACACCAAATTCTTGCGAATGTATGGCACAAACAACACATTGTTTAGAGTCAGTTCCTTTTTGGACGTCATCTTTAAGACCACTTTTCCTTTACCTTTGACCTCGGAGGTAGCTGAATTCCCCATGTACAGTTTCTCGCCATCTTCAGCTGGCTCAAAAGAACTAAACATTTCTTTAACAGAACAAATGTTCCAAGTAGCACCAAAGTCAATCCACCACTGCTTTGGATTTGAACCTACCAAGTTCATCTCAGATATCAACTGCAGCCAGATTCAGATCTAACACTTCTAGAGAAAGGTTTTCAACCATGTTCGCCTCTTTATTCTTCTTTGGCTTTTTACAGTCTGAAGCCTTGTGACACTTGCTGCCACATTTAAAGCAATTTCCTTCAAAACATTTCCTGGAAACACCTCCTTTTGGTCCCATATTGTTAAACCCTTTACCAGTTTTCCCGAAATTGTTTTTGCCTTTGAAGCTTTGGCCATGCTCCACAACATTAGCTTTAGCGGCCACATGATTGAACAACTTTCTTTCAAACTTCTGTTATCTTCCTCTATGTGAAGCCTAACAACAAGTCCTTCAACGTTCATCTCATTTCTTTTATGCTTTAGATAGTTCTTGAAATCTTTCCTAGCTGGTGGTAATTTTCCAATTATTGCCGCCACTTGGAAAGTTTCACTCAATACCATCCCCTCGACATAAATTTCATGTAAGATTACCTGAAGTTCTTGGACTTGGCTTATCACGGGTTTGGAAGCAACCATTTTAAAGTCCAGAAAACGGCCAACACTAAACTGTTTAGCCCCTGCATCCTTATACTTGTATTTGTGGTCAAGAGACACCCACAATTCTTTAGCAGTTCGTTTAGAGCTATACACTTTGTACAATGGATCTGCTAATCCATTCATGACATAATTCCTTCAAAGGAAGTCGACATGATTCTAAGCATCCACCGCATGAGCGGCTTGGGCATCAGTTTCATCCTCACTAAGTTGTGGAGAATTTTCAGTCAAGAACTGTGCCAAGTTCAAGGTGGTCAAGTAGAAAGCTAGGCATTTTATGTTGCCACCGCTTAAAATTCAAGCCATTAAACTTTTCCAATTTTTCACCATGATTAACCGACACATTAAGCGTGGGGTTGGCTACAAAAGCCAGTGTCTGCACAATAGGGTTAGACCCACCACTGTTTGCTACAAAAGTTGGTGTTGGCACAATTGGGTTAGATCCACCACTGTTTGATTTAGATGCCATTTCTGAAACAAATAAACAAGGAGTTTAGCACTTCTATCAATCAATCGGAACAAAAGCGATTTAATATTCAAGTTTTTATTATAAGGTCCTTGCAATTTTCTTGCACTCCGAATTTGCACAGGTATTAATCTATTAGTCAAATCAGTCCAAAATTAGTCCAAACAATCCAAATTGCAATTTCTTTCCCCTCCGAATAGCATGAGTATCTATCTTATTAAGTCCAAATTAATAATTATTCGAATCAACTCAATTAATACAATAAATGTTAAAATTACTTAAAAAGTATCACATTATGTGGTGGTAACACTATATTCTTCAAGATCCTGACCTGGAAGTCTACAAGTAAATTGGGTCACTACCTACAACACAACAAGTCGTTAGGGCGCCAAGATTTTTCCCGGTGATAACCCTCCGATGCTCAAGTCAGATTAGAGAGCCAAAGAATAACTAGAATTCACAAGACTAGATGTTGTAAAAATGAATTTCATACCTTGGAAATGGAATTGGAGGTGATATTTATAGTATCTAAGAGCCTGTGTTATTATCTTGTGGTATATGGAGCATGGACCACGTGGGCCCGTTGAGCCCATAAGTAAAATTTTTGTTGGACTTCATTATATTCGGACATTTGAGCCTTTTTAATATATATGCTCATAATACAAATTATGTTGCCATCATAATCCCCCCACTCATGGCTAGACTTTGTACTGTTAGTGTGACCATGAGTATATTCTGACTCGATTATATCAGGATTAATAAGTGTAAATTGAATTAATTGAGGTGATTTGAATCAAATATGATGAAAGTTGACACTAAAAACCCATTCCAAAAATATATCTCCCCTCAAATAATTATTAAGATTTTGATAAAAGACAAAAGTTATGGATAAACTGATAGCCATAATTTTACTCCTTTTCAAGATTTACGCAAATGGGCCATCATTCACTCAATGTTATAATAAGAAATAAAGTTAATTGCAGTAAAAAATTAATATGATTTGAATTAATTAAGGATAATGATACTATCGTTTTACCAAAAATATTTCAATATCAAGAGTCATAACCAACAATCAAGCTGCTATGTAATTCCTGACCAAAATTAACATCTTCATCTAATTATAAAAAGCCAAGGAAACTAGAAATTAAACTAATAACACCAAACTCGTCTGACTATTCTCGAGGCTTTTGAAAGAATAACATTCACCTTCCAGAAGTTTTGACAATGGGTTCACAAGGTTAGTTTTATTTGATAAATACTTTGCACTTTATAATATATATACATAGGGGAAGGATACAATGAGACCACATATTATAGTGAGACAATGTGGACTCATCTCAACCCTCCATCATCTATATCAATGGCTAAGATAAATATGGGTTAAAATTACATTAAACATTTAATTTAGGCAAAATAAGGGTATAATTATCAAAACAAACATGTGGGGGACCATCCAAATTAGGAATCAGTTATTAGGAGAGAGAAAATCATGTGGGGAGAGAGAAAATCGCGCTGGAGAGAGAAAATCATGCATGTGCTCTGCCATGCAGTATGATGTACACTTATCAATGATTTGTTGTATACTTAACACTATTTTGTTGTATGTTTAACATAATTATAATGTATATTAAAATGGTCAAACAAAAATATGTGGGGACCATTAATTAAGGAATCATTTATGGAGAGAGAGAATCACGCTCATTAACATGTGTGGACCGTGGATTAAGTAAATCAATTAGAGAGAGAGAGAGAGAGAGAGAGAGAGAGAGAAAATCACGCTCATTATTGTGCTGTATATTTAGCATATATTTAATGTATACTTAATATTATTCTGCTGTATGTTAACATAATTTTACTGCATATTACAATTGTGAAACAAAAATATAAGTATACAACAAAACACATATAAGTATACAACAAACCACATATAAGTATACAACAAAAAAAAAGTATTTAACAACATAAATATATACATCAAAAATTAACTATTTAAACAGCAAAACACATCTAAGTATACATCGAAAAAAATCTAAGTGTACAGTAATCCATCCATATCAACATCGTCTTCTTCATCAATCCTCCATCTACAACAACAGCTACACTACTCCATCGACCAGAAACAGAAGTCAATAGCCTCTTTGTTAACAAGACGACCATAGTCGCCTCCACCACCACCTTCACGGCGAGGTCCACGGAATCCACCACCGCCACCACCTCCGCCATTTCCACGGAGCAACATGAAGGAATGTTCTATAGGGCTACTGCAAATCAAAGAAAGTGTATGATTCACGAGAGTTTCCTCCGCATACAAGCACTTCGATCTCGACCAGGTTTTGATCCTCGATGTCGAGGTTGATCGGGAGAAGGGCTGACATACCGGAAGGGAGGAGGTTGACGAAGGGTAGAGATTGTCTTCTCTGCCTCCGTCTACAGAAGAACTGATTGGGGTGAAAACTCAAATGACCAATCTGCCCTTTTCAGATTTAAAATAAATAAAAAAATGTTTATTAAATTGGTTAAATCTCAACCATCTAAAATTACAGATTTGTGGATAGGACTAGTCCATACTGTCTCACTCTAATTATGTGGTCTCATTTGATCCAATCCCTATATACATATATATATAATATTAATTATTTTTACTTATCTTTGTAAAACTCCATCAAAAATCTAATATTTGTTGTGTATTGATCGGTGGAAATGAACATCCTTCTTTTTTTATTTTTATTTCAAATTACTTGTCATCGTGAAATGTGAATTAAAGTTTATGGGGCTCAAATGCTATTGATATATAATATATTCTAACTATTTGAAGCTCCCTCGTTGAATGGTGGAGGAGCATTTGAGGCATGCTAATAATCGGAATCGTTTTAGTGTGTCTTAACGTACTCAAATTGTGGATAGAGATAGAAATGTGTATATTTATACATACAAACACACACATACACACACACACACATATATATATATATATATGTATATATACGTATATAACATGGTGATTAGCAGGTAAAACCATGTCGATGCCGCATTTTGGATAAGCCAATAATTAACAAATTGGTTGGCCCGACACCTTCTATAACGAACCCCCCATTTTCAACGAGTGTACAAATGGTTTCTCTTGACCAAGAAGATATATCGACTTGCACCCCGAATCATTTGAACCCAATTCGAGAGGTTGAAATGTTCGTGGACCAAAAGTGACAACACGCAATGTTCCTACACCGTTAGTTGCTCTTGGGCGCACTCCTATGGTTGATGAGAAAGTGGCTAAAGTTGCAGAGGTTGATGCGACAATGTCCAATGCTATTTTGGCATCTTCTGGTGGTGGTCCAATTGATCCTACTTATTTGGAGGGTTGCTCACCAGAAATAATTGAAGCTATTCTCAATCTTCCTGAATATACTAATGAAGCTTGGGATAGTGCTGAGTCGAACGAGTCAAGCAATGGACCTTCTGAGTCGAAAGAGAATAGAGATTCTCTCGAACTCAATGAAAGCATAGAAAAAAAATAAAAGAATGCTCTTCTACCGACGAGAATGCATCACAGGAAACTTATTTGAATTTGGAGGATTTGAAGACATTACATAAAAAACTTTTGTTGTCCTCTAGTTACCGACTCATACTTCCCTCCGTTGGCCAAAGAATTAAATCCCCTCCTAATGGTTATCTTACTGTTTATATGATCTATTTTGCAAGTGGATTCAATATTTCCCCTAGACCACTTCAGGTAGAAGTGCTTCGTAGTGTGGGTTTATGTCTCTGCCAGCTTGTTCATCTTATTTTTTTAGCTTCATCGCAAGCGTATGGTGCATTTTATAGAATAGGGTTAGCAAGGTCGAATCCACAGGGACTAATAAATTAATATAGTAAGTATTGGGATTATAATAGCCTTATTTTTATCCAGACGATCAGAATTGAGTGATTTGGTTTTGTAAAACTAAGAAAAGAATTTAGCATAAAAAGACATAATAAAGATTGATTGAAAGATCAAGGAGATGAATGGATTCCTGGGTTATGGTTTCAGTTAATATCCCCTTTTATTATCAGATTAATCAAACCAAAGTTATTCGTATTCTTCCCTATAGAACAACCACAAAGGTAGTTTACCCTCTATCTCGAGATGCATGTAAAAATGTTGATTGGAATATCTATGCTAGCATCTCTACTCAACATGAGATATCCAACTCCCAAAAGCACAAAAGATTAAATATCCTCACAAATATTCATAGACTTCTCAATCTTGCAAATATTCATGTCAAGTACTCACAGATCTAGTATTGAAACTCATCTCTCGAATTATGAATCAATACATCAAACAAGTTAAACCAATAGCTTTCTGATAAAACAAGAATTAAAACAAAGTACTCGAATAGGGTTGGAAAATAATAACTTCAATTGCAATTAATCATCAAATAAAAGTATCCATTAACCTAATCCCAAACCCGAGAATCACAAGATGTTTAGCCAAACATGGTAAATAAACAATTCATAGACAAATTATTCATATTCATGTCTAACTAATTGCAAATAAAGATATTATGGAATGCGAAGACTCGGGGACATCGATGATCTCTCGAACTATCTTCAATCCTCAAGCGTGTTGTTGTAGCCTTGATTGATCTCTCCAATTCTCCGGTGGAAAATTGCTCTTTTCTCTGCTTTCTAGGGCAAAAATCAGTGTGTCCCTTGTTTGTGGCCGCCCCGTCTCTATTTATACTTTGTTTGGGTCAAAACCTAGTTCAAAATCCGTCAAACTCTATTTTCCCGCACAGACTCATGGGTCGTGCGCCTAGCGCACGCCCAGCCCGTGCTAGGTGCCGCAAAACTCTTCTTTTTACTGAAGGACACACGGGATGTGCGCATCACGCACGACCAACCCGTGCGTCATGCCATCTGACTTGATACTAGGGACGCACGCCCTGCCCGTGCGCACCTTCTGGACTTGATACTTGTTTGTTTCCTTCCGTTTCTCGCCCGGTTCATCTGACTTCTTCCCGATTCAACTCCAAACTTCGTACGTTACTTCAAGTATCGGCGAGTCTTTACCGCAATACTCCGAATTGTTGCCAAAATGCTACAATTATCAACAAATTCCTACAAAACGAGCAAAACGTAATACCTTTTCCACAAAACAGAAATAAAACCCTTTTTACTCATGTAATGCATGCATAGCAACTAATTCTAGCTACAATTAAGCCCAAAATACATGCAAAACACATACCAATCAAACCCCCAAACTTAAACTATTGACAGTCCCGATCAACGCTTTATAAACAAGACAAAACACAAATGCGGTAGTGAAGAGCAAATCAAGAACAACACATCACAATTCATGTCGTTTATCCCTAGATGTCAAGCAACAAATCAACTAAGCTTCGAATATCTAACATAGAGCACACGTCAATTAAAAACCATGGCAAATACTTCAAATCACGCCTCTTATGGATAAAGTATATAATGTCCTCTCTAGAATAATAAGGGATGTGTATTCGCTCAAATCATGTCAATGTTGAAGAATTACCATAGGCTTGCAAATCTTCTCACATCTCTGCCACTCGATTGTATGCAATTCATAAATCAGAAAGGACTTTTCTTTTGGTTGTAATGAAGGCTATTTGGTTAAGGTAGGGAAATATGGAGAAAGTGACTCAAACTTAAGCGTATAGACTGGTAAGCACATATTTTTCTCACTCAAAATATTCTCATTCAAATCAAATATGCACCCAAATTACCTCTTATTCTTATCACATCTCTTTTCTCCCTTTTTTTTTCCCTACAATCTGCTCTCTTTCGCCTTACATCATAATCATCTGCCTATAAATTCATTTAAGGCCAACTCACTTATGCAGTCGAATTTTTTTCCGACTCTTTTGTGAGTATAAATCCTCATTTTCTTCTTTTATTCCCAACATCCAACATGCACACAATTATCTAAATTCTCGATATCCTCCTATTCAACCTTATTCAATCCCCTTACTCAATGTTATACGCTCAAGTTTAGGGTACAGATATATCAAGTTAAGGCTTGAATGTGGCTATCAAAAAAATCAGGCAACAAACTCAAATTGGCTAACTAGAGAAATTAAATGTCATTAGGTAGGCAAAAGGCTTAACAAAAATAGCCTAAAATCATCTTCATAAATTGCATACAACATGTGACTTCAACAGAGATACCAAAGCAAGTTCTAGAATTCATATTAACATGAATGACACACTCAATCAACAAACAAGATTGCATATAATGAAAGTAGTAAAGACTCAAAAAGCTCACAGGCTTGCAATTGCATAATTCAAAGTATATCAACCATGATTCCAATATTCACATGCTCCATATCATCCATTCTCAACCCAGTCAACTCACGCTCAACACCCAATTCAAAACTACATAAACTGTTCAACAAATGTTCCCAAGATCACAACAAGCACACAATAGCGGTCAACTCACTCCCTAAAAACCTAAGAAAGCAATAAACGTGCTAAAGCAATAAACATGCTAAAATAAAAATAAGCATCTAATGCAATGCAACCTATATGCTCTACATGCAACTATATGAATGCAAATATCGCCACACCCTTCAATGAAAATACTACCTCTGCCCCCAAACTTGAATGAAATTATGGCGCATAGAAGAGAAGATAGAATTTCAAAGAAAAGTGTGGAATGGACCTGTCTCACTGTGGGGGTGGCGACGGAAAGTGGCCCTGGGAGATGTGCCACATTTGTACTTGATGCATCATCTGCAACATCTCCAATTCCCACTGCTCTTGGGCCTGATATCTCTACTCTTGCTCCGTTTGGAAAGTACGGAACTCATCCGGAAATCATCCCGGTACTGCCGAAAATCATCCTGGTGCTGCTTGAAATTATCCCGGTGTTGTCGCATGATCTCCTCAAGAGCAAACAGTCTGTCCTGGTAAGTTTGTCCCCCACGCTCCTGACCTTGGTGAGAGCTTTCCGGAATGTCGGGCCTCCCTTGTGGGAACCCTTGCTCAAAACCCCCTTGCTGGAATCCCAGCTCAAAACCTCGCTCTTGTCGATCATACTCCATCGCCTCAATTGCCAATTCATCCTCATCTGGCATCCCAGCTACCCTCCTCCTTTTCCCCTCACGCATGGCTTCCGTGACTCTAGTATGCGCCTCAGAGTTCATGAGCCAATTAGTCTCATTTTCAACCACAGAAGTGAGATGCGGGTTAGGAAGTGGGAAGGCAGGTCCAACCCTTTATTGGAAGAAGGTTATGTTCTTTTCTCCTGTTAAGATCTTCATTTGGCGGAGGGCATTCTTATCAATGTTCCGACTGCCTCAATGGGCTCCAAGCCACACATATTGACACGAAAATGCCGAGTAATGGGGGTTATCATTCCCCCAATCAGTATCATACCCACGGACTGCTTAATCAAATAGTCGGCGTGTTCTACAAAATGCGTTGCCGTGTTGAATGGGGTACGTGTTAGCATACACCACAGTAGGTATAGCTCTCGTACTTGCATGTCCCCGTTATTATGTCGGGCGAAGACGGAGTGTGTGGTGACCTTTTGGATATAACGGAAGACTGGGTTTCGGAGTGCTGAGGCCTTGGATGAGCGGGCCTCATAGAGCATCGGGCCGGTTTCCGGCATCTGGACCAACAATCGCCAGAGATCATACTAGCTATAGTGCGCTGTTGGCCTATAAGGGGCGTCAGTAGGGACCCCAAAAATTTCATTGAGCTGGGCGATAGATATGCGCCTTATCTCTTTTCCCAGCCGAAAGCGGATCTCTATGGGCTCGGAGCTCCCTGCCCTTTGGTAAATTTCAAGCGTGCTAAGGAACTTAAGCGCTAGCTTCTTATATGTCGGCCATCGCCCTTGCATAAATGCGGTCCACCCAACCCACTCAAATAACTGCCAAATGTCGTCGTGTATCCCCAGGGCATGGGTACACTCATCGTCGGCATATCTCGTCGATGTAAACGAGCGAGTGATCAACCGATTCCATCTCTCCAGATCATCAGCCTCAGTCAGAAGAAGCCCATAAGCCTCATGGCTGTCTGGGTGTGGTTCCCGTCGTGCGGCTGCGCCTCCCCTCAGGCGTCTACCCTGACCTTGTTGGTTTCTTTGGTCAGCCATTAGTTCAAGTTGGTACCTAGCAAAATAAATGTGAGATTCCGTACATGGTAAGTATAACAAGAACAAGATGAATTCAATACCAACAAATCAAATAAGGCATAATGTCTCTTCTCTACAATTTAATAACAATTAAGCTCTCAAACGTAAATAACAACGTAATTGCAGAGAATCATAGCCATAAACACCCTAAACAATCAAGTTCATGCATAATTCATCATTATATCACTCTCATATGTCTCAATTCATCATGCCTACAAGGTGTTCGATAAAATGCCCAATAGAAGAATTCAAGTAAATCATGGCAATTTCATCCAAACATGCACCATATATGAACTCTAATCCATAATCTACAAGAAATTCGAAACAGAACTTAAAGTTCTTACCGTAATTCTCGGAAATTAGGAAAGAGGCAAATTTGGAACCCTAGGTGCTCCCTTCAACCAAAACCTCACTTCAAAGCAAGTTTAAGAGTGCAATTCGTGTGTTAGTAGTGTGGGAGGTGAATTTGCAGTGGAAGTCCAAGTGAAATCTTCAAAAAATTTAAGACGGGTGAGAGCTCGTGTGTGTTTGGAATGGAAAAAATGTAACCTGTTGTGCCCCTTTTGCTGCCTCAGCCGACAGACGCACGGGCCATGCGCCTAGCGCACAGGCTGCCCGTGCGAGGTACCGTGAGTTAAGTCCTAATTCCTGAAGCATGCACGGATCGTGCACATGGCGCACGCCCGCCTGCCCGGGGTGCCGAACTTGACTCAAAAATTTCAATTTTTTTTTTTTAAAAGGGAAACAAAAAATCATAACTTATGAAAGCATAAAAAAATCCTAACTTAGCAAAAGGGAAACCAAGAAAAAAAAACATGGGAAGAAATAAAATAGCAAACCATTGGGTTGCCTCCCAACAAGCGCTAAATTTAACGTCTATAGCTTGACGCCTGTTTTACTCGATCACGGTTCTAGCCAAGTGAGACGAGTCACTTCTTCATGTCTTTCTCCTTGCCAATTCAACTCGCATAAATTCGAGCCTCATTTGAAGGCCTCTAGCATAGAAGTCACACGTCGGTCAAATGCTATATTCTTCTCGTTTGCATCGTGTGAGCGGTAGTACACGCGTGCTTCTGAGCTGCTGGCCCTCTCCGTGTACTTCGGTTTCTCACCTTTCAGTACTTCCTGCACATGATCTAAAGCACACACACAATGTCTTGGAGTAAAATTATTAGCACCTGACTCAACGACTGATAACGATTTACAACTCTCTATTGTATCATGAGTTTTTCCAGCCTTATAGATGGATAACAACACTTACTCATCATTAACTCGTAATGTGAGCTCTCCTTTTTGCACATCTATCAAGGCTCGTGCGGTGGCGAGGAATGGACGCCCAAGTATCAGAGAGACGTTTTGATCTTCCTCCATGTCAAGCACCAAGAAGTCCACGGGGAATATAAATTTGTCTACCTTCACGAGCACATCCTCCACGATTCCCTTAGGATATGTGAGTGATCCACCCGCAAGCTGCAAGGTGACTGTGGACGGCTTCACCTCTCCTAATCCAAGTTTCCTGAAAATGGACAAGGGCATTAAGTTAATACTTGCTCCTAAATCACAAAGAACTTTTTTAAAGAAAACATCACCAATAGCACAAGGGATAGTGAAACTCCCCGGATCTTTGAGCTTCTATGGTAATTTCTCTGAATGATCGCACTGCACTCTTCTGTCAAGTTGATTAACTCGAATTCTACCAACTTTTTCTTCTTTGACATCAGTTCCTTCAAAAACATTGCATAATTGGGCATCTGCTCCAGTGCATCTGCAAAAGGTATGTTAATATGCAGTTTCTTAAAGATGCCTAAGAATTTAGCAAATTGGGCGTCTAACTTTTTCTTTTGAAAATGTTGAGGGAAAGAGAGTGCTATAGAAAACTTTGAAAGATCAGAGTTAGAGAAAGATTTAAGCTTCTCAGCCCCTTTTTGTTCAACAATATGACCCTCGACTACTTTCTCGGCCTCAACATCGCCCTTTGCTTTTGTGTATTCATCTCCCAAGGTCGAAATTACCCATTCGGCATCACGCACGGGCCGCCCGTGCTCAGACGCACAGGTCGTGCGTCTCATGTTCTGTTCCTAGAATCCTTCGGTACCACGCACGACCTGGTCATGCTCCGGTGCACGGGTCGTGCGTTTTTCAGTTTTTTCTTAACTTCCCAGAATTTTCGGCCCTTCGTACTCCGTACCACTCCTCAGACGAATGGCGTTACACTGTTCCCTCGGATTGACTTCCATGTTACTCGGAAACTGGCCCTTCTGATGTTGTCCACCAATGATCGTCGCTAGCTGGCAATCTGAGTTTCTAGGTTTTTCATTCGTGAATTCACAATGTTGGCCAACTCCGTGATATGTGCCTCGATCTTATCTATCTTAGCCTCATCTTTATTGAATTGGTTCCTCGTTTCACCCATGAACGATGTGAGAATGTCCTCTAAAGATGGCTTCGTCTCCGCATTAATGACACTGTTTGTCACATTAAACCCTTGTGGTGGTTGCATCACATTCTTCGTGTTTGCATAAGAGAAGTTCTCATGGTTCATCAAACCCGGATGGTAATGAGTGGGAGTTTTATTATTCTGGTAATTGTTGAAATCCCGATTATTGACATAATTTGCTTCCTCCATGGGATCTAGAGGAACTCCTCCATTACTTACACTCGTATTTCCATCAGTCCCATTCGTCAATACACTCAACTGATTGGTCAACGCAGTCATCTGAGTTGTCAATGCCTTAATTGGGTCCAAATCAGTGACTTCAGCTACCCTTTTCACATTAGTTCTCTCGGAGGGCCACTGATAGCTATTCATTGCTATCTCTTTGAGGAAGTTGAATGCATCCTCTAGGAATCTTGCAAGTAAAGCGCCTCCTCCTGCGGCATCGACAAAGGACCTAGTATGTCCCATCAACCCATTGTAAAAGAAGCAGAGCTGCTGATTCTCTAGAAATCCGTGTTGCTGGCACCTCCTCAATAAATCCCAGAATCTCTCCCAGGCCTCATACAATAGCTCAGAATTGAACTACCTGAACTGCGTGATCTCACTTTTGAGCTGTAGAGTCTTACTTGGTGGAAAGTATTTAAACAAGAACCTCTGACTCAGCTCATCCCAGGTATTCACACTCCCCTAAGTTAGGTTGCCTAGCCAGTTTCTAGCCTCATCCCTTAAAGAGAAAGGGAATAGGCGCAAACGTATAGCATCATCAGTCACCTCATTCATCTTGATTGTGTTGCAAATCTGTATGAAGTTCGCAAGATGAGAATTGGGATCCTAAGACAGGAAACCCCCAAACTGATTTTGCTGCACCATCGAGATAAGTGCTGGCTTCAGCTCAAAGTTATTCGCATTAATTGGGACATTGACAATTCCACCATAGTTGCGATTGGTCTGTGGGTGAAAGTAATCGCGAATCACTTACGGCTGGACTGCCGGAACCTCTGGTACTGGTAACTCATTAACGACCCTGTTGGCTCCATTGTTACCTCCGTTGTTGCCTCCGTTATTTCACCCGTTGTTTTCTTCCACGTCTGCCATAGCCTATTCTTGTTGTCTTTCTGCCCGTCTAGTAGCTGCACTAATTCGCCTAGCAAAAGCCTATGAACGGTGCTAATTCTCCTTTCTTTGAGCGAGTGTTCATGCACTACCTGAACCAACTAAAGAAAACAAGTTAAACACAGTAGGAGTAAAATTAAACAGCCAATAAAAGAAAACAAAAAAATGTCTAAATTAAAAATAATTCTATTTATCGCAATATTAGTACTAAAAATTTGATTAGTCCCCGGCAACGGTGCCAAAAACTTGGTCGCCTTATTTTTTTAGCTTCACCACAAGTGTATGGTGCAGTTTATAGAATAGGGTTAGCAAGATCGAATCTACAGGGACTAATAAATTAATATACTAAGTATTGAGATTATAATAGCCTTATTTTTATCCAGACGAACAGAATTGAGTGATTTGGTTTTGTAAAACTAAGACAAGAATTTAGCATAAAAAGACAAAGTAAAGATTGATTGAAAGATCAAGGAGATGAATAGATCCCCTCAGCCTGGACATGATTCCAAGGAAAATGAACAAAATAGCTCCCCTATATCTCCTGAGGTTGGGAATGAACAGCCTCCTGGCTATAGCATTCCCTTGCCTACTTCGGAACCTGTTGTGGAGGAGTGGATTCAAGTTGTTACACCTCAAGTGGAAAACTTGAAACCAACTCCTCACATCTCCCCTGATCTTAATAAGCAGTGTCCTACTGTTAGTAGGCCTTCTAGCAGCATTCAAGTGCTAACCTCTAGAAGTCAAAATGTGTTTTCCCCTTTACAGGATCTTAATCCTAACCTTGACATCTCTGACAAGGACTGTTCTCCCAAGTCTGCTCTTCACATTGCATCCACTTCCACAGGAATGGTGGATCAACCCTCTCCACACTCTTCTCCTCATCTTGCCTCTTCTTCTAAAAGGATAGAAGTACACTCTTCTTTTTGTATGGAGATCAAGAGGAATTATCCAATCAAAAAGCCTTAGCTCTACATAAAAGAGCTACTTCAGTCTCTCCTACAAAGGTCCTGAACAAGCCTCTTAGGCCGCAGAGAACCAGGATTAGAAAGCAATGAGTCTTCCTATCTTGGTTTGGAATGTCAGGGGTATTGGTAATGACCCCACTAGTAGACATGTGAATCTACTCTGTAGAAATCATAATACTCTCATCCTTGCTATTTTGGAACCTATGACTGGTAGTGATTTCCATCTATAGTGTAGGAAACTTGGATTTCATTTTGGTGTTAGTAATCATAATAACAAAATTTGGGTTTTTTTGGAAAAAGTATGTTACTGGACAGGTCCTTAGGGATAATGCTCAAAGCATTGATATGCAATTCTCTTCCCCTATCTTTCCTACTTCCTTTTCCACTTCTTTCATCTATGCCAAAAGCACTAGAATTGAAAGAAGAGATCTATGGAATGATCTCAGAACTTCTGCCCAGTATTTCACTAACATGCCTTGGTTAGTTGGAGGTGATTTTAACTGCTTTCTTGCTCCTGAGGAAAGAATTGGGAGTAACACCAATAGGAATCAAGATATGATAGAATTTGGGCAAATGATTAGTGACTGTGGCCTTGTTGATGCTGGCTTTGAGGGCAATAGTATGCATACTTGGGTTAGAAATAATCTCATGGAAAGATTAGATAGAATTTTACTTAATGGTCCTTGGGCTGATTTATTTGCCAAATCTTCTGTCACCCATCTTCCTATAGTTCACTCTGACCATGCCCTTTTACTGTTCCATGCTTCCCTCACCATCACTAAAACCCCTGTGGCTTTTAGATACATGAAAATGTGGGCTAGGCACCCTTCTTTCCTTCCCACTGTGGCCCAGGTGTGGGAGGCCCCTACTGGTGCTCATGGTCTGTTAAATATTCATTATAAAATGATTAGAGTTAAGCAAAAGCTAAAATGGTGGAATAAGAATGTTTTTGGGAACATTTTTTTCTAATCTAAGCAAGCTGAGTTGAATGTCCAAAATGCTGAGAGAAATCATGACAATGATCATTCTCCCAGTAACAGACTTACTCTCCATCAAGCTATTGCTCAATTGATCATGGCTACTATGGTTGAGGAAGATTATTGGCATCAAAAGTTTTCTTGTAAGTGGGTGGTTGAGGGAGAAAGAAACACTCAATACTTCTATAACATGGTGAGAAAGAAAAGAATAAGAACCAAAATTCATAATATCACTGAGAATGGTAATGTTCTGACCTCTGATGCTGACATTCAGAGGTCTTGTGTCAAATTTTTCTCCACTTACCTGTCTAATGATACTCCTACTGCTGAATTTGCTTGCCCATTCCCCTTCCCTCACCTCCTTACTGATACTGACTTCACTGATCTTTCTGTTTCCCCTTCTGAAGAGGAAGTAAAACAAGTTGTTTTTTCCATTAGCCCTGACAGTACTGCAGGGCCTGATGGATTCTCCTCTCACGTCTTTCAATGCTGCTGGGAGATTATTCATAAAGATGTGGTTTATGTTGTTCAGGATTTCTTTGAGGGTAGAACTCTCCCCAAAAGCTACACTTCCACCACCATTGTGCTCATTCCAAAAAAACTTCACTTCTCCACTTGGGCTGACTATAGGCCTATAAGCTAATGTAATGTGTCTAACAAGATCATTACAAAAATTCTCAATATCAGGCTTGCTTTTCATCTTCCTGATCTCATATCCCCTAATCATAGTGGGTTCATAAGACACAGGCTCATCAGTGATAATGTGTTGCTTGATCAAGAATTAATCCATGCTCTTAATGTACATACTGAACCCAAGAATGTGGCATTCAAACTTGACATGGCTAAAGCATATGATAGAATTCAATGGCCTTTTCTTAAGTTGATGCTTTCTAGAATGGGTTTCCCTGAAAGATGGATTAATTTTGTGTATAATGTTGTGTCTAACTGCTGGTTTTCTATTCTTGTGAATGGGCATGCCTGTGGGTATATTAAATCTGGTAGAGGTCTGAGACAGGGAGATCCCCTTTCCCCATCCCTCTTCATATTGGTTGTTGAGTTCTTATCTAGAGGTTTAAATCACCTTTTCCTCTTAATCCATTCATGTATTACAATACTCATGGTGGGTTCCCTATCTCTCATTTAGCATATGCTGATGATATCATCATCTTCTCTAATGATGATGAGCATTCTATGTCTCTTCTTGTGGATTTTCTTGATTTTTACTGTCTGGTTTCTGGACAATTAATCAATAAATCCAAGGGTTCTTTCATTGTTGATGCCCAGCTCCCTTCTCATAGAGTTAATAGGATTGCTCTCCTCACTCAGTTTACCAATCAGTCCTTGCATGTTACTTACTTGGGTGCTCCCTTGCATAAAGGGCACAAAAAGAAAGAATTATTCCTCCCAATGATTTCTAAAATGCAGCAAAAAATTCAAGGTTGGGAGTAGAAATTTTTATCCTTTGGTGGGAGGCCTATGCTGATTAAGAGTACTTTGAGATCAATGTTCATCCATTTGATTCAAGTCATTAAACCCCCTAAAGCTATTATTAATCAGTTGGAGCAAATAATGGCTAGATTTTTCTGAGGTCACACTGTTAATGAGAAAAACATACACTGGGTTGCTTGGAAGAATATGTGTAGGCCTGTTCAGGAAGGGGGTTTGGGTATCAAAAATATTCACACTCTTGTTAGTGCTTTCACTATGAAATTGTGGTGGAGATTGAGAGAGAATCAGTCTTCATGGGCTCATTTTATTCATGCTAAATATGCTGGTGGTATGCCTGTTTGTCTTGTGCCCCCCAATCCCTGACTGCATTGTGTGGAAAATATTATGCCATATCAGAGATACTATGACTGCTAATATTATTTGGTCTTTAGGGTCTGGTAATATTAGCTTTTGGTTTGATATTTGGTGTGATTCTACTCCTTTGTTTGATGTTGCAACTGGTAATAAAGAAGGGCTTGAGAATATTGTTGTTGAATTTTGTTGGACTAATGGTACTTGGGATATGGAGAGACTGAACACCATTGTGGGTCTTGTTTGGGCTGCTAGAATCTGCCAAATTCCCATTTCTATGCAAAAAACTGATACCATGGCTTGGAAACCTGCTCCTAATGGCAATTTCTCTATTGCTTCAGCTTACTCTCATCTATTGCCCAGAACAATGCCCAATCATATTTTCTCTGCCATTTGGAATGCTTATCTCACTCCCTCTATGTCTATTTTCCTCTGGAGACTTATCCAAACCAGGTTACCAATTGATGTTCAGCTCCAAAGAAGAAACATTTCTCTGGCATCTAAATGTCAGTGTTGTCAAGAACAACCACAGGTGGAAACTCTATCTCATCTCTTTTTATCTAATGATCATGTGCAAAGAGTTTGGGCTCATTATGCTGCCTGGTTTAGAATCCAGAAGCCACACACTGAGCACATCAATATCTTTCTAGCTGCTTGGAAAAATTCTAATCCATTTGCACACACTCCACACATCACTTGGCTCACTTTATGTTTTATTCTTTGGTTCACTTGGAAAGAGAGAAACAGTGCCAAACATAATAATACCAGGTTCACTGATGCCAGGATTATACACCTTGTAGACTACCATATATCTCTACTTGCAAAAGCTAACTTGTTTCAGGGAAAAACTTGGAAAGGATATCTGGAAATTGCTGCAAGTCGGGGCTTATTTCCTCCCTGCTACCCCTCCAAAACTGGTTCCTGTTCTTTGGAAACCACCTAAACCTCCATGGTATAAACTCAACATTGATGGTGCTTTTAAAGGCCAAAATCTTCCAGCTGGTTTAGAAGGCATTCTCAAAGACCATAGGGGAGATATTCTATAGGCCTTTGCAACACCATGGCTGGTCTCAGTTCTCCGCTTCAAGTTGAATTCCAAGCATTGGCAATAGCTCTTCATCTTCTTCAAACATGGCAAATTCCCAGACTTTGGATTGAAACTGATTCTCTGATCTTATGCAATACCATCACCAAGAAGCTGACAGGACATTGGTCTATTGGGCACATTCTTGTGCATATTTGTAACAGGCTGCATAACAGAATTTTTTGTATTTCTCATACCTTTAGAGAAGCTAACAGAGTTGCTAATAGTCTAGCATCGTATGGTCTTATGATTGATCAATGTACAGAATTCTCTCATAGTACGATACCTCATAGATCATTACGAGTTAGTAGGATTGATCAACTTGGATTACCTTCTTTCAGGAAGTGCCCAAGATGAGAGGCTGCTGCTTTTAATTCCTTAGCTTTGTAAACATTTTGATTTAATAAAAAGGTTGGGGATGTGCCCTTCATCCCCCATCCCTTACATGGGGATGTTTTATGCAAAAAAGAAAAAAAAGGAGATGAATGGATTCCTGGGTTATGGTTTCAGTTAATATCCCATTTTATTATCAGATTAATCAAACCAAAGTTATTCGTATTCTTTCCTATAGAACAATCACAAAGGTAATTTACCCTCTCTCTCGAGATGCATGTAAAAATGTTGATTGGAATATCTATGCTAGCATCTCTACTCAACATGAGATATCCAACTCCCAAAAGCACAAAAGATTAAATATCCTCACAAATATTTACAGACTTCTCAATCTTGCAAATATTCATGTCAAGTACTCACAGATCTAGTATTGAAACTCATCTCTCGAATTATGAATCAATACATCAAACAAGTTAAACCAATAGCTTTCTGATAAAACAAGAATTAAAACAAAGTACTCGAATAGGGTTGGAAAATAATAACTTAAATTGCAATTAATCATCAAATAAAAGTATCCATTAACCTAATTCCAAACCCGGGAATCACAAGATGTTTAGCTAGACATGGGAAATAAACAATTCATAGACAAATTATTCATGTTCATGTCTAACTAACTGCGAATAAAGATACTATGGAATGCGAAGACTCGAGGACGTCGATGATCTCTCGATCTATCTTCAATCCTCAAATGTGTTGTTGTAGCTTTGATCGATCTCTCCAATTCTCTGGTGGAAAATTGCTCTTTTCTCTGCTTTCTAGGGTAAAAATTAGTGTGTCCCTTGTTTGTGGCCGCTTCGTCTCTATTTGTACTTTGTTTGGGTCAAAACCTAGTTCAAAATCTGTCAAACTCTGCTTTCCCGCACAGACGCACGGGCCGTGCGCCTAGCACATGCCCAGCCCGTGCTAGGTGCCACATAACTCTTCTTTTTACTGAAGGACGCACGGGCCGTGCGCATCACGCACGACCAGCCCGTGCGTCATGTCGTGGCTCGAGTCTCTGTCTTGTTTTAGTGCACGGGTCGTGCTAGGGACGCACGCCCTGCCCGTGCGCACCTGCTGGACTTGATACTTATTCGTTTCCTTCCGTTTCTTGCCCAGTTCGTCTTACTTATTCCCGATTCAACTCCAAACTTCGTACGTTACTTCAAGTATCGGCGAGTATTTACCGCAATGCTCCGAATTGTTGCCAAAATGCTACAATTATCAACAAATTCCTACAAAACGAGCAAAGCATAATACCTTTCCCACAAAACAGAAGTAAAGCCCTTTTTACTCATGTAATGCATGCATTGCAACTAATTCTAGCTACAATTAATCCCAAAATACATGCAAAACACATACCAATCACAGCTCACTCCGAATGCTCTGATGTATTTTGAGGGATTTTGCTATCTCTTGAAAGAACTTGGTCTCCTTGTTTCGTTAGAAAACTTTCATACTTTGTTCAGCGTTCGAAAATGCATAATGATTCGTATTTTTACTTCTATCCACAAGGAGGTTGCAAATTTTTGTCTTGTTCTACTACCATACAAAGTCCTTAGAAAGAAAGATTTTTTTATATTAGAGATGAAGGATGGGGATTTCCAATTGAATGGAGTAGCTCTGCCACAAGAATTTACCTTGGGGAAGTACATCATAACCTCAAACTGCAATTTATTGCGGCTGGGTTATTTGAAACCATATTTGACGTGGGGTGTTTATTTCCTGTTGGTATAGAATTTCCTCCTGCGTATATACATTGATTTCATTTTATAACTTTTTATTATCTTATATGTTTGTATTAAATTTTTTTAGGTAAAAAGCTAGATCTCGCTAGCCTTCGCACACGCTGGATCCATCAAACTTTGGGATTGAGGTCAACACGTCACCCTAGTGCTTCTGGAAGAATCGAGAAAGCTGATGTAGGTAGGACTGAAGGAAGCAGAAATATTAGCAAATATGGTGGTAATAGGTTATTTTCTCCTCCTCCCCGCGAAAGTGTTGAGCGGAGATCTACAATTCGTGATCCCCCACTTTTGGTGTTGTGCTTCGTTTTGATACTTAGTGGTAGTAATTCCAAGAGGCAAAGAGACTTTTCTCTTGCGGTCGCACCTCGCCTTGGAGCTAGCAAAGGGCTCTTTGGATTCGGGATGAATCGTGTTGAAGGAGTTGAATCTTTTTGGGATGACAACGACATTTATGTTTGATGGAATAAAACAAGATGTCTGGTTAATAAGTATGATACTGAGAGGCTAAATGTGAAATCAGATAAAGTGATTGCTGAAGCGCTTGATGGAGAGTTTGCTCGAGTAATGTTCCAGTTATCTTTGAATCTATAATTTTATTTTATCTCTTAGATTGTCTCATGCATTTAAATTTAGCCCTTTTGTTATGCTTACAGTGTGTTAATCTTGCGACCATCCTGGGAGATAGATCAGAAAAGTACAAAGAGTCATCAGAATATTATGAAGCTGCGGCGAAATCTAGTGGCGAAGAAATCACTAAAATGTTTAAAGATTTGTGTAACATCAAAGAAGAATTAAAGATAGCAAATGAGAACCTTAAAATTATGAAGGAGAAATATGATCGAGAAATTGCCACTGGTAAGAAGTTTCTGGAGTCTAAGGTTGGTAAAGATATGATTCACAATGCAGAAGAGAGAGGTTTTAGTGCTTTCCAGGCTTCACCTGCTATTGAGGAAATAGCAATGCAACGTGCTCTTAGTGTGTATGATGACACCATTCGACATCGTAGGCGCATCCTTCGGGATTCTGGGCAAGTTAACGAAGATGTCATCATGTTGCTAGAACCACATATTCCTGAAGTAGAAGGTAATGCGGTCGCCGTTGAGAACCCGGTTACTCAAGAAGCGAATGAATGTGGAGATGTTACTTCCACTGTTGAAGTGATTGATGCTAGACCTCGTGGCTGATAAAAGAAGTTGATTTCTTGTTTTAAGTTTTTAAGTATTTAGTTTTAAGTTTTTTATGTAATAAAGTGTTATGGTTGAAATTGAAGTGTGGTATGTTTTATAATTAGATTTAAGAAATTGACTAAAAAAATTTATCTCATAAGAATCCCTTCAAATTATCCGGGGTTAATTACTAACCTCAAGGATAATGGGGTATTCCGGGATAATTATCTCTTTGACCTCTTAAGGAGTCGAGCTATGGGATTCATGAGTCGAGCTAGCTAGGCTCATTCTTGGACCTCATGGGACTCTCATCAATTATCCGGGGTCATTAGTATTTTTATTACGAAGGAATGAAAATGGTTGATACAAGATATATTTATTCCATCATGTCAAGGCTAGCTTTACACACAAAAACTGAAACTAAACAAGCATAACCAGCAAGTACACATGCTTAAACAAATATATCAAAGATCTTCAAGCCTTCTCTCTTCTTTTCACTGATAATATTTTCTGAGATTTGCCACATTCCAAGTACGTGGAACTTTGCTTCCATCTATACGCTGCAAATGATATGCTCCCGGGTTTGCCACTTTATCGATCTTATATGGTCCTTCCCATTTTGGGTTGAGCTTCCCAAGCTGGCGAGCGATGTCTACTTTTCTCAACACTAAATCCCCAACTTGAAAACTTCTTTGTTGAATCTTATGGTTATAAGCTCTTTCCATCCTTGTCCTAAACATTTGTGCTTGCGTAGTAGCTTTTTCTCTGAGTTCATCAAGTATATCAAGATTCGCCCTAAGTCCCATGTCAATATGTTCAACATTGTATTGCCTCACTCTCCAGGACACTTCTCCTATCTCTGCCAGAGCAATAGCTTCTGACCCATAAGTCAAGTTAAATGGTGATTCTCCTGTTGAAGTTCGAGGGGTGGTCATGTATGCAAAAAGTATACTGGGAAGCTCATCTACCCATACACTTTTAGCAGTCCTCAACCTTGTCTTAAGATGTTGTAAGATGGTGCGATTGGTAACTTCAACTTGTCCATTTGCTTATAGATTTCCCACCGAAGTGAAAAATTATTTTATGGAAAGACTATTGCACCACTCCTTAATTCGAGATCCCTGGAATTGAGTGTCATTATCTGATATCGGTGCTCGAGGGATACCGAATCTACATATGATATTTGCCCACAAAAACTTAATGACTGCCTTCTCCGTAATCTTTGCCAAAGGTTCAGCTTCAACCCATTTTGTGAAGTAGTCCACAACTACTATCAGAAATTTTCTTTGTCCAGTCGCTGGAGAGAATGGTCCCACTAAATCGATCCCCCATTGAGCAAAAGGATAAGGGCTTTCCAAAGTTTGCATTAATGCAGCAGGTTGACGATGAATGTTGGAGTGCTCTTGACATGAATGACAACGTCGGACTAACTTTTTTGCATCTTCTTGCATAGTCGGCCAAAAATATCCTTGCCTTAATGCCTTAGCTGCTAAAGCTTTCCCTCCTAAATGATTACCACAGATTCCTTCATGGATTTTCCGCAGCACTGTAGGTCCCAAGGGGTGTAAGTGTAAGGTTTAGAAGGAGGGGTTGAATAAACCTTACCAAATTTTCGATTTAGTCCTTTTAAATCTACAGAGTTAATTCTACACAAAATGTCCTTGATGAACAGATCGAATTAGTCACTCAAGAGAGTTAATCTCTCAAAATAGACTCAAATTTGTTTGATGGAGTAACTCACTGTTGGCTATAATTTAACTCAACTGTGGTTTTGTTTTCAATGGAAGACTTAACACCCTTATGTTTGATTAAGCAAGATTTTAGAGCTTGATTTAGTACTTATAATTTTATCAAATGGATAGCAAATTTATCAAAGATATAAGCGATTAATGGTGCAGAATTTAAATGCTGAAATGTAAATGACACAAGAAAGTTTTTATAGAGGTTCAAGATGGGTAATTCTTCTACTCCTCTCTTCTCCAACTCCCCGGAGGAATCCACTAAGTAATGATCGCTTCTGAGTGGTAATAGTCCGGATACAAGTCTTGATCACAACAACCGACTTGATCCTTAGGGACTCGACTGAGACGCCTTGATCACTCACCTGGCTTCTCGACGACTCAGCTTCTTCACAGGGCAACTGCCTTGCTACTACAGCTCACTTGCTCAAGCTCTTTGGATTTGATCACGAAGCCCTCCAAAAGCTTAAGACTTGGTTCAGCCTTGAACCTTTCTACAATCCTTCCTGGAATGTAGACCCCTTGTTTTAAGTATCTTCCTCTTCAACTGGTTGAAGTTCTCTTTCCTTCACAGGTGAGTGTTGGATTGATGTACTTCGAAATGTAGGCTTGAGGATTGAGAATGTTTCAGTTTTTCTAATAAGCTTGTATATCTCAAGTGTGTGTCATTCATCTTTTTCCTCAAACAAACTCCTCAGCCTTTTATAGTGAACTTTCAAAAATTTGCCCGTTGAAGAGATAGCTTATTTTTGAAAGTCACTTTGCGATCGTTGGCTTGCGCTTCTTGGAATTGTCATTTCCTCGTATGAATTGTTCTTTCACCTTTTGAGTTCGACACGGTGTAGTGTTTCCCATTGGTTCATTTCTATTGCACGCTTCGGGACCGAGCACTCCAAAAGGTGGTATGGAGATATTACTTGTTTAAGTAAATCTCTTGATTTCGTGGCAATGTTCTTTTTTACGCTTATCTCGACTTGATCGCATTTCCTTGCTTTCCCAGGTGACTTAGAGTCAACTTCCAATCATTGGATGACTCATCCGTCACTTCAACTTGAGACTTGCCTTTTCTTGAGTTGACTTGACCGATGCTCCACTCACCGCATCTCAAATGCTTTTTCTTGAGTTCCCGTCTATTCCTCTTTGCCACATTCAAATTGCTTCACAAAGCAGGTCTTCCTTCAGTGTCTTGATTGTCTTCTTGCATGTTAAGGCGTAGTCAGTTTTAACTCAGCTTGCCACTCTAATTGTTACAATACATTTTACAACAAGAATTGGGGTGCCAACTTTCTATTCTAAGTTTTACATGGCATTCATCAAAATCTAAACAATAAAATTCCTAACAATTTCCCCTTTTGATGATGCCAAAACTTAAATCATTCAAAGATGCAAACAAAGAATGATACATACAGATAGTGTATTGACATAGAATGTATGTGCGAATCAATTCTTTTTATTGATCATATCATTCTTGTTCCTCAACACAATCAAGTTTACAAAGTGTATCGAGCATATAAATAACTTCACAAAAATCAAAGAATTTATACCTTTATTACGTAAGACTTACATTGTATGTATTTACATAATAAAATACACGAAGGGTTGGACAAAGAACACTTCATCTCCTTCATTGTCTCCTTCTTTCATCTTGATCAAGATCTTCTTCTCTTCTTCTCTTTTTTCTCGCCGTCACACCGCTTTTTTTTTTCTCATATGCTTTCCTGGCAGCTTCATCTCTTCTTATTCTTTCCTGTCTCTCCTCCCATAGCCGAGTTTGTCTCTTGTTTTCTTCTTCTATTCTTTTTGCATACTCGGATTAGTTTTAGCCACTTTCAAATTTGCCACTTGGTCAAGCCCGACCCAGATCCCTCCTTTCTTTCCCCGGATCTACGTATTCAATATTCTTGGGCGAGGCCTGGTCCAAGCTTCTTCCTCCACTCGCCGCTTCTTCCTCTACCTGGGGCGTATACTATATCTTGGGTCTTCTTCTTTTCCAACAGTGACCACAGAGCGATCGCTGGAATCTGTCGCTGTCGCCTTCTTCACATAATGTGAGACCCTTTTCCCAAGATCAGATCCCAAGCTTGAGCCATAGACATATTTGCAAAGTATCCCTCGACTTCGAGCGTTTTAAATTCATCGACCGATCGTGGCTCTGTCCCGACATCCGAGATGGCATAGGTGTCTCTGTCTCTTTCGGATGCCTCCGTGTTCTTTCAAGATGTTCATCACCCTGGCATCCATTCTTCCTTCCACTTCCTTCATCCCCGCTTCAATTGATTTTCTCTTTTCACCATAGATACAAAGCAGAGTGTTGGAGTGGCAGAGTCACGGGAGTTTGCTTTGCTTATAATGTCACCGTGATGAGGACCTTGTTGGGGTTTTGTGCAATCATCAATGTCACATCTCACGATCCTTCCCCCGAACAAGCTTTCCTTTCTTTCGTTTCAAGACTTCCTCACCGATTTTCCCGACTCACCGCTTTCTTTCTTTTTTTCTGGCTTCAGATTTTGTCGCTTTAAGGTATTCCTCTTCCCCTTTTTGGCATCATCAAAGGACGAGAACCCCGAGGAACATCTTTGGCAAGCATGAAGTCGAAGTCTTCGATGGTTGAGTTCTCGCTTCAAGTCTGCTGCGTTGTATGCGCCGGGTTCGGATCGAGTAGCGTTGGATTCTCAAATCGAACTTCATCTCGGCCATGAGAAGGTCAATTTTCTTGTCATGTGTTCTTCCAAACGTCAGTAGATCATGTGTATGTTGCTCACGCAGCAGCTTGATCTCGCAGCGTGAGAGCTTCATGCATATGCTCAATGTGTTCTCTCGCTTTGTCTTTGCATCGCATTTTCAGCTCTCCACACCAAAGAGCCTTGTTGAACAACCGTCCTGGTATCTCACCGTTCCACACGCATTGTTTCTTCTTTGTTGCCACCATTCCTTATCCGAATCAAGCCTCTTAAATCACCGTAGGGGTGGCATCTCTGTTGTCCAATCGCATGTCCAAAGAGGCCGATGCCTCTCCATCCTTTCAATCTCAAAAAGAGTGCCTTGAACACCTCTCGAGCTTGGTGATTCTTCATGTGCGGTGATGGCCATACAAAGATCGAAGTCATAATTAGGGAACAATGGTGTCGATGGAAGAACAGGAGCTGGTTTGTAATAGCGTGCTTGTTCGTTTTCGACTCTTCGTGGAGTTCTCGTATCTCCAAAGGTGAGAAAGGGAAAGATTCTACAAAAGAGTCATCACCGCCAACCGGAATTGCTTCGATGATGAGCGGTGCGCGTGAAGTTCTTTTTGGGAATCGATCCTGCTGCAGCCTTGAGGAGCCCGAGCGGGTCTCTTGTTCACTGGGTTCTCGGAGGCAAGAGATTCGGCTTGAGCCTCACTGTCTTAACACTTTGTTGGTCTCACTAATTTCTCCATTTCAAGAGATCGTCCTCGGCCTTATCGGATTAGCGTCATCGGACGATGATGAGATTTCCATTGGTGGCTCATCATCAAAGTTAAAAGTTTGACGAGTAGTCTTGGGATCGACTTGCTCGTGCTTGGAACATCCGCAATGAGTCTTTTGGATTTGTCATAGGGGATGACTCGACTTTTCTTCTTCGCCTTCGATCCCGGAAAAGTGACATCGTGGTTGTCCGGGAATCATGAAGTGCGCCGATCTCCTTCTCGGATGGGTCGATGATTGCAGGAGGATGTTCTCTACTTCCGCTTTTACCCGGAAGTCTCAACCTCCCGTGGCCTTCATTTCCTCCAGCAGTCTCTCTACCGCCGTAAGGCACTTGTCCTCCCTTTCGACAAAGTGTCACTGTCTTAGGGTCTTCTACATGGCATCCATTGAGTCTCAACTCCATGGATTGCACTTTCATCACCCGTGAGTGTTAACTCCCGGGTTGTTCCTTCCTTCGTGCCTCGATCGCATCGCCAGCCGTCATTAGCCTTCGTAGAGCTTGGCACCTCACCAGACATCTCAACTGCGTCCGAGCTTCGTTGATGGCAACTTGTTGTTCTTCTTGTGTTTGAATTTTCTCTACTTCGCCTCCTACATTCTTTGTGGAGTCATCTGCAAAGATCCTCCGACCTTGCCGCAGTGGAGGGAGTTTCCCCTCACCGGGCGCACCACCGAGTAACTTGGAGTGGGGTCACTCGTCTCCAAACTCCCACTGCTTTTGATTGATTGCTCACCGTTGGGGCGGTGGTAGCACACCTTCAATAGGGGTTGGCTCGACCGGGGTCCCCACTATCCCGCCATCGCCACCTCCTTGAATGCCTTCTTCCGAGTGAGCGGAGAAGTGGTAAGCGAACAACAGTGGCTATTTGTTGAACCACTCCCATCGGATCGATTTCAATCGTGTGTTCGGAGGACTCTCCTGGTCCCTCCATTAGTCTTTGCTCGTGAAGGATTCTTGATTCGTGCAATGCTTGCTGCATTTGCAATTCTTCTCGTGGCGAAGAATATTCTCTGTTCCTCGTCACTTTCGGAGAAGACATCAAGGAGAGGATGTGTGTGTTCGTAGTGCGAGAGATAGGGCGGATGCTTGCCTTCTCACGTGCTTCGGCTTCTTCACTTGCTTTTCTCTCTCCTTGTCCTTGTAGATCTGCGGAATGTCTATGCAGCTTGTCTTCATCCGTAGCCGAGCACAAAGAGTTAATCCAAGGAAATTTAGCAGCTTCTTCTTCTTCTATGAACTCAAAGCCGTTGGAACTGTTCCTTGACTTGCTCAACTTCCATTTTCTCCACTCACGCACGATTTTGGATGTCCGGGTAAGGTGGAGATAGGATCATTACATCACTATCCACTTGGGCTGGTTCTTCTTGTGCTTGGTGTGTGAGCTACAAATGTGTGTCTTCGAGTTGCCTCTCTCACGCGCTTTCAGACAGACTTGGCATTTCATCAACTACATCCGGAGACTCTACTTCTCCAAAGTAGTCTCCTGTGTTTGTGCTAGCCGAGTAATCGACTCACCGGTTTCTCCTGCTCGACCGCTTGACAAGTCTTCATCGTCTCTTGGTTTGTACCAGGGAATTTCTTGTTCGGAGCGGTGTCCTCTCGAGTCTTGGGCGGCCGGCGGCTTTGGTGTTTGTTTCGAGGCCGGCCGTCTGGCTTGTCGAGTTCTCCTCCTTTTGACGATCGGAGAAGGTATTTGGGAGTCCTTCTCGACGGCGCAGGGGCAGGAGACACGGCCGGGGCAGTGACTTCTTTGCGGGCGGGGAGCATGTTTGGTTTTCTTTCTTTGCAGGGGGCAAGATCTTTTTCTTCGCGCAATACAGGGGGCGCCTTTCTTCTTGGCCGGAGAGAAGCATCGTGTCTTCGGGGTCACTAATTCCCCCTCACAGTGTCGCTCTCTTGGCGTAAGCTCGCTTCGAGCACCGGAGAGGTTAGCTCAACATCCTCTTGTTAACATGGAAAGCCTTCCCATGTCTAAGAGGGACTCCTTTCACCTCCAATAGCCGGCCAATCACTGGCCATACCCCAGGATCCTCCAAATGTGCCATCTTCTTTGAAGGACTTGTTCCCACGCTCGCAGAGTCTGCTGAGATAAACTCAGCCCGATTTATCTTCTTTTCTTCGATGATTGCGCCATCACAATCGGCTTTGCCTTTGATATTGGTCAAAGTCGCCAAATTTAATGTCGATACATTTGGCAACTATGTCCAACAATTTGTGATAATCCTCCTTCAACATCTCTTGTTTCTTTGTGTATATTATTTTGTCAAAGAAAGTCGGACTTGGCTATCTCTTTCCATCGTCGGCCAAGTTTACATCGGCTTCCTTAATCTCGATTGCTCCTTCGCCGGGTAGTGAGCAATATTCACCAAATCCTCGCGGTGATAGCCACCGCTTCCCGTGAATGATGACTTGATTCCTTCATCGTGAATCTCGGCATTCACGTAGAATTGTGCGACCTCCTCCATAGGTCATAGGATATTCCAGCGTTAGAAACGGTTTTAGTCCGGGGCGTTTCCAACTTCTCCGCGATTTTCTTCACCAGGGTGTCATCGGACCCCTGCTTCACCATTCCGTTTAAATCCACCGTCGAACCGGTGTGGATTTGCTTTCCTAGCTTGGTAAAGTCATAAGTTGGTGCCATTTCTCGGGATTATATCAAGAAAAATTCAGAAATTGATTTGAAGGTTGATAGGGTTTCGAGAGTATTTTGCCTTTGCCTTTTGAGAGAAAGAGATTGAACAGTTTTTAGAAGTGTGAGAGAGAAACGGATGAAAATGGTTTAAATATGGTTTATGAAAAGACGTGCGACGGTTTTTTGAATCGTGATCGAAATCAACGGCTTGGATTTCGCACGCTATTGAGCATTTCACGTCTGCGTATTTAATGCGGCAAAGATTTATATCCAATCATAAGCTTAGTGTGCGGCTTTTTATGTCCGTACACATCATCATTATCTTGACGTGTTCCTTAAAACATTCCCGCTTAGTCAAAACGATCGTTTTTGTCACTTTGCTCATAGGTTATTCACTTATCTCTTAGCCGATTTAACTCTACTTCTCACAGCTTCTCTTAGCGACTCATCATCGGTGACTTCGGTGTAGTCAGTCTTTTCCGATCTGGTGATTCTTGAGTGATTTACTGTTTTCGGCTCTTTTTCTCCCGTTTTGTTCCATTTTTCTTCTTTGATTTGTGTCCGAGTGTCACCACTTAATTAGCCCCAACTCATGCTTGAGTTCTTCAAATCTTGACTCACATAATGGTTTTGTGAAGATGTCAGTTGTTTATCGGTTGAGATATATTCCAGGGTGATGTCCTTCTTTTCAACGTGATCTCTTATGAAGTGATATCGACATCAATATGCTTTGTTCTTGAGTGCAACACAGGATTTTGAGTGATTGCAATTGCACTTGTGTTATCACACATGATTGGAATTTCTTTTTCTTCAACTTCATAGTCTCTCACCTTTGTCTCATCCATAGGATTTGGGCACAACAATTTGCCCCGCATATGTATTCGCCGCCTCAATTTGTAGAGGTGGCTATTGAGTTTTGCTTCTTGCTAAACCAGGAAATTAGTCTGTTTCCTAGCATTTGACATGTGCCTGAAGTGCTCTTCTGTCCACTCTGCATCCAAAGATAGTCGAGTCCGAATAGCCAATTAGCTTGAATCCACCTTCCTTTGGATACCATAGGCCTACTTCTTGGCTTCCTTTCAAGTATCTCAATATTTTCTTAGGCTTTCATTGTCATATGGCTCTCTTTTGGAGCAGATTGAAATCTTGCACATACACCTACAAAGAAAGGTGATGTCCGGCTGCTAGCATTTGTGAGATAGAGCAATGATCCAATAAGTGCTCAGATCTTGTTTGATCTACGAGCTTGCCATCCGCATCCATGTCCATTTTGATGATGTGTTCATTGGTATTTTTACGAAGACTTCTCCTCCATACCAAATTTCTTCATTAAATCTCTGTGTATTTTGTTTGACTTATGAAGGTTCCATCCTTCAAATTGTTTCACTTGAAGTCCAAGGAAGAATGTCGGCTCTCCCATCATGCTCATTTCAAATTTACTTTGCATGAGGTTTGAGAATTTTTCACACGGCTCTTTGTTAGTGGATCCAAAAATGATGTCATCCACATATATTTGAACAAGCGAGATACTCTTCTTGTCTTGAATTACGAAAAGTGTTCTATCTACTTTTCCTTTAGTGAATCCATTTTCGATTAGGAATTGTGACAAGGTATCATACCATGCTGCGGGTGCCTGCTTTAATCCATACAGGGCTTTCTTGAGTTTGTATACCTTGTCTCCAAGAGTCTTCTGCTCAAATCCTGGAGGTTGTTCAACATACACTTCTTCTTCCAATAGACCATTTAGGAATGCACTTTTTACATCCATTTGATATACAATGAAATTCTTGTGAGTCATGCATAGGCAAGAAACATCCTTATAGCTTCCAATCTTGCTACTTCAAAAAATGTTTCATCAAAATCTATTCCTTCTTCTTGGCAATATCCTTTGGCTACCAGTCTTGCTTTGTTTCTTACCATAGAACCTTCCTCGTTCATCTTATTTCGAATACCCATTTGGTTCCAATAACATTTTGATGTATGGGTCTTTGCACTAATTCTCATACTTTATTTCTCTCAAACCGATTCACTCTTCTTGCATAGCTTGAATCCAATGTGTGTCGTCCAATGCTTGTGACACATCTTTGGGCTCTATTTATAAATGAAGCATGTGAACATTGCTTCTTGTTGAGTTCGGATCTTGTCTTGACACCTTCTTTTATATCTCCAATGACAAGTTCTCGTGGATGGTCTCTCGGCCATCTTACGTCGGGTTGGAGTAAGTTAGGCGGATTCGATCGACTTGCGGTTTGTGTTCTTTGGGTCGCTCTCTCGTGGTCACTTAGCTGCAAATTTTCCAGCTACTCTTGAGATTCACTATCTCATCTTCTTTTCAATTGATAATCCCGACTTGACTTGAGATAGGGATTCTTCGTATGGTTGGATGATTCAACTTATCACCGATTCTTCAATATCTTCTCCATTTACATTTGGCTCATCGAATACTACATGAATGGATTCTTCAGAACCATAGTTCTTTTGTTGAGTATTCAGAGGCTTTGCTTTCACCGAGTATCCTAAGAAGATACCTTCATCACTTTTTAGCATCAAAAGCCTTTAGGTTGTCTTTGCCATTGTTGTGAATGAAGCATTTACATCCAAATATTCAAATATGAAACATTTGGTTTTCTTCGATCCAGTTTCATAGGAGTCTTTGTCACCGTCTGTTTATCATACATCTGTTTTGGGTGTAGTAAGTCGTGTTGATTGCTTGACCCAAAATCTTTTTGTAACCCCCGCTTCACTAACATGGTCTTTGCTTTTTTTTGAGAGTTCTTTCCTTTCTTTCCGCAACTCTATTCTTTGTGGAGTCCTTTGCTGGCGATAGTTCATGACCAATACCATTCTCAATACAATCTTTGAGTTATTATTCCATTGACAAACTCGGTTCCTCTCTATCGATCTTATTTTGATAATGGTTTGACTCTTCTCATTTTGAATCCTTTTCATCACCGTGTGGTAGTTTTTGTAGAGTTTCTTTCTTCTCACACATGAATATTGTCCATGTATATCTTGAGTAGTCATCTACTACCACCAAGGTGTATTTCTTTCCACTTATCTTTGGGGTTCCACCGGGCCAAATAGATCCATATGAAGCGGTGCAATATTCTTGTTGAGGATGGGCATGTCTTTTCTTTGAATGACGACTTGATTTGTTTTCCTTCCGACATGCATCACATATACTCTCCTTTTTGTATATCTTTTGAGTCTGAAGTCCTTCTACAAGATGACTTCTTGCCAACTTGTTAATTGTTTTGAAATTCAGGTGACTTCGACTTTTTGTGCCAACTTGACTTGATTCAAATGCTTTTTTGCTAGTAGACAGTCTTTGGGTGTTGCGGTTGACCAATCCACTACATACATATTCTTCTCGTCTACATCCTTGCAAAGACAACTTCATTTGATTCAATATCCTTGATTTGGCATATACCCATGTTGAATCCAACATTGTAGCCCTTGTCACAGAGTGATCGATACTCGATAAGTTGAAGTTGAGTCCTTCAACATATGCAACATCTGTGATTTCTAATCCATTCCTCTTGATGGATCCAATGCCTCTTATTTCACCAGAGCTTCATTTCCTCCAAATATGACTTTGGCTCCTTTGACTTCCTTGAATTTTGACAGATTTCTTTTATTTCTGTCATATGTCCGGGAATGACCACTATCCATGTACCAGGTTCCTTGGCACTCACTGTTCCTTGAACCCGCAATCAAGGAAATTAAGTTTTAGTACCCATACTTGTCCAGGTCCCGAGGGGTTAGAATTGTAAGATGATCCAACCAACCTATAGCCAAATGATTTGATTCTAAGGGGTTGCCATCTATCGACCATAATCATAATTAATCCTGGCAAATTGCTTGGGGATTCTAGGTTCATACAATTGTCTTTTTTGTCTCATGCTGCATATGTGTTTTAGCAATTGCCTTCCTTGGGTAATTGTGGTGTTTTTGAGTGTAGTGCCTAGGTGCATATGTGTCTTTGATGAAAGCTCTTATACTTTTGGAATGGCCTTTCTTTGAGTTCTAGGCCTTTGCCATCCGGGCTTATATTCCATAAGTCTATCTTTGATAGTTCACATTATTCCAATCAGCTTGGCTTGGATATTTTCTACCATTCCCATCATATGTATTTCTTTTATGGATTTTCTGGGGTTTTGGTGGCTCTGTTTCTTCTTTCAGAGTATTTTTGTTTGGAGTTCTTTGAGGACTCGGAATTTCTTCTCACCGTCTTTCAAAGATACTCAATCGGGTCGTTTTTCCTTTTCCGTTGTAACCAAGACCGTTTGCTTAGTATTGTGCTTTGGAGTGAATGTGTGTGCAACATTTAGAGTTTTGGATTTTTCGGTTCTTCATGACTTGAAGATCCTTTTTCCAAAATTACTCTTGAGGTTTGACATGACATAGAGGAATTAAATCCTAAGCCTGTCTTATCTCCACATTCTCTTTTGACTCATAATAAGATCATCCAATGATTTAGATGCCTTAGTGAATGAGGCAATAACATTCTTGAGGTCATTCTCCTCTTTTCTATAGCATCAATCTCTGCTTACTAATTTAGCATTTTCACCTTTAAACTTCCATTTTCATGACTATTTGACTTAGAGTACTCATCTCCTTAGTCGACTTTGAGTTTTGACTTTTGAGTAGGTCGTTTTCCTCATTCAATAGTGTGTGTGAGGATTTAATGTGTTCAAAATCTTTCATCATTTTGCCTAATGAATCATAAAGATCATTAGGTGATGAAGTGTGTGTGTCACGATCACTATCACTAGTGTCTCGAGTTTGTTGAGTTAGATTGTACCTCATCTTCTTGGTCTTGTTCTTTAGCCATCAAGCGGATCGGGGCTTCTTCTTCGAGTCACTTGAGTAGTCACCTGCATCTCTCAATCAAATTGTCTCTCTTGACTTAAATTTGTTTTTCTGCTATCTCTGAGCCATCATTGCCTTTTTCTTTTCTTGTCTTCTTTCTCTCAAGACCTTTCTTTCTTCTTCATCCCCTGTTTGCGACTACGGGATATGGGCAATCAAAGTGGCATAGTGACCTGGTTGTCTACGGTTCCAACATAGATATTCACCTTTTGATCGGCTCTTTCCATTCTTGAGTTGTCGACCTTTGATACTCAACTTTTTGATGATCTCTGTTCTCTTGGTTGGCTTGTCTTCCCTTGATTTGGAGGGAGTAGTGTCTTCGGAGGATTCACCCTTTCCTTTCTTGTAATTCTTATTGAAGAACTTGTTGAATCTTTTGACCATCGGGGCTATTTCTTCCGGGTCAATGACTTCTTTGACCTCGGCTCTCTTCCCATCTTTAACCATTAGAGCAAATTTGTTTTGGGTATAGTCATCTCTTCCTGGTCTTTTCTTCTCGGCTCAAACTCGTAGGCTTTGAGGTCCGAGAATAGTTCATGGTTGGATGTCTTTGATAGGTCCATGGAATGTCTCGATGCCATGACCTTCATTTCCCATTCAATTTGGAAGACCTTTTAGGATTTTCATACACATTTCCTTCTCGTGTATATTCCTTTCCAAGTGCAAGTGCATGACTCATTTGTGATTTCTCAGAATCGAGCATCCAGTTGATCCGGGTTCTCTCCTCGAGATCATTTTGAAGTTTTCAAATTTTTGTCAAACCCACGATAATTTGTTTTCTTTGATTTGCTCCGAGCCTTCACAAATCAATGTCAACTTGTCCCAGTTTTCCTTAGCCGTTTTGCAAGATTTGACTTTGTTGAACATGGCTTTGTCAAGGTTTTGTAAAGAATGTCCTTGGCTACATTGTCCAGTTGTACCTTTTTTCTGTCATCATTTGTCCATTCGGTTCTTGGTTTTCAACCATGACTCGGTCTAGGAGCAAAGATCTTCTTCTCCTTCACCGCAACTCTTCGTGAAAATGCAGTGTGTTCACCTTTAATATTTGCGAGAGGCCCATCTTCTATCACTATCCACATCTCATCATGTAATGCTTGATAGATGAGCCTCGCATCACGAATTTTCCAATCATCAAATTCTTCAATAGTGAACATAGGGATGCGTGTCGATTTGCTTCCATGATAATAGCTTTTAATGATAAAAAGGGTTTTGAAAATTTAAGTACTAAAGCGGACTTTGAAAAAGTTTGGAGATCTAGTTCATAACTGCCATGGGAGGGTTCAATGAACCAACCGCTCTGATACCACTTGTAGGTCCCAAGGGGGGTGTAAGTGTAAGGTTTAGAAGGGGGGTTGAATAAACCTTACCAAATTTTCGATTTAGTCCTTTTAAATCTACAAAGTTAATTCTACACAAATGTGTCCTTGATGAACAATCGAATTAGTCACTCGGAGAGTTAATCTCTCAAAGATTTCAATTGGCTGTTGATGGAGTAACTCGGTTGTTGGCTATAATTTAACTCAATCAGGTTTTGTTTTTATTGGAAGACTTAACACCCTTATGTTTGATTAAGCAAGATTTTAGAGCTTGATTTAGTACTTATAATTTTATCAAATGGATAGCAAATTTATCAAAGATATAAGCGATTAATGGTGCGAGAATTTAAATGATGAAATGTAAATGACACAAGAAAGTTTTTATAGAGGTTCGAAGATGGGGTAATTCTTCTACTCCTCTCTTCTCCAACTCTGGAGGAATCCACTAAGTAATGATCGGTTTCTGGTGGTAATGATCCGGATACAAGTCTTGATCACAACCGACTTGATCCTTGGGACTCGATCGAGACGCCTTGATCACTCACCGGCTTCTCGTGACGACTCGGCTTCTTCACAGGCGCGGCTACCTTGCTACTACAGCTCACTTGCTCAAGCTCTTTGGATTTGATCACGAAGCCCTCCAAAAGCTTAAGACTTGGTTCAGCTTGAACCTTTCTACAATCCTTCCTGGAATGTAGACCCCTTGTTTTAAGTATCTTCCTCTTCAACTGGTTGAAGTTCTCTTTCCTTCACAGGTGAGTGTTGGATTGATGTACTTCGAAATGTAGGCTTGAGGATTGAGAATGTTTCAGTTTTTCTAATAAGCTTGTATATCTCAAGTGTGTGTCATTCATCTTTTTCCTCAAACAAACTCCTCAGCCTTTTATAGTGAACTTTCAAAAAATTTGCCCGTTGAAGAGATAGGCTTATTTTTGAAAGTCACTTTGCAGTCGTTGGCTTGCAGTTCTTGGAATTGCCATTTTCTCGTATGAATTGTTCTTTCACCTTTTCAGAGTTCTGACACGGTGTAGTGTTTCCCATTGGTTCATTTCTATTGCACGCTTCTGGGACTGAGCACTCCAAGAAAGGTGGTATGGAGATATTACTTGTTTAAGTAAATCTCTTGATTTACGTGCGGTTCTTTTACGCTTATCTCGACTTGACCGCATTTCCTTGCTTTCCCAGGTGACTTAGAGTCGACTTCCAATCATTGGATGACTCATCTGTCACTTCAACTTGAGACTTGGCTTTTCTTGAGTTGACTTGACTGATGCTCCACTCAGCTGCATCTCAGCTGTTTCTTCAGCAGAGTTCCCGTCTATTCCTCTTTGCCACATTCAGCTGTTTCACAGCAGGGTCTTCCTTCAGGTCTTCAGTTGTCTTCTTGCATGTTAAGGCGTAGCTGTCTTAACTCAGCTTGGCCAGCTCTAATTGTTACAATACATTTTACAACAAGAATTGGGGTGCCAACTTTCTATTCTAAGTTTTACATGGCATTCATCAAAATCTAAACAATAAAATTCCTAACAATTTCCCCCTTTTTGATGATGCCAAAACTTAAATCATTCAAAGATGCAAACAGCAATGATACATACAGATAGTGTATTGACATAGAATCTATGTGCAGAATCAATTCTTTTTATTGATCATATCATTCTTGTTCCTCAACACAATCAAGTTTACAAGGTGTATCAGAGCATATAAATAACTTCACAAAAATCAAAGAATTTATACCTTTATTACAGAAGACTTACATTGTATGTATTTACATAATAAAATACACGAAGGGTTGGACAAAACAACACTTCATCTCCTTCATTGTCTCCTTCTTTCATCTTGATCATCATCTTCTTCTCTTCTTCTCTTTTTTCTCGTAAATACTACCTTCTTTTTCTTCTCATATGCTTTCCAAGGCACTTCATCTCTTCTTATTCTTTCTGTCTCTCCTCCCATAGCCGAGTTTGTCTCTTTTCTTCTTCTATTCTTTTTGCATACTCGATTAGTTTTAGCCACTTTCAAATTTGCCACTTGGTCAAGCCCAAGAGAGATCCCTCCTTTCTTTCCTGGATCTACGTATTCAATATTCTTGGGCGAGAGGCCTGGGTCTGAAGCTTCTTCCTCCACCGCCGCTTCTTCCTCTACCTCTGGGCGTATACTATATCTTGGTCTTTTCTTTTTCCAAATGAGTGAGTGACCGGCGGAGTGACCAGTAGAGTGATTGCCGGAAATCTGCTTGCTGTCGGCTTCTTCACATAATGTGAGACCCTTTTCCCGATCTGATCCCAAGCTTGAGCCATAGACATATTTGCAAAGTATCCTCAGACTCGAGCGTTTTAAATTCATCGACGATCGTGGCTCTGTCCCGACATCGAGATGGCATAGGTGTCTCTCGTCTCTTTGGGATGCCTCCGTGTTCTTTCAAGATGTTCATCACCCTGGCATCCATTCTTCATTCCACTTCCTTCATCCCTGCTTCAATTGATTTTCTCCTTTCGGCCCATAGATACAAAGTGTTGGAGTGGCGAGTCCTGAGGAGTTTGCTTGCTTATAATGTCACCGTGTGTGAGGACCTTGTTGGGGGGTTTGTGCAATCATCAATGTCACATCTCGATCCTTCCCCCTCAACAAGCTTTCCTTTCTTCTTCTTTTCAAGACTTCTCACTGATTTTCCCGACTCAATTTTTGCTCCTTTCTTTTAAACCCGATTTTGTTTGCTTTAAGGTATTCCTCTTCCCCTTTTTGGCATTATCAAAGACGGAGGAACCCCGAGGGGAACATCTTGGCAAGCATGAAGTCGAAGTCTTCGATGGTTGAGTTACGCTTCAAGTCTGCTGCGTTGTATGCGGCCGAATTCGGTCGAGTAGCGTTGGATTCTGCAATAAATCGAATCATCTCAAATGTAGAAAGGCTGAATTTTCTTGTCATGTGTTCTTCCAAACGTTGTAGATCATGTGTATGTTGCTCACGCAGCTTGATCTCGGCGGTGTGAGCTTCATGCATATGCTCAATATGTTCTCTCGGTTTTGTCTTTGCATCGAGTATTTTTCACTCTCCACACCCGGCTTGTTGAACAAGCGTCAAGTATCTCACCTGTTCCACACGCATTGTTTCTTCTGCTTGTTGCCACCATTCCCTTATCCGAACTATTATGCCTCTTAAATCGCTTGTAAGGGTGGCATCTCATGTTGTCCAATCGCATGTCCAAAGAGGCCTCGATGCCTCTCCATCCTTTCAATCTCGGCCAAAGAGTGCCTTGAACACCTCTCGAGCTTCAGCTGATTCTTCAGTTGCAGCTAAGAAATCCCTTTTATCTTCTCAGGGTCTTCTTCAATCCCTTTTTCAGAAATCATGTAACCTAATAACTTCCCTCATGTGACTCTAAAGGCACATTTGGCAGGATTAAGTTTTAAGTTGTTAATCTTCAATATACTAAAACATTCTCGTAGATCTGTAACATGGTTTATTGTTCTCCCACTCTCAAGCATGTCATCAATGTATACCTCCATATTTTTACCTATCTGGTATTCAAACATCTTGTTCATCAATCTCTGATAAGTTGCTCCTGCATTCTTGAGGCCAAAGGGCATCACTCTGTAGCAATATATGCCTTGATCAGTCACAAAGCTGGTTTTTTTTTTGACCCTCTTGTGCTAGCAGTATTTGATTATACCCTTGATAAACATCTAAAAAACTAAGCAACTCACATCCTGCTATTGAATCGATTAACAAATCCATTCGTGGAAGAGGAAAATGATCTTTCGGACACGCTTTATTTAAGTCTGTGAAATCAATACAAAGACTTCACTTTCCTCCTGTCTTTGCCACCAAGACTACATTGGCTAACCATTCAGGGTAGTTCACCGGTCGCACATACTTAGCCGCAAGTAGCTTGTCAACTTCTTCCTTAATGTGTTTACTTTTTTCTGCTCCAAACGTTCTTTTTCTTTATTTTATGGGTCTCATGCTAGGGTCCACATTGAGTCAATGAATCATTACATCTAGAGGTATGCCAGTCAAATCATTCATCTCCCATACAAAAATGTTGACATTTTCTCTAAGAAATGCAGTTAAGCTCTCTTCTACTTCAGGGGCCAGACTTGTTCCTATTCTAGTAACCTTTGAACTATCTCCAGGAACCATCTCAATGATCTTGAGTTCTTCTACCATTCTAATCTGGCTTCATCAGACTTTCTCTTATTTGCCTCTGATCCCGTTTCTTTTTCAGATTCATTCTCCAATGAATATACTACCTTTTTTTCCCCTTATTGGTTGTGTTTTTGCCTTCGCCATATCCCCTCCGTTGATCTGTAGTTCTTCGCAAAGTATTGGTGTAGCATTCTTTCGCCACTCTTATATCCCCAATTTCCTCTCATATTCCTTCTGGAGTTGGAAATTTCACCTTCATATGATAGGTTGATGCCACCGCACGAAATAGATTCAAACTAGGTCGCCCTAAAATAACATTGTATGTAGAGGGGGCCTTGACTACCAAGAACCTGACCATCTTCGTAGTCCTCCTAGGATATGAACCTAACGAGAGAGGAAGAGTTATTTCTCCTAGAGCTTTCACGGTTTCTCCAGAAAATCCAGTAAGAGGAGTGTGGACTGGGCTGAGTTGTGCATTATCAATCCCCAATTGTAAGAAGGCATTATAAAAAATGATATCTGGCCAACTACCACTATCCACTAAAATCTTCTTGACCCAAAAGTTAGACATCGTCGCTGATATTACTAAAGCATCATTATGCTCACTTCGTGCCCTATTTAAATCTGAATCATCGAACATGATCTCTCCTTCAGAAGCATGAACATTATAAATTTGTTCTAGCGATTGATCGATTCGTGAACGCACTCCTTCTGTAGCACGCATTAGGGCTCTCCTTGCTCCATGAGAGTCTCCTCCTACTGGACCTCCAGAAATAACTCCAATCACTCCGGCCATGGGTAAATTATGTTTTTCTGGCTCTTTTCTCCCACTGCCGCTAGCATGATCCCGATTGACATCTTTTAACTTTGATGTGTCATTTCTCTTTTGATGGTCTTCTCTTGATTTGTCCACAAATTCTTTCAGATACCCCCTTCTTATAAGTTTTTCGATCTCATTCTTGAGATGATGACACTCTTCTGTTGTATGTCCCCTATCTCGGTGAAAATGACATTATTTCTCGAATTTTTGACGATTTGGATTTTCTTTCATGTGTTGAGGTGGTTGAATTAACACTTTGTGTTCCGCTACTACCAATATCTCTGATCTTGTAGCTTTTAGAGGGGCGTAATCATTATAACCATGAGGCGGGACGTGCTTCCGTTCTTCTTTTTTCCTCCCTTTGGGATTTTCTTCTTCTCTGTACTTTCTTTTGTGATTCTACTCAAGTAAGTAGTCTATTCTATTCTTATATACTTTCTAGCCCTAATCAATAACTCCTCTAGGGTACCTGGAGGTTTTCCAGCTATGGACTCTTTGAACCTCCCATGACGCAAATTTTGTTGCATTATCCCTGCTAGTAATTCATGATTGACATGAGGTATTTCATGTACCTCTTCGACAAAGCACATCACATAATCACGTAAAGGTTCTCCATCGCGTTGTGAAATCGAAAACAGATATGCCGCAGTCTTAGGGTATTTGTAATTTACTGAGAATTGATGTAAGAACCTTTGCGTCAGCTGCTCAAAGCCAGCAATGGTGCCAGCGGACAGTTGGTTGAACTATGCTAAAGTGCGCTTGGTTAGTGTGGTTCGGAATATCTTATAGTATGCGGCATCACTTAAGTCATAAAGGTCCTCCTTCGCGAAAAACTTATCAAGATGCTCTTGCGGATCTCCAGTTCCATCGAACTCTATAAGATTGGCAACTTTAATCCCAACGGGAAGTGATTCAGCAAGGATGGCAATTGAGAAAGGACTACGTTTTGCTGGTAAGATAGCAAGTGGCAAGTGGTTCACCGCATCTCCTTGCACTCCAGATGGAACATTTGGCATCATTGCATGTTTCCTATTAGTGTCTTCCCAACGTCGAGCATTATCAAGTGGAGATGAGATTCGGCTTTCTACATCAGCTCGATGGTTAGCTCTCCTATGTCTAACACGTTGCGGTGGAGCTTGACTGCTGACATCATCTTGTCCTTCTTCTTGCCTCAACTTTGTCCTCATCGGAGCTGGAGCATAATCCTGGCTCTGATGGACTGAGTGGGCTCTTCTCTCTGTCGTGCATGAATACATTGTGCTACTGCTTGAGTAGCAGCCCTCTCAACAACATCCTCCATCATAGCTCTTAACGCCTCTTGAGTGATTTGAACAACTTCGGGTTGGTCAGGATCCACTCCATTCTCATTTGGTTCTTCAGCATGAGAGACGCCTTGCAGACTAGCTCCTCGAGCTGCTCTTGATCTGGTTTGCATCCTCGATGTGCATGTAGTAATTTCCCACAGACGGCGCCAATGGTGTGGTGGTAACACTATATTCTTCAAGATCCTGAGCTGGAAGTCTACAAGTACATTGGGTCACTGCCTGCAACACAACAAATCGTTAGGGCGCCGGGATTTTTCCCGGCGATAACCCTCCGATGCTCAAGTCAGATTAGAGAGCCAAAGAATAACTAGAATTCACAAGACTAGATGTTGTAAAAATGAATTTCATACCTTGGAAATGGAATTAGAGGTGATATTTATAATATCTAAGAGCCTGAGTTATTATCTGGTGGTATATGGTGCATGGACCATGTGGGCCCATTGAGCCCATAAGTAAAATTCTTGTTAGACTTCATTATATTTGGACATTTAGGCTTTTTTAATATATATGCTCATAATAAAAATTATGTTGAGTCCATCAACGTTACAATCTGATAGCTTTAAAAAAATATCTCTAAAATAATTGAGCACTTGGAGTCTTGGAACCAAACTCCTTGGCTTTTAGAACAGTCAGACACATTGGTCGTCTTCATCTCTTCTCCAAACTTTCCTTTATCTTTTTTCTTTTTCCCTTCGTAACTGATCGAAGTGTCATGGTTTTATTACACAAAAAGTATCATATTTATTACACAAAAGTATCATATTTTTCGGATCAAGTAACACTTTTTATTTATAAGAAATTGAATTTTTAAGGTGTCACTGACCATCTCAAAAGTATCATATTTAATATCAAAAGTATCACTATTGGCAATACAAGTTTCATTTTTCACAGAAAAAAATATTTTGTTATGAAACTGGAACGAGTACATAGAAAATCTTGTTTTTAGAATCTGTAAATATTAAAGTGCAATGTTCACCTTAAAAGTATCATATTTATTACACAAAAGTATGACTATTTTTGGATCAAGTATCACTTTTATTTTAGAGAATTTAAAGTATCACAAAAGTATCATATTTAATATCAAATGTATCACTATTAGAAGTACAAGTATCGGTTTTCACAGTAAAAAGCATTTGTTATGAAATTGAAATGAGTACATTACACTCCTTCATCAATGAACTGTATTCATCTTCATTTTCTCCATTGGAGGAATCCTCTTCTTAACCAATATATTCGTTGAATAACATTAATAGAAACTAAAATCGAAAGGCGCAATATTGGTGTACATGTTTAAAAGTGCAGTGGAAGGATGATGATGAAGTTTTAAGCGATGGCGACAATAGAGATTTGTGTGGGGCGAAGAAGTTGCAATTTTTGTGGGAGAAGTTGCTTGGAGGGAACAGATTAGAGTTGATGGGGAAGCCGATCTCGACGTATTGTTAGAGGAAAGGTGGAGTTGTGGGCCAAACTAGGTTCGTTTTTTTTTTCAATTATCCAACTGAATTGGGATCCGGATCTGGGTCATAGGATACGTCTTACAGATTGGGATCCATAAAATGGTCCTATAAGAGATCTACTCTTACCTCATCAATTGCTTGGGGCTTGGATCCACTTAAGTGGAAATGACATTTTCACCCTTCTGATGTTTTTTTCAAAGAATTAATACAAAATAAGTGGTGAGGGTAATTTTGACATTTGGACGTTTATCATTTCTAAGCATTAAAGCTATATAAAGTGTTTGTATCCTACTTAAACTATCAAATTTCAAATCACCTAATCCAAACAAAGTTTACATTTAAATTTAAATTATCCATGAATAGTGCAATCCTACAAAATCCAGATAATGTTACTAATATTACTAATATCATATATTGATCATGTCTAGCTACAACCTGTACATCGTAAAGACCTAGGTATAGGTGAACTAGTGAACTTTTGCCAAATATGACTACCAATCAATGAGTTCTTTCTATCTATTAATCTCCTAACTGAACTCATTTAATGAATTATAGGTCGAAATCCAAATAATCCAGTAACTACGAGTCTTTTTCAGTTGCTTAGCTCAACCATGAAATTAGTTACGTTTTTCTGACTTTCATCCACGAGGACTTCCAAATCATTCATCATCCTATTCGTCTAGTTGATGAACTTTTTTTTTTTTTTTATGACGGGGGAACCCGCAGCCGCTACTCTTCGAAATGCGCCTTTGATAAACCCTGGACGTACTAGCCTGCAAACTACGCCAACCAGGTAAACCACACTAGGCAAGCCCTGTGTGACAGGCTCAACCAAGAAAGTGTTGGTAGGGGGAATCGAACTCGTGATATTCAACAATAAGAGAATAACTCGGAACACAACCAACTATATTCAATATTACGTTAAGAGTCTCAAGTCAAATGATTTTGTCTTGTACTATTGTAACGTAAACCATATATATTCAACAATATTTCATTTTCAGTTAAGAGCTACTAAGTTGGATGTTAGTATTCTTGTTCCCAAATAGCACACATACGTAAATTTATGTACCTTATATCAATGTTCATAAAACGAGATATGTTTCTTGCTTGCACGCATCGTATATGCACAGAGGCGTAGCCATGTGTGGCTAGCACTGGGCTCAAGCCCAGTGCAAATTTTCAAAAACTATATTTTTAGTATTATAGTTTCTACAATATTCAAAATTAGCCCACCCAAAATTTAATGCAAAACTCAAGTTCACCCCAAAATTTAAATGCAAGTTAAAATTCAAGAATGAAGAATGTAAAATTTTTGTCTTATAATAAGATTGATGTTATATGTTCGTGATTTTTAGACTATTATGTAATCCTTATTTATCATTCGTACATTTATCATTTCATTAATTTTAAAATTTACTTAACTATTTGTATTGGTAATTTATTAGAATATTTATCTAATTAATAATAAAATCATATACTTTATTAGTTAATGGCCTAACGGTCCTAACTAAATCAATTTAACGGCTTTGCTAATTGTACCTACCGTGTCGTACTATGTTTCTCGTTTTTTTAGCGTGTCGTGTTTGAGTTTAAATTTTGGTCCAATAAGGTTATTGTGTGTGTTCGGGCTTGAGCTTATTGTGTCGAGTTGTTATTTATCGGGCCGACAAGAACGATTTGTCACTCCTAAGTGTCATCATCAAGTATGAAATTAAAAAGTTATCTATTTTTTTAGTTTTTTTATATTTAATTATTGACTTCTTGTTATTTTGGCTCGACCCGACCCACCCCATTGTCATCCCTATATATAGATAATTTTTCTTAGTGAAATTTTTACTTCTTAGCCCACCCTATTACTAATTCCTGGATCCGCCCCTGTATATGCAAGTCTTTGTTAAATGTGCTATACGATCATCTTGTTCTTTTTCACTTTTGCCCTATTTTGATGATTATTCATTTATTTAGTTTGAGCAGAGCTATGGAGGGGATTGCTCAATATCACTGATTTAACTCGTTTATGTTGCTCACTTTATCATGACAGATATACATACATAAATCCATGCATAATATATATAGGCCTGAATTTTATGTCAAGAACATAAAGGAAAAAAAAAATAAAGTAGTTGAGAAATCAAGCTATACTTGTTACAGTTCCTTGTTAAAGACAAAATAGTTATCCTGCATTTTCCTTTCTATAATATATAGTAGATAAAAAATGCTCGAATACTACAAAAATTGAATAAAACTGCTTTTTAACATGGACATGAAAAATAACAGTTTGATCTTATATTCCAATTTGTATTTCAAAAAACATGTTTCAACAATGTATCAATAATTATACTAAATGATATAAAAGAGAAAAAGGACCCTTACCAATGATGAATTAAATATAATAAGTACTAGAATAAATTAAATAGAGTGAAAATCTAGCCAACTACAGACCTGAAGAAGTTAAAATATAATTGATCCCTTAAACAGGTGTGGATTAACTTTTAAGTAAACCCCAAAATATGTACTTTGATTCCACAAAGTATGGAAGCATATAAAGAGTTTGAAACTCATGTCTCCAGCTTCATGGCTGCATCAATGGCATCAACAGTGGAGTTCTGCTGTGACCAAAGCTGTGAATATCTGCCCGACTTCGACAATAGAACATCATGTGGTCCCTGTTCAACGACTCTTCCATTCTCCAAAACGACGATCTGCCATTAATAACATATTAACGGTAATGAAACAAAAGTAATACTAAAAACAACATAGAGTAGAGAACCCAAGTATATACATGAATGATTTTCACAGTTTGGGGGGGTAAACATGATTGGCAGCATGTAAGGTGCATATATCTCACTACAACCACGAGGAACAAATTAGAAATAGTTAAAACACAGAAGAATCTTAAGTAAACACAAATGTCCTTGTATTTTACTGCATGAGTAACCAATATGGAATTAGTTGTTCTTAGGGTTAATTATATAAACTATCCCCGAGGAATACCTCAATGACATTTGTTTCTCTTTTACAAATTGCACCCTCAAGAGGAGGTATATCTATATCTATATCTATACTCTATACTTATCTTAAAAGTGTGAATGTTTCTTCAAACTTTTGATTGGACAAACATATCCTTTTGACATAGTAAATTTCAAGGGTAACTAAGCAATTTGATATTTATTTAGCTTTTACTTTTTCAATTATAAGACAAATGACTTTTTATATTCTACACTTCAAAAGTATTGATTCTTTCATTTATAACTCTTAAAATATTCTGAAATTTCAAATAATATTAGTTTCATATTAAACTAGATTTCGAGAGCTTTCTAACAATATGTCATAAGCACATGTAAGAACTTCATATAAGAAAATTTTAACCATTTAAAGTTCAGTACTATGTAAAAAATAAGAACGTATGCTTTTTATAATTTTGATAGTTGATTATATAAAAAGGGAAAAAAAGAAAGAAAGGTCATTTAAAAGTAAAAATATAAAAAGAAAATAATTTTAAAAAATTAGGTGTTTTTATACTAATTTAAATTTTTTGTGGGATTGAGTTCTTTAAATAATTTCATACTATACGATCTATATTACAGTAATGCAAAATATATATTAATATACTTTGAAATATTTAATTTAGATAATTTGAACATTTCGTTAATATTTATTTATTTGTAAATCACTTTTTAATATTTTAATATTAGTCGATAGAATTATTAAATAATATAATTACATTAGTAAAGTCAAGTGGATCACGTGCGACGCATCAATGACTAAGATAGACTGTGGGGCGTGTTTCTTACTAGTATTATCAATTATGTAAATACAAACCTGAAAGGGGTGTTTGTAACACCTTAAGGAGATATTTGTAATTTTGAAAGATAATAGGAGCTTCTTGTAATTAGGTTAACCTCAAGGGTAGTTTTTTGTAACTATCCCTTTTGTTCTTATGTTGACATGGTGTGAAGACATGCATAGACTTTTGATACGATTTTCTCATTCCTTCAAAATATACCATTGAAATTTGGTCCAAAATCATGGAAGTAATTCATTCAAACGGTGAAAATATATTGCATAAGGTAACTACTAACCCTTTTCTAAAAAGACTTAACAAAAAATTGGCAAACAATATATAAATACACACACACACACAAAAATACAATAATGCGGAATATATACCTCATCACACTGCATTGCTGTTGTGAGCCTATGAGCAATAAATATTGCAGTCCGATTATTTGCGAGGGATTTCAATGCATTTAAAATCTCTGCCTCCGTGGTGCTATCAAGCGCACTTGTAGCTTCATCACAGAACCTAAGGCACAAAAAATGAATTAATGAAGTGCAAGGGATGCTAGTGCTTGTCCCAAGCTTCTGACCACTTGAGTTCATGTGAAAGCCAAAAATGTGGATTAAAGTAATATATTATTTTCAAGGGATAAATACAAAAACTAAGGTTTGACCTAATTACAAAAAACTCAACTATCTTTCAAAAGTACAAATAACCCTTTAAAGTATTACAAATAAAGACCTCCTTCAGGTTTGCGTTATTTTTTTTTGACAAATATCCCCCATTGAGGGTGCAATTTGAAAAATAGAAACAAGTATCAAGGGGGGTATTTGTACTTTTGAAAGATAGCTGTTTTTTTTAATTAAACTAAACCTCAATGGTATTTTTTGTAATTAGCACGACATTCAACTATGAGGATCTCACGTGTTTTCTTGAATTTAAGTTGGTGAGCTACTATAAGCCGCAGCTTGCATAAGTTAACAGAAACAGACAATATGCAAATCCAGATTGACAGAAGTAATTCAAATCCAGAATTATTTTGTCATAACTAGATTGACAAATAAAAGAAGACTCTTATATGGCATAGCTTAATATTCCATAACACTTTAGAAATGTTGGGTGACAGAAACATGTCCTCACATGTATATTAGCATAGCATAAACATTATTAAATGAGAGCAAAATGTGAAAAATGACACGCTTCTTATTCATTAGAGGTAGCAGTTAATATCTACAATCCCTTGAAACAGTGGGACAAATCAAGGAAAAGCATGGATAAACATATAAACCCTAGATAAGCAAGAGAATCAATCTAATTCCTAGCTCAATGATGACTTATCCTCCTCTAGGACTGAGATTTATGGATTACAGAAGGTTTACCATTGGTAATCACCAACTGTAAACCTCTTTCTCCAAAAATACATACAAAAAACAAAAGCAGAAAGAATGAAATGAAGAAAGAAAAATGACAAATTGAATAAACCAGGGGCAGAAGCAATAGATACTTACAAGATGGGAGGTGCTTTCAAGAATGTACGAGCTAGTGCTACTCGTTGCTTTTCACCACCACTTAACTGCAGAAAGGAGAGAGTAAATCATATCTAAATGGAGCCTCAACGATTAACGAATAATTTGAAGTCATAAATAGTCTTGACTAGCATAGGCTAACTGTCGACTATCTGTTCCATTAACATATATCTCGTGGCTGACCCTTACATCTTTAGATAATGAACAACCACATCTAAAAACTGTGCAACAAGCCACAAAATAGAGACGAAAAAAAAAGGTAAAGGAAATGAAGAAAGAACGAAACAAAGAAGAAAAGAAGAAGCCGCAATATTCAGGAAAAAATATACAATTTTCTGCCAGAAGGCTTTGATATCACAATCCTTATTACTGATATATGACTAAATCGAGAGCAGGCACTGTGAAGGTCATCTATCACATAAATATCTTGGGTACTAGGACCACAAAGACGAGAACAGAATAGAATACGTAGGAAATAGGACAATCTGATTATCTCATGCCAAGAAAAAACCACATGGAGAATCTGTCATTCTACCAGCACCAGTTTTTCATCAGAGAGAAAGGGTTAGTTTCTGTACTTCTGATGATGATGATGGGATCAGAAAGAGAGAAAATACAGGACATACCTTAAGTCCCCTTTCCCCCACCACGGTTGAATATTTCTCTGGGAAATTCATGATGGTGTCATGAATCGCTGCCTGACGAGCGGCATCGTATACCTAACATGATAAGGCAAATCAGTGGAAAATCCAAGAAGTGATAAATCAGCTCATTTAAAAACATCAAATTTCACAGAACCTCCTCTTCTGTTGCTGAAAGGCGACCATAATGAATGTTGTGGAATATAGTATCATTGAACAGCACCTGCCAGTAAAGTACAAGTTGCCAATCATCGAGAAATGATATCAAGTGGTTTAGAATGCCCGTGCGGCCAACTAATCAATACCAGTGAAGCAAATGACTAGGTAATACTGCAAACTCACAGTATCTTGAGGAACAACACCAACGGACTGCCTAAGGCTCTCAAGTGTCACTGTCCGAATATCTTGACCATCTATCTTTATCTGTCCAGTATAAAGGTGTCAATGGCATAGATCTTTTTCTATCTTAGTGGAGCAACAGAAATAAAATGAGATTCTGATTAACACTATATGACATATATGATATATCTTTTTTTTTTTTCTTTTCCGGGTAATGCGGAACAAGGAAGAAGACAATATCATAAGCAGTTAAACATGGCAAACACCAACAGATGATGGGAGCACATGCTTTACTGGAGATAATGCTACAGAAAAATGACAATGGAAGCACTATTAGAAGTAAAGCAGCTTCACAAATTCCAAGCAGGAAGTGAAGTCAACCCTATTACTGTATAAAAGAAAGAGTTTTCAGTCTTACACGTCCAGAATGGGTATCAAAGAATCTGAAAAGCAGTCTTAGAATGGTTGACTTCCCTGCAAATAAGTGCAGAGATATTACAATAAAAGCTGAACTTCGAAAAAGAAAAACAGAGAATAAATATAACAGGCTAATTACAAAAGTACCTTGAAATTCAATCTAATTAGAAAAATATCCAGCTATCTTTCAATATTACAAATACCCCCTTGACATTAGTTACTATTTTACGAACTGCACCTAAATAAGGGGTATTTGTTAAGAAAATACAAACCTAAAGAGGTGTTTGTAATACCTTAAGGGGTATTTGAAATTTTAAAAGATAACTGGATATTTTGTAATTAAACTAAACCCCAAGGGTTGTTTTTGTAATTTACCCTTAATAAAAAGGAAAAGGAACAACATAGAGATCAATGCCAAGCACTATATCCCAAGCCAACAATCATGTATAAAAGATATACCTAACTAAAACCACATCACTTGATGCACACAGAATCACTTTTGGCTTGCTTTGAAAGGTATGTGAATACATGAACTATACAAAACCTACACGGGAGAACTTGAAATGGAAAATAAAAATAATAGGACGGCGACTTGCCCAATGATAGGGTAGTGCGTTAACCTATGGTCACCCCAAACTGGTGTCTTATGTGAAGGTCCATGTGTTGAGAATCAAAAATGATTTGTCGAGATATTATGAATCAATCGAAATTGATTTGTGTTAAATTCGGGAAATTGGTGCGGTCCCACACATGAAGCGTACCCGAGGTTCCATCCTAAAACCAATTGGTGATAGGAGTAGCTCATTTGGCTTATAAAGTGGACTCTATTCCCTTAATTAATTAATGTGGGACAACTCACAAGTGACATATCTCAACAATTTGTTTACATATCAAAATATTTGATTTTATGTAAATTGATATGGAAAAATCTTTCCATTTGTGTATTTTTACACCTATATAATAGGTGATATTGCCAAGAGAAGAGAAAATGAAACTCTTATAGCCCTTTGGGCATTTTGTTCGCGGATGTAGGCGAATGCCGAACCAGGTTATTTCTTTGTGTTCTTCTTTCCTCTTGAAATTTAACATGGTATCGAGTGCTAATTCTTTGAAATCATTTTTCTATATAAAGACGATGTTCATTACTGTGCAAAATCCTTCTCCTACATAGCACGATGCTCATTTTGTGCCTCATTTATCTTATATGGACCTTTAACTACAAGCTTTATAGTGCATCCGATTCAAGATTTCTAGACGCAATTCATTCTATTTCAAAAAGTTGAACATTCCAACCAAAAAAAAATCGTGTTCAACTTGTGGGGAGTGTTGAGAATCAAAATTGATTTGTCGGATATTACGGATCAATCAAAATTTGATTTGTTGAGATATCAAAATATTTGATTTTATGTTAATTGATATGGAAAAATCTTTCAATTTTTCGTATTTCTCACCTATATATATAGGTGATAGTGTAAACCTCAAGACAAGAGAGAAATGAAACTCTTGTGCCCTTTGGGCATTTTATTCGTGGATGTAGGCAAAATGTCAAACCACGTTATTTCTCCGAAAGATAACGTGGTTCGCCATTTTGGGCGTGGATCGGCATTTTGGCCTACATCCACGAACAAAATGCCCAAAGGACTAAAAGAATTTCATTTTTCTCTTGTCTTGAGTTTTAAATATCACACATATATAGGTGCAAAAATACAAAAATGGAAAGAAAAAAATCATATCAATTAACATAAAATCAAATATTCGATATCTCAACAAATCAAGTTTGATTGATTGAGGACATCTCTACAAATCGGTTTTGATTGAATTTTGATTCTCAACAATCCCCGCAAAGATGAACGAAATGTTTTTGAAATAGATTGAATGGCTTCCAGGAAAATCTTAAATCGGATGCACTATAGTTTGTGGTTGAAGGTCCACAAAGAAGATAAATGAGGCATGTAATGACACATCATGCAATTCTTACAACTTTGACAATGCAACGAATTAACATCGTCTTCTACGTAGGAATAGGATTTTGCGGGAATGAATATTGTGTTATAAAGAAGCATGATTTTAAGGAATTAGCGATTAAAACCTATTCGATATCATGTTGAATTTTGAAGAGAGAAAGAAGAACACAAAGAAATAACGTGGTTCATTTTTGGCTTACATCCACGAACAAAATGCCCAAAGGGGTATAAAAGTTTCATTTCTCTCTTATTTTGAGTTTACAATACCACCTATATATCTAGGTGTGAGAAATACAAAATGGAAAGATTTTTCAATATCAATTTACATAAAATCAAATATTTTGATATCTCAACAAATCAATTTGGATTGATTGAGAATATCTCTACATATCGGTTTTGATTGCTTGTTGATTCCCAACACCATGATAAATCATCCCATATCAACAAATATTAGGCGTTTTGAACATACTTTGTAATTTGTCGAAAAGGTTCAATGAAGGTTAACTTAAATTAAAGGAAACAAAATCCTATTAAAAAAATCATTTTTAACAATCAAGTGTTCAGCATATGTCGCGACAAAGCACGGTGAATTTTATGTAATCGTTTCAACCAATTAAACTTTAAGAAGCATTACTAGTAACTCAAAGAGCTAGTCTTCATGGATAATCATTTTTTATGAGAAAATTGTACATTATTTTTACATTTATACACACATTTAATCAGTTTAAAAAAAAGTAAATAATCAAAGAACTTGCATGATAACTAACCATCTCAATTACTGGGCCAAAAGACAAATCATTATTGTAAGAGCAATATAATAATCTAATTACCACTTCCACTGGTTCCAACAATAGCCACACTTTTCCCAGCTGGCACAACAAACGATATACCATCAAGAATCTTCCTTTCTGGCAGATAACTGCATAAGCAGAACAAAGGTTGAACACCAAGTAGCAACATAGACATTCTATGTGATAAAGATCTATAGTCACTCAATTTCATTGGAGATCACATATATTTGCCACTAGAAATGTTTGAAAAGCAATGACACAAACCGAAATGAATAAGATTGTAGAGCAGCTTGAACAAAACCACTAAATTTCAGTTTCGACATTACCAAAGGTCAGAATTCAAATTTGCAACATGATTGAATGATCGAAACAGTTTAAGAGAATCACAATATATGAGTTGTGGAAATTCAGAAATAATTTAGTCCTAAGTTGTAGGAAATCTGTCAGATAGTTTCCTTAATTAGTCATTATATAAGGGCAGGAATAATTTTGGTTAAATTAAGCTTTAATTATCATGACTTAAGCAATTTTTGGCTGCCTAAGCATGTATATATTTCTGGAATCTTGTCTACATAATGATTAAGAAACATCATAATTTCCTTCTAAATTTTTATTCATGATATCAGAGCCACCACTCTGAATACCATAAGTATCTCTCACCAAATACAGCATGGCAGCTGAGAGGCCAAACTCAAATTCTTATGAGGTGACCTCCCATTTACAGGTTGCAGCATCAAGCCACAATGGAACAGAAAGTTCTATTAGAGTAGCTTAAGCTATTAAATGAGGTGGTCATTCAATATGGTATCGAGTCGGGCCAAACAAGAGATCGTGTGTTCAAACCTTCACGCCACCCATAAAAATGTTCCACGTGCTAGGCATTATAGCAACTGCCTGCACGTGAGAAGGCATGGAGTAATTAAATATAAATGGCCACCTCTCGACAGCTTAATCTTTTAGATGAGGTGGTCATTCAATAAGCTATTTTATTTTCTCCCATTCACGATAATAAACTACACCGCCTAATTTCCTATGGTATTCAGTCATCAAGGAATTTGGGGCGTTGCGAAAGAGATGTATTTGCATATATAATAAAACCGCATATAGCAATTCGGTTTGAAATTAAATCAAAAAATCGCAAAACCACATCACGGTCACCCCTAGCTTCATTAGAGAGAAGATCATGTCTGGATGTATTAATACTGTTAAATGGGCTTGGGTAGAACTCATCCCCAAAAGCTAGCTCAAAGGGAGAGGGTGCCCAACCCATATTTATACATAATAACAATGCCCGATGAAATAGCGATGTGGGACAAACACAAACTCTAACCCCCGCCCTCACGCCGAGCGTGCCAAACCAAATGGGTCGGGGTTCAATTCCCACCATCGCCTCCAAACCAAACCTGGGTGCTCTGATACCATGTAACTAGTTGTAAGAGAACTTGATGATTGTATTCATTGTATGTTAACATATTTATATACATTGTAGTTGGAGACATGCACCCCTAAGGTGCTCCACTAACTTACTAAAAGTGCTAAACATGTTTCCCTAAGTTACTCCACTTACATATATTATATACATATACTTTAACAATTGATTGTCACTTCGTTCGTGAAAAGATTCAGAAAGGATTGATTTCTAGAGGATACGTGAAAACTGGAGAACAATTAGGGGATATCTTTACAAAAGCTCTTAATGGATTTCGGGTTGATTATCTTTGTAACAAGCTGGGTATGATCAATGTTTATGATCCAGCTTGAGGGGGAGTGTTAAAGTAAATGTATATAATAAGTAAGTGGGGTATTTTAGGGAACATGTTTTATTACTTTAGGGTGCACTTTAGGCTATATGTCTCCCATTCATTGTATATAAATATGTAATCATGTATTGAGTTATTATTAAGAATATTCAGCAAATTTACATGGTATCAGAGCACCCATGTTTGGTTTGGAGGCGATGGTGGGAATTGGGTCTCGACCCATTTGGTTTAACACGCCTTCGGCGTGAGGCGGGTGTTAGAGTTTGTGTTTGTCCCACATCGCCTATTTACCTTGGGCTGTTATTATGTATAAATGCGGGTTGGGCACCCTCTCCTTTGAGCTAGCTTTTTGGGGATGAGTTCTACCCAAGTCCATTTAACATGGTATCGAGCCTCCAGGCGCGCGACAGCAACGTTTTTTCCCCATCTCTCACGCGTCGGTATCCTCCTCACCGCCACCACCTACAACTGCGCCATCTTGATTTCATCCGTCCCCCACGGTGTGGTCGTGGGTGGCGGCGCGTGGCACTCACATGCGCATGAAACGTTAATCACTCCACCATCCATTCGACTCTGTCTCTGTTCAAAATCAGCCCGGGAGTATTGGTTTATTTGAGTTGATCGTCTCACTCGATTATATTTGTTTTGTCTGTCGCCTAGCCTAGGTTTTGTTGAACCTCGATTTTTTTCGGGACTTCGTCCTATCCCGTCTCTGCCATTTGCTCGATCACTCACTTTGGCGTTGGACCAATTCCACCAGGTTTGACTCTTGTCAATATCCGGTTTTTATTCCGAGTTTGGTCCATTTTGTTGAGTATTTTAGGTCATTATTCGGCTAATTCTTACCAAAAAAATGGTTTGAAACAAAATATGTGGTTACTTACGGTAATTCTGTCTGTCTAAAATAACGGACCATAAACTTAATAGGTCTAATTATTTAGATCGAGTAAAACAGTTCGATTATATTTGCATAGTATTTCTATGGACAAACATTTAACCGATGACCCCCACCGATGATTCAAAGGTCTTCGCTACGAGACGACGCTCGTTTATTTTTACAAATTCGTAATTCTATTGAAAGTGACGTTGTTGGCATGGTGAATCATTGTGAATTTGTGAAAGAATTAATGGACTATTTAGCATTTGTGTACTCGGGAGGAAATATCGGGCGTATGTATGATGTATGTCGAAGCACTTTTATCGTGCGAGAAAAAGGTGAAAGATCGCCATCGATTACTTTATGGATTTTAAGAAAACTCATGAGGAACTTAATTTGTTACTTCCATTTAGTATCTTGATGTAAAAGCTCGAGCGACTCAACGAAAAAGATGGTTGTTATGAGTTTTTGGCGGTTTACCTTCCGAATTGAGATCGCTAAATCTCAAATGCATGCTAGCACGAGATATCATCCCTTCAAGAAGCTTTTAGCGAAATCCTTCCATCGAAAATTCAACACCTATTTCGACTCATAGTGCTTTTGTCGGTCACTTCGATTCAAAAAGTCGATGTACAAAAATGGCAATCAAGTGAAACTTTCCTCAACATATCGGGGCTCGGGGATCGATTTGAGCCACATTATATGCCGTTATTGTCACGAACCCGACACTTTAAGAAGGAGTGTCCAAAATTACAATGAAAGAATCGATTTAGCCATTCAGCACATCTCGCTTCAGCTAATGCTCCTCCTGAGTCAGTTTTAATTTCTGCCGATGATTATGCTAAGTTCTCACAATATCAAGAATCTCTGAAGTCTTCATCTGCCTCAATCACTGCCATCGCTGATTCAGGTAAACCTCAAACATGTCTTCTTTCCTCCTCTTCAAAGTGGGTCATCTCGGTGCTGCGTCAACCGATCACATGACAGTAATTCCATCTTTTTACTTCCTTTCAATCTCATACCCCTAGTTCTTCGGTTACATTAGCAGATGGCTCCACATCTCATGTTTTGGGATCTGGAACCATTATCCCCACACCCTCCCTCCCTCTACAATCTGTTTTAAACCTACCAGACTTATCTTTTAATTTGGTTTCTGTTAGTAAACTTACCCGCTCCCTTAATTGTTGTGTCTCATTTTTTCCTAATTTTTGCTTGTTTCAGGATCTTATGACGAAGAAGATTATTGGTAAAGGACATGAATCTGGGGGTCTCTACATCCTTGATACACACGTTCCAAAGTCTCTTGCTTGTTCTGGCGATATGACACCCTTTACGGCACATTGTCGGTTAGGACATCCCTCATTCTCTACTCTGAAGAAACTTTGTCCCCAGTTTTCTAGTATATCCGCATTCAATTGTGAGTCGTGTCAATTTGCTAAACACCATCGTTCGAGTTTTACTCCTCGAGTCAATAAACGAGCTCTTTGCTCCGTTTGCATTAGTTCATTCTCGATGTTTGGGGTCCTTGTCCTGTAGTGTCTAAAATTGGGTTTAAGTATTTTGTCACTTTTGTTGATGATTATTCTCGAATGACGTGGTTATTTTTAATGAAAAATCGTTACGAGTTGTTTCATCACTTTACTACTTTTTGTCTTTGAAATCCAACTCAATTCAATACCTCTGTCCAAATTTTGCGTAGTGATAATCTTTAAGAATACTTGTCGAATCCTTTCAAAAATATATGATACAAAATGGCATTATTCACCAAACTTCTTGTGTAGATACACCATCACAAAATGGCGTTCTTTGAACGCAAAAAATAGACATGTTAAAGATCGCTCGAGCTTTACTATTTCAAATGCACGTTCTAAACATTTTTGGGCGATGCCGTCTCCACGGCTTGTTTTTTTGATTAATCGTATGCCCTCTTCTCTGTTCTATCTCGGTGACATTCCTTTTCGTGGTTCTCTTTCCCGATAAATCCTTATTTACTTGTTGAGCCACGTACATTTGGTTGTACTTGTTTTGTTCGGGATGTTCGACCCCACATTACTTAAACTCGATCCCAAATCAGAAAGTGTATCTTCCTTGATATTCACGTGTACAAAAATGTTATCGGTGTTATTGCCCACTATTAACAAATATCTTGTGTCCGTGATGTAACATTTTTCGAACAAACTCCATTTGCAACCTCAACTTGATCCTTCGACTCAGGGGACATCGATGATGTTCTAATCTACACTATTACATCATCCTCTGGTTCAAACATTTCTCTAGTCTACTAAACCTCCCATAACACAAAGTTTACACTCGTCCGCAACCAATCTTCCATTCTTTGCTCCTCCTCCTGCTTCATGTCTGCGCCACTTCTTCCATCATCGGATCCTGGGATCAGTGATGATCTCCTATTGCGCTCCGTAAAGGTAAAACGACAATGTACTTATCCCATATCTTCATTTGTTTCATATAATCATTTATCATCATCATCGTGTTCTTTTATTGCATCTCTTGATTCTCTCTATACCAAAAACTATATTCATGAAGCTTTCTCTCATCCGGGTTGTACAAGTATGATTGAGGAGATGAATGCTTTAAAGATAATGGTACTTGGGAGTTAGTTGACTTACCTACGGTAAAAGGCTTTCTGGTTGTAAGTGGGTTTTTGCTATTAAAACTCATCCTGGATGGAACTATTGCCCATTGAAAGCTCGACTTGTTGCTAAAGGATATGCTCAAACATATGGAGTTGATTATTCTTGCCTTTACATCGATTAGACATCACAAATGCTTTTCTTCATGGTGACCTTCGGAAGAAGTCTACTTGGAGCAACTACCTGGTTTTGTTGCTCGGGGGAGTTAGGGAAAGTTTGTCGTCTTCGTAAGTCTTTATACGGTTTGAAAGCAGAGTCCTCGAGCATGGTTTGGAAAGTTTAGTCGGTATTGAGCATTTTGGGATGAAGAAGAAGTAAATCCGATCATTCGATTTTCTACAAACAATCTCACAAGGTATCATTCTATTAGTGGTTTATGTTGATGATATTGTCATTCTTTGGAAGTGATAACGGTGGTATCTCATCTCTCAAAGCGTTTCTTCATACCCGTTTCATACAAAAGATTTATGGGCACTAAAGTATTTCTTGGGCGTTGAGGTGTTAAGAGGTAAGAAAGGAATATTCTTATCTCAAAGAAAATATGTGCTTGATTTATTATCTGAAACAGGAAAATTAGGGGTTAAACCATGCGGACTCTATGGTTCCTAATGTACAACTTACGAAAGATGGTGAGTTATTTATGGATCCTGAGAGATACGAGGAGATTGGTTGGAAAATTAAATTATCTCACCGTTACTCGTCCGGATATTGCCTATTCTGTGAGTGTGGTAAGCCATATATGTCTTCTCCAACAATCGATCATTGGAAAGTCATTGAGCATATTTTGTGTTATCCGAAAGAAGCACCGGAGCAAGGCGAGGAATTCTATATAGCAATCATGGGCACACTAGAATTGAAGGTTTTTCGAGATCTTGTCGGCGGGATCGAGGAAGATCGAGATCTACTTGAGGTTATGTGTATTTGTTGGAGGCAATTTGGTGTCATGGAAAAGCAAAGCGAAAAATGTAGTTTCACGGTCGAGTGCGAAATCGAAATATAGGGCTATGGCCAAATCGTGTCTTGAAATTATGTGGATACATCAACTTCTTCAAGTAGGCGCTTAAAGTTTCTATACCGCTAAGTTATGGTCGACAACCAAGTTTGCACTTCACATTGCATCAAATCTGTCTTTCATGAACGAACAAAGCATATTGAGATTGATTGTCACTTCGTTCGTGAAAAGATTCAGGAAGGCTTGATTTCTACAAGATACGTGAAGACTGGAGAACAATTGGGGGATATCTTCACAAAAGCTCTTAATGGGTTTCGGGTTGATTATCTGTGTAACAAGTTGGGCATGATCAATGTTTATGCTCGAATTGAGGGGAGTGTTAAAGTATATGTATATAATATATGTAAGTGGAGTAATTTAGGGAAACATGTTTAGCACTTTTAGTAAGTTAGTGGAGCACCTTAAGGTGCATGTCTCCAACTACAATGTATATAAATATGTTAACATACAATGAATACAATCATCAAGTTCTCTTACAACTAGTTACAAATACAAACATTGTCCACTCAGTTGATCAAGTGGCGGATATTCTCGATAAATCTTGAGAGGTCCTGGATCTGATATATTTGTAACAAGGCTTGGTGCCTATGATCTATATGCTCGGCTTGAGGGGAGATTTGAGATATAGAATATTATAAACCTCTAGTGGGCCTAGCCCAAAACGTATTATATTGTATATAAATACATGTCTACGTACATCATTTTATACACATGAATATAAAAAAAATACTCTATCTTTTACATGAAGGACCATCAAGAATTAAATATTTACATGCTCTAGATGGATCGGTTTGTTTGTCGATGGTTACACCCAAATCACTTAGGTTTTTCTAATCGGCGATCCGGATATTCAAAAGTTTCAATACTATAATCCAAACCGTTATAGTAAAAAATAAAGTGTGTTGAAAACCGATAATGCGAAAGAATACTTAGGGTTACTCCCTGGGAAATATCTTTTGAGTCGAGGAATATCCCATCGAACTCATGTGTTATCACCCCCAACAAAATGGGATTACGAGATAAAGAATAAACACCTCTTAGAAGTGGCCGGATCACCAATATTCTCCGGTCGTGTTCCTAAGTATTTTGGAGTGAGGATATCTTATCAATAGAATGTCGATTGTGATGCTAAAATTCCACACACCATGTCAAGTCCTTCATTCATTTATGTTAAATGGGCTTGGGTAAAACTCATCCCCGAAAGCTAGCTCAAAGGGAGAGGGTGCCCAACCCACATTTATACATAATAACGACCAATAAATAGGCGATGTGGGACAAACACAAACTCTAACACCCGCCCTCACGCCGAGCGTGCCAAACCAAATAGGTCGGGGTCCAATTCCCACCATCGCCTCCAAACCAAACCTGGGTGCTTTGATACCATGTTAAATGGGCTTGGGTAAAACTCATCCCCGAAAGCTAGCTCAAAGGGAGAGGGTGCCCAACCCACATTTATACATAATAACAGACCAAAAATAGGCGATGTGGGACAAACACAAACTCTAACAATTTCCAATCACTTAGTTCTCACAAATATATTTGGATGTTCAACATATGTTCGTATTAATGCCCATTACCATAGTTAGTTTGATCAAAAGTCTGTTAAGTGCATCTTAATGGGTACTCTCCAAATCAAAAAGGTACACAACTCCATGGATGTAACCTTTTCCGAAGACCAACCTTACTACCTTCAAATCAAAGAATAATCAACATCCGATTCTTCTTCTCAACTTATTCTACCAAACAAGTCCATCCTATATATGGTTACTTCCGAGAGTCAAAGTCAATCTAGGCCAACTCCAAAAACTCCATTATCATCTCTCCCAAAGTCAACTAAACACACATCCTAACTCTATCTTCATCCCTTCGACAAAGTTAATCTAAACCATATTCGAAACTTCATCTACACCATATCTGCAATCGCAAAGTAAACTTCATGTACAATCTAGTAAAGAAAGAAATGACATAATCAACACATTTGGAGCAATCTTAAGACCCGAAAAGCGAATCCAAGATCAACTCAAATTACCTTAGGGAAGACTCTCTTGAGAATGTAAAAAGTCTTTGCATCAAATGATAATTTACACGAATGTATTTATGTAACTAAATGGAAAAAATATGTTTTTAAAAATATGTTTTCAACAATCCGACACTAATGTAGTTGCTATTGTTTTTTACCCTAGGCTTAAATTATATGAATTGTCGGCACTTTTAACATTATATTATAATTCTTTAATTCACGCTAAATGACCCTCTGTGATTGTACACAATGTCGACAAATTAAAAAATGATTTATATGGTGATTATAGTTTAAGGTATAGGGGATAAGTTACTCAACTTGAATCACCAAGTACAACTAAGTACTACTTCTAAGCTTACACAACGTTTACTCGAATAACGGACAAAAGGTCGGAGGGTATTCTCGGGTCCCACCAGAATTAGCCACTTATTACAAGGGATAATTACAAAAACTATCCTCAAGTTTAGCTTAATAAAAAAATCCAGTTATCTTCTAAAATTACAAATAGCCCACTTAGTTTTGTATTTATTTTGTAAGTTACCCCTTTCAATAGGTACAAATTGTAAAAGCAACACTTATCAAGGAGTATTTGATATTGGGGTAAACCTCATGAGTAGTATTTTTAATTACCCCTTCTTTAATGTCACTTTTGATTTTCAAGATGACATATGAAGAGAATATTATATCTTGCAATGATGGTCGCAAAAGACTGGATGTACCCAATCTTAAATCCGTTATGGTGAAGGAGGTCCTTCCTTGCCCCATCTCAATAGTTATTGTGAAGCGATACTTTAGTGGGGGGAAAGGTAAAATATATTGAAAGACACTCAACCTTGTCTTCCCGATTCTTTAGACTCTCAATCATTTCTCTATGATTAGACCAAGGCCGATAAATGATACAAGATATTCGAGATTCGGATGACGACCAAGATGACAATAAGAGGGACAACAAACACGGCGACAAGCTGGTGGAGTGATGGAGCCATGCCACTACCTAAAGTAAGATAAGATGACCATGTAGACATTGATTTTCTACACCCTAAAAAGAGCGTGTGGGTATCTTAAATTTAAGTTCAAGCTTATTTTTTAATCTTTTGAGTTTTGTTACATGAATTTTGACCAAAAAAAAATACGTATATATTTAAGTTGAACTTACAATTTTGTTAACTTTTTAAAATTTATGTAGGATACTAGGATTATAGGATAGTTTATTTCTACTTAGCATTCAAATTCACACATTCACAAATATTATAATAATACTACTAATAATTAATTAATTAGTTAATTATAAAAATAAAAATTACACAGTCCAACCAGTAGCGAGCGGTGAGCCGAATCGCTAGGGCGATAAAGAATAATTAAGGGTTCCCGGCCGCTTGAAATTGTTGGTTCATGGGCTCTGAACGATGGTCGGACTACTCCAAGTAGGGTATTCACGCTTCGGGATTAGATCAAGGCGAACCAAACCGAAACCGAATCGAATTTTTGGTTCGATTTTGGTTTGCCAAATTTTAAAATATCATTTTTCGGTTCGGTTTGATGGTTTGGTTAACCGAACCGAACCGAAAACCGAATTTCTTTTTTTTTTTTTTTAAATTTCTATTTACTAGCACACTACTAATGCTTGAAGGTGACCTCATTATTTGCCGCTCGAAATTCCGGCCTCGATCCGCCTCATCCTTCTCCATTAGTTGTCGGATGTTCACCAAAGAAAAATGATTTTGTGAAAGGGATAGAAAGCGGAAGTGCTCGGATCAAAGCCGAATGACCGTACCGAAATTTCAACTAGTTTGGTTCGGTTTGACCAATGAACACCCTTAACTCCAAATCACTAGTCAAGTTTGGTTGCACCCAATGCCAAGTAAAATCATACCTTTCGTGAAGCATATACCGTAGAAGGAAAAAGCAATCATCATGATTGTGTACGTAGATGAAATTATATTGACTTCAAGGAAGAACTAGCCACACTAAAGAGTCTCTTCGCAAAGGAATTTGAAGTAAAGATGACAAAAATACTTCTAGGCATGGGTGTGATCAAACCACAACATATTCATCTCTCAACAAAATATATCCTTGAGATATTGCCTTTGCTAATAGTGTAGTGAGCGATTTTTGAACAACCCAACCAACAAACACATGAAGACTGTCAATCAAATTCTGCAGTGCACTTATGCAAAGAAGTTGAATTCTACTCGGATGTGGATTGGGCCGGAGATGTTAGAGATCAAGATCAACATCGGTTATCAGTACTTACACAGGGAGATTTTATGGCATGGAGTTCAAAAGGCAAATGATGGTCTCGAGGAATAGTGTGAAAGTAGAGTCCAGCATTAGCGCTTGGTATTTGCAAATAAATGTGGTTAAGAAAGTTGCTCGAAGAATTGAAGTTCTCCAAATGAAAAGGCCACTAATTGTGTTGTGATAATCGAGGTTGCCACAAGTATGGCGAAAAATCTGTTCACCATGACAAGACAAAAACACTTCAGGATAGATCGTCCCTTCATCTTACGAAAGATAGACAAGGAATAACACAATTGATTTGTGTACCAAAAGACTCAACATGCATATATTCTTACCAAGGCATCGCTGGACACAATTTAATAATTTGACGAACAAGTTGGGTATGATAGTCAACCTATACAAGCCAACCCGAGGGGAAGTGTAGAATTTCATAATTAATTTCATCCTAAGATCTAGGCTCTAGGAATTCTGTGAGATAGTTTCCTTATTTAGTTATCTGTTTACCAATAATGAGATCAGGGAAAGATATTAACAGATTTTAGTCTGATTTATTCCCTAGTGTGGACTGTAGAGCATGAATAATTTTGGTAAATAATGCTATAATTACCAAGATTCAAGGCAGCAGTCTGGTTGCCTAGGCATGCATATATTTCTGTAATCTTTTCTCCTTAATGAATAAGAAACATAATATCTTATTTCTCAGTTGTTCTTTTCATTAGCTCTTGAAAGCGTTAAAAAAAGATATGTTCTGACGACCATAGAATGAATCAGTCCTTTATTTCTAGTGAAACATGCAATAGAAGTGTGATTCCAGATCATGTCTATTCAACATGGAAGCAATTGTCGATTCCATGAACCCACCAGCACAATCAGATACATGTAAACTTAAGATATCATTTAGAAAGCCCAAGTCATGATGAAGGTGAGGAGACTAGCAGGTACCAGAAATCATGCATGTGCATCCAAGTCCATGCTATAGCTATTATGCCTGCGACAATTCCCCCCTTCCCCTTTCATCTGTCTTGCAGCCGAAGTTAATTTTCCTCACATCAGTCTTATACTTTTAAATTTTTTCTAACGCCAGAAAAACATAATTTAGCAGAGTTTTACTTATAGCATTGAGTGTAGCACTTATTTCCTTAAAACAAATGTATAGCTGTAAGTTGATGATTGATGGTCTTGCTAGCCGTTTTACACAAAGTCGTTCTCATGCCACGAGAAATTCTAACCAGAAAAAATTGAGGCGCACCTGAAGTGAACATTCTCAAATTCAACGCGACCCCCATTTAATTGCAAGGGCTTGGCATCATCCTGATCCACAATATCTGACTTTTCCTGGAGATGCGAATGAGAGAAACCTGATTAATAGTATTACAAGTTTATATTACACGAAAAGATAAGGCTAATGCAAGTTCCTCAGTCATTACACTATCCCCACTATGAAATCCTCTACAAGAGCAATCAGATAATGTCCAATATAAAGTCATCTTTCAAACAAAAATCTCCATAACTTTGATTGAGGAAATCCATCGACATCATGAGAACGCCACACAGACACAGGTACAAACAATAATTAGTAAGACTTCCCATTTCAACTTTAATTATCAAAACATTACATAAGATTGGGACACAACATCGGAATTAACCCATAAAAGACATTTGGATTTTAATTCATTTAAACATTATTTCGGAGTAGGGAAGAGAATAAGGGCAAATGCCTAGGCCATTATTGAAATGCTTAGTCCTTGAAAATACAAACATTTGTATTAGAACAGAGGATTTAGGAAAGCATAACCTCAAGCTTCTTCAACAATTATTCTTAATGCAAGATAGCTTTCAAAGTAAAACCATTCAAATACTTTTCTTCCTAAAACATGCTTCATCACTGCACTTCTCTTGTCTCATCACCTTGAGGTTAACGCCCACTACTTATTGCTGTAAGTCTCCCTACATCTCCTATGTTGTCCCAGATTGACAAATCACATGCCACATTTTATATCTTGTTTTGGTAGAACAAGAAATGAATCCAGTGAATAGCGGATAATAATATACAATCACCAGAAAAAACTATTGGATATAGGAAAGAGACAACATTTGACAAAATATTTTAGCTTACTAAACAGCTCCCGCTCAAGCAACAATAGCAAGATGAAAAATGAGAAAGAAAAAAAGAAAGAAAGATGGAAAGGAAAAGGCTCAAGTACATGTAGAAATGGAAAGCAAAGATATCTAAAAATGAGTTAATACCTCAAGTAATTGGAACATGGACTTCATGTCTACCAAACTTTGAACTGTTTCTCTATATACACTTCCAAGGAAGTTGAGTGGAAGAGAGAGTTGAAAAAGTAGCCCATTTACCATGACCTATGGAGAAAACTGTTTAGTCATGACTCTGTTAATCACATCAAAAATATAATATTCTATTTTCAACTGAACCCAAAGCAGGGTAACAGGAGAGCATTATGACATTTTTACCAAGTCTCCAACAGTCATATTGCCATTCATAATCCCACTGGAACACCACACCATAGCTGTTGAGATAGCTGTGCTAAATATCAAACTCTGGCCAAAGTTTAAATAGGCAAGACTTCTTTGAGTTTTTAAGGCAGCATCTTCATATCCTGTAAGATGTTATCAACATTTATTAACTGAAATTCACTCTATTAGACAAGCAGGAAATATTTTAGCAGCCCAACAAGAGGTACAAAAATTTAATATTCCGTCTGTGTCGAAAGTACATCAACCATTCAGACGACAGGAGCCACTAAGATTGAAGATTTTGCAAAAACAAAAGCATATTGAACTACAGCTCTCACTGTTATCAGGAGGTACAACTAAATTTGAATGGCTCCATCGAGCCACGCATTGAAACTTTTATTGACAATTAGAAACTTACATGAATGTATATTTAGAATAAAGACAAAAGGAAATTTGTGCTTCCTTACAGACATTTGTTCTACAATGGTCCTGACCCAAGATTCAAAAGGATAGCGATTGGCCACTTTCTTGGTGATATAATTTGCATGGCATCCTCTCATTGAGTGAAAGAGATAGGTAGCCTGAATTTTCTCAACCTAGTTCACGAATTACTGAGAAATTTCGTATTCACAATGCTCCTTTTTTCTGGAGAATTTACACATGTCGACCCTCCATTATATATTTTGGCACAAGGGGCACCTGTTTGTTGCTTCCCTTGTTTAATGTGTTAGTACTACCAAATTCATGTAAAAATGAAGTGACTACATAACGACAATACCACATGTGCAGCTTTTCAGCAAATTTTGCAATACAGAGAATATAAAAATGCTTCTTTGGTCAATAGATTTTTATACTTCAAAAATTTCCCCAGTTCCAATTAATGAAAACAGCATTCGGTTATGAGGAAGACTACCTAGTGTTATTCCTTTTAGATGCTATCCTGTGTTATGGTATGTACGGGGCAGCTCATAGGTATTGATAGGCCTTTCATAATCGTTTTCCGAGAGAAAAATGGACATTGGTTGGCAAGCCAGTCATTTCCTTCAATGATAAATCACTTGCTGTCGGTGCAGGATGAGGCCCTCGTACGAGCAATTCATGCAAGCTCTGTTCTAGCCAGTTTCTTTGCTGAACCAGAGCGAGTATGTGAAAGATTTTTACATGCCCTGTCAACGTTCTTCATCTATTAATTGAATATTGTCCTTAGAAAAAAACATTGTCATACATATAGATTATAATACTTCTTTACTGACTTGTAAAAGTAAATATTCAGACAATTATCTAAATTACTCCCTCCCTCCCCTTAGTTTTGTGAATTGGATATCCGACAATTTATTTATCTACTTTAACAAATTTGTTATTTACATCATTCTCGTTAAACAGAACAATGGTACAAAAATGCTTAATCAATTACAGAAGACTTTTAAGGCAGAAACAACTCACTCTCAAGAAACTCATCATATTTATCAGCTTCAAAAGCCTCGTTGTTGAAATACTTGACAGTCTGAAAGAAAATAGAAAACAGTTAACAAACATAATTTGATTCAGTTATCATTATTGTGTTAAAAGTGCAGAAATAGTTATCCCAGAGAAGTGGTGAACTCACCTCATAGTTAATTAAAGAATCAATTGCACGTGTATTAGCATCATTATCAGCTTTATTCATTGCCTTCCTAAACTTGGTTCTCCACTACAATGGAAATTTAATTACAAATAATATCAGGTAACTTAACCAACTTAGAAGAAAGTAACAGAAAGTATCAAGCAACCCAGAAATAGATTTATGCCTCTCCAAGCAGTAAATAGACAGTCCAAGAAAAAATAAAAATAAAAAATAGAAAAAAGAAGAACGCAGGAAACACAGAGTACAGAAAAAATGCTTCCTTTACAGAGAATGGTGTACTGAAGACACTAAAAGGAGGCTAAAACAACAGAGGTTAAAGAAAAAATACCTGTGTCACAGCCAGTGTGAAAGCTATATATGCTGCCATGGACAAGGAAGTAATCCATGCAAATGGTGCTCCAAATCTATAAGCAAGGATACCAGATACCATTGCTATCTGATGGCCACGCACTAAGACTGTTAAATTTGTACTCAGATATAGGGAACCGAATTGTAACATTAGTGATAAAACTTTTTACTAAACTTGCATAGGTATTTACTTATTGCAGTGAACTTAATGCGGAAACAGAAAAGATATAGTTGATCACAAAGCACAGTACCTCTAATAAAGTGGGTACAACATTGAAGACCATCGCCGAAAGAATAAAATTTATAGCGCGGCTACCACGATCAATAATTCGATTAAGAGCACCTGTTTCTCGACTACAAACAGAAAGAGATATATGGTCAAGTAATATCACATCATTAGCACATCAGGAACCATTGACAGCATAGCAGGAATGACAATCATTTATAGTGAAATTAAGCAACGAAAAAGTAGGATAAATGTAAATGCAAAGACAAACTGAAATGAAGCATATTTGAGAACAAGCAGCATGGGGGACCTCAGAATAAAGCCTTACTATGATAGTAAGATTGATTAGGAATTACCTAAGGTGATATCGTAAGTCAAGCTCGTGCAAATGTGAAAAGACCTGCAGAAGATGGTGTCAACAGTGTATATTACCCAAAGAGATCTCCAATCACAACATCAAATCATCTATCACAATAATTTATACTAGTGGAAACATTCACACGTCTTATGGCCAAATAAAATTCATTATTTGTATATGAAATACAACATTACAACTTCAGTTTCAGCTGTTCAATCCTTCAGTTGTTCAGTTCATCCACATTACTCATTTTGTTAAATTTGTTAATTATTGGTAAGTCTGAGACTCTGCTGAATTGATTTCTTCATAAGCTACACACAAGAAACCAATTATTGCTTGCTAAAATAAAATAAATCAAATCAACCATAAACTTGAAAGTACTAGTACATTCAGATCCGGATGATCACATTTTGGATATCGAAACCTGAAATTCGGTATACACTGAAATCGAACAGAAGATTTCAAGTTAGTAATCTATTTCCATTTTTACAATATTTGGTATTTGATTCGGTTTCTTGGTTTTGGTTTATCAAACCTTATGGAATACATAATCAATTTATATATATATATATATATATATATATATATATTTATTCATTTATATATACTTTTATATTTATAATTTATTGTTATACTAATTTTTCTTTTAAGTTTCCAAAATTCAAAAAATAACATATAAAAAATGCAATTATGGCTCTATTACTTAATTTTGTGCTATTTACTTTCTTAGAAAATAGGTTGACTCCATTCCAAAAATAATAATATAAAAATTGGTTAACAAATGGATTAATTTTGTAAGCCATTTTGGTGTATTAAGATTTCAGTTCGAGTCATTCATTTTGTCAGATGCATACCCCTACACCTATCATAGGTAGACACTTCTTCCACTCAATGGTATCTAACTTTCTTATTGAGATATGATTAGTACGCTTTCAATCAACAGTAAGCTTGATTTTCCTCCATTGTTCTTTATTTTTTCTCACAAGTTCTTCTTTCTACTCAAAACATAGCTTCCTGTTATAGGGAATCTAGCATTTGCGATTCGGATGGTCAAGATTTAATTTATACTCCATCTATCTCAAATTTATTCTCCTATTTTTGTTCAAGACATAAACACCATTCCATCAATAAGTAATGATGTGGTACCATTAAGTCTCAACCACTACTTTTGAGGTTTAAATATGTGAATTTTCAACACTCATCTATAACTAATGTTGGGCCAAAACGAAAATGTTTTTTTTGAACAGAGGGAGTTGTACTTTGATTAAGTAAAAACAAAATAAATTAGTGATTATCTTAAAGGATATGTAAACTGACTGACTTATTAATTATTTTACAACTACTTCTCCTAGTTTTCATATTTAGAAAGTTTTGCATAGCACTATCTTTTTAAGCACTATGAAACATATTCTCTCAATATACATAAAGAAGTAAACATTTGTAAATTGTTAATCCTCTTTGGTTCTAAAATTGTTTTTTCTTATTTATTCGCACATATTTTTACTCATATCTACGCTGGAGTCACAATATGTATTTACTAAAAGACTATAATCTGAAAACATATATCATCCGAATTAGAAATTAACTTAGTTGGGCTGACCCAAATATAGTGGAGAGTCATCTAAACCAAGGACTTCTGTCTCAACATTTCTCATATCTCTCTTTATCATTGTGTTCTGCTTTTCTCCTTTTCTATTTTATGTCTCAAGATCTTATGGAAAAAAACAAAACCATTACCAACACAACCAATTACCTCAGGTTCTTTATTGATTGGGTGGTGTTGGTGGTTGTAGTGGTGAGAGAAGGCAGGATATGGCATAAAAGCTTAATGCTGATGAAAAAGACTAGGTGAGGACTGTAACTGGGAGCGACAGTGGTGGTGCAGGTGATGGTTTATTAAATGTAGGAGTCATACAGTCTTCTTCTAGGTCAAAGGCTCAGGTGCTCATAAACCCAGCTAACTTTTTTAGCTTTTAAGCACCCATAGGGTTTTCCATTGAACTTGCGAGCTTTTCGTGTGATTTTTGTTAAAGCACATAACATGAAGAATGTGCTTGTAAGCTGGTTTGCAAGCCGAAACTGTCCACTAAATTTTCCCTATATGACAATGGTGGTTACCATTCATTTGAAATCAACCAAGAGACGGAGTAAAGCTAAAAATAACTTATAGAGTACCCATAGTGCATGCCATCAATCCAGAGTACATAAAACTAAGACGGCAAAGATTCTGATTAGGTCATTCACGGCCTCTATGTTGAGTTTGATCCTTTTATCTATGGTTGCAGGTGGGATGCGTGCCAACAGAGACTTACTCCCATATGCCTCTAGAGAATTTGACACCTTGTGGCCTTTCTTCCAAGGATATTCAAGCAAACCCAGCACTGAATGTTGCAAAGGTGTTAATGCTCGGCAGCTTGCCCCAAGACTAGTGTGCAGATGCTACAGGCCCAGGCTGCCTGCTTTTTGGACTTAGTGTTGAAAAAGGACTTGCGTTTGTAAGCGAACGCAATGAAATTTATTTTCAAGATTACCTTTGTTGCATATTCAAAATTAAATTTAAAAGGGCATGATGGGCCAAATAACTCTAGTTGCGAACAACCAGAAAGTGGCCCCAACTCATTCCGCAGAGCTATCTAAACTTAAAAATGAGTTGTAAAAGCCGAATAAATAAATAAATAAATAATCTATTCTCTTACTCCATGCCAACACTGACACACACACACACACCCCCCGCGCCCTAAACCTCTTCGGCCCTTCCTACACAAACCCTTCATATATACCGTTAGAGGTTTCTGCTTTTTTCCCTCCCATTAAAACAAAATTGTTCTGTCTTGCAAACCAATGTGAGCAGACACCAAGAGAGAGTGAGAAAAATCAAACAAACAAGAATATCAGCTAATACAAACCATTTGCTCCTAAAAGACGGAACAATGAGTAGAACAAAGTTAAACAGGGTAAAAAAAAAAAAGGAAACTTTTTCTCATACCTCACGAGAAACCTGCCGAATTGTTCTCAATGCCACCTTTGAGAATATTGCAGTTCGCAGTTCTATAGCAAAAGAATTGCAGTAAATTTCAGAAATAAATAAATAAAATAGCATATATGTCATTCTACAGGCACTTTTCCATACTAAAACCCATGACCTGGTCTCAATTCTGATATCTTAGGAGCAATAATATAGCATTAAGAAAAACAACCAAATTCCCAGGTACGTTCACAACAATATACCATTAAAGGCAGATGCCCCAGACCGCGCGATACCATATCCAATCAGAACCGCAGCTGGGCTAGCAAAAAGAGCTAGATAAGTAGTATTAGCAGCCGTAAACTCAGCAAGAGCACCAGCCTTGCCTGTGGCTGTTCCTAACCAATCAACGGCTAGCTTAAACAAGAACGGCACCTGAACATTTACCACCTACACAAACCCAACCAAAGGAAAAAAACTGAAAAATCAAAACTTGAAAAAAAATACAAATATTATGTCCACAGAAATGTGTAGTGTCTACAAATAATTATTACTTTAGCGCCAATTAGAAGGCCCAGTGCAGCAATGACTCGAAGCCGAAACTCAATATTATCTTTCATCCATAAATATTTAGCGACAGTTGCGATGATTTTAGTGTCGCTGACTTGCCCTTCTGAAGCCCCAGTTTTCCTCACCAGCGTCGTTTGCTCTTGCTTTGATGCTGGATTTGCCTCTGTTGAATACGCGCTATACCCATTTGGCGGGGAACCCTGTTTGCCAATAATTCCAGACAAAAATCATAAAGAACCCATCAATTCATTCATGAAAAATAATACCGAACGCACTGAAACGATAATAGAATACAAGGGCAAATTGAAATAAATGTGCTAACGGGGTTTTGAGGAGGTCTGGAAGGGAAATCGGATATGAAAGCGTTAATCTTGAGCACAGGCGACGTCGTTCTGGCGGAACCCTTCAACCTGAGTTGACTCGAGAGACTTCTAGCTCCAGTAAAGACGGAGTTCAGATTGGATTGAAGCGCAACGCGAGGTGGGTTCAGAACTGCCAGAGGAATATGATTAAAATAACGACAAGGATTGGTGCGAGTCACCATCCTCAAGCACCTCGATGCAACTGTTGCCTGCATGTTTTTGCCTGCGTCTCAATGCATTTGAAGGAAATCTGAAACGCAGTCAAAACAAATTCACCAAGTGTTCGATAAATTGCTTGAGAGTGGACTCAAAAGTGAATTTTGGCTAATTGCTGGGGATTTCAGACACGGCATTTGGGGGTATGACAGAATCTGCACCTAGCTGCTTTTTGGGTGCTGAAATATAAACTAGTTGAAGCAATAGGACCATGTTTTTATTTTCCATTTGGGCCTTGGGGGAAGTATTTTGCTGGGGGGAATTTTGGGCAAGCAAATTAGAAATAAAAGTAATATTTTATTTTATTTTCAGAGACGTTTTTATTATAAATATATTTTTTAGTAAGTTATCATTTTGTTAATGGTATTATATTTTGCTTTAAGATATTTTATAAATGTAACAGGAAGATGTATTACATTTATGAATGTTGTTCATGATTGTAGGTAGATTCATTTGAATTACTTCAGAGAAATTTATATATTTTGTCAATAAAAGGTTCTCTTTCTATTTTACTGACTCAACTAGAATAATAACCGTGTGTTACACGGAATTTTTCCAAAGATAAAATTTTAGTGTCATAAATTTAAAAGATAGTTTAGATATAATCTTGATTTTGAGATTATTTTTATCTCTTAAATTTGTTATCTTTTAAATCCAAAATTATATATTGTGAACTAATAGAATATTTCTAAAAAAATATATTCGGATAGATTTGATCTTTTCCAAACTAATTGTGAAAAAATCCTTTATTTTTTGGATTATTTTTTATCTTTCATAATCTTGATTAAATTTATTGTTTTCTCAATTTGTTATATTTTAATTTTATACATAAAATTACCACATAGATAAATGTGAAGCTGCCATGTGGAATTGAGAGTATGAGAAGTTGACAAATGTCAAGATTAATGAGGTGATGACATGTGTTAACTTGTTTTTTCTTTTAGTGTATAGGGTAGATTTGAATCATGTTGTAGCAAAAAATCAGAAACTAAAAGATACATATAAATCAAATATATTTTTGAAATATAATATTTTTAAATGTATGTCAAAACTCAATGTCTATTGGTTGTTAGATTCCTTTATGTGTTTCTCGAATTTGTTGAGAAACATATATAGTGGTTATTTGATAGGATCATGTACCATAATCACAATTCGGCATTGGATCGATAATTGGATAAATTAATTTATTTTAACTTTAATTGTTGTGATAGACTCATTTATATCTATGGTGGGCTTATTTAATGTGATTATAATTTGGTTTGAATTATTATTTATTGTGAATATAACTTGTTAGTGAGGCAAAACATGATTTAATAAGAATAATCTAAAATATACGTTGGAGTTGGCATAAATCAGAAATTAAAAGATAAACCAAGTATATTTTTTAAAGAAAATATTTTTAAATGATAGTGTAAATAAATCCTTGATATTTAGATTACTTCTTATCTCTTAAATTTATTATTATCTTTTAAATTTGTACTCTTTTAAATTCAAAAATATATTATCAGTTCACATTTAATTTGTAGATAGGAATGCCACGGATAATTATAAAGTAGACACATGAAATTGAGAGAATGAGGAGTCGACATATGTCAAGCTTTTGAGAAGGAGAAACACAAAGAAGTCAAGCTTTTGAGAAGGAGAAACAAGAATCGATCAAGATCATAGAAAGATTTACAAGTTATAGCAAAAATCGAGTTTGTTAGTGTTTTGGCATTGGAAGGAGACGCGTCATTTTGAAGAAAACACAAATCTTGGTTGGATCGACGCTTGTTTCGAAAGGACCAGGTTTGGCTAAATATTCATTTGTTGCTCAAACTATAGATAAAGGTTAGTTTTGATTGTTCTTTCATGTAATTGGAGTTTTATTTCATTTTTGAAAAATAGTTCAATTACCCATTTTTCATGTAATTGGTGTAATTCAAATAGTTAGATATTGTGTATAAAATGATTATCATTCCGTAATAGTTGTTGAAATTTGCTGAAAATGGTGGAATCGACTTTTCTTGGAACTTACAATTGGTGGGCCGATAGTGAGCATTCAAGTAGGCACTTAAGTGGGCAGGTATATTAAATGTTGAATATAAATCTGGAATAAGAGAACTAACCGTGATTGGTGGTTTGGTTGTTAGCACCTGGGTGGGTATTTGTGTGGACACTTATGTTAAATGTCATATATTGGTGGGTGACAAGGGAACTGAACTCTTATACCCTGATTGGTGTTTTGGTTGTTGGCACTTGGGTGGATATTTATGTGGGCACTTGGGTGGCATATATATTAAATGTCAAATATTAATGGGGACCAGGGAACTGATCTCTTATACCCTGATTGATGTTCTGGTTGTTGTCACTTGGGTGGGTATTAGTGTGGGCACTTGGGTGGGCAGTTATATTAAATGTCAAATATAGTCTGCAACAAGGAAACTAAACTTTTATATCTTTATTTACTGCAGGGGTTCATATATTTTTCTTATAGGATTGGAGTTTGGGATTGTGACATAAGTACATTCCGATGGAGGTTTATAAGGAAGCAATACAAAGTCGTTCTCTTCCCTTTGGATTTCACGTATTCTAAATTACTGGAGAAAGCTTATTTTTTGTGTGAAATCAATCCTAATGACGGTAAAATAGAGTTGACCAATTAGTTTGACTATGAACATGTTGATCCTTTGTCACCATGTCCAGTCACCGATGATGGCGATGTCAGACTACTTATTCGCATAAATAACGAGAAGTCTTTGTATGTTCCGGTTTGTAAGATTACCAGGGAAAAGAAGAAGAAAGAAATTATCATTCAATAGGATTTACCACGTCTCGTGCATAACACCAATAAAGGCAAAGGAGTTGTAAAACAAAAATCTAATTTTGAATAATATTTTGGTATGAGTATGGAAGACCTTGAGAATGATAGTATATTTTGAGACAATATAGATGTGTCAGATGATGGTGATTTACAAGAAGGTTTGTATATTACTTCTCAAGGGAAGGATTCTGGGAATGGTGGTAGTGGTGGTGGGGAGGCAGCAACAAGTAGGGATGGCAATGGGGCGGGTTTTGGCCAAACTCGGGATCCGCCCCGCCAAGGAAAATCAAGACCCGGGACCCGCCCCGCACTGAAACCCGCCAATATTTTTTTAATTGCAATATTTTTTTTGTATTTGTGGCCAAATTTTCAAAAGCAATCAATCCAATGTCAATAGGTCAAAAAAATAAATGTAAGTATGAAACTTATTATAACTACATTTTACAACTATTTAGCTACTATTAGTAGTATTTTTTTGAAAAAGAACTACTATTAGGATCTTGTAATGGTACTCGAATAATACTCAAAATAAATATTCAAAGTACAATATTACAAGATTTTTTTAAAAATAAATAACAATACTACAAGATGTTATAGCAGTACATTAAAATCAATATAACACCACAGATCTAAAAGTAAATAATGGAAAATATCTAAATACAAATTAAAAATATAATACATATTAATGTGGCGGATGGGTCCTATTGAATCCGGGACCCGCCCTGAACCCGAGCTGGTTTTGTATTTTGAGACCCGGGACCCGTTTAAACGGGTCTAGACCCGCCCCGACGGATCTGGTTTGATGCGGGGGTGGGTTTTGACTCACCCTATTGCCATCCCTAGCAGTTAAGGAACATGTCAAATAAGGTGGTGGGCACAAACGTGGGCATGGCGAGGGATAGAAAAAACCGCCCCCCATTGCCACCCCTAACAGTTAAGGAACATGTCAAATAAGGTGGTGGGCACAAACATGGTCATGGCGAGGGACAGACAGGTCTGACCAAAAATGTTGGCTATGGGAAGGAATATGGGCCAAGAAGTGGATATGAACATGAGCAAGAAAATGGTCATGATGGTGGGAAGGAGTATGAAAAGACTTTTGGGCAGGAGTATGGGCAAGATGGTGGGCACAAACATCGGCATGTTGATAGGCAGGAACATGGGCAGGAAAATGGCATGAATATGGGCACACTGGGTCTGGCGGTCGTTCATACAAAAGGAATTTTGTCGAAACTGGTCACAGTTGTGTGGGGCCTATGAGCAATCAAACAAGCAGTTGTAATTCCATCGCAGTTGAGGATGATTTACACATGAGTAAAGTTTTCAGTATGAAGAAAGAATTTAGTCGGTGACTTGCAGTAATTTATATGCTGAAAAATAGACAACACGTTGTTAAAAAGTCATCAAAGTTAGATTTGTTGCGAGTTGTGTGGATAAAAATTATGGATTAATGATACATGTGACTAGGCGACGAGGTGAGCAAGTATGAGTTGTTGTTAAATATAAAAATTGGCATCGATTTTGGACATGTACTCGACCCATATCGGCAATGGATGGTACACATCTAAAGGAAAGTACCAAGGTATGTTACACGTGGCTATTGGTATGAACGGAAACAACCAAATTTATCCTTTAGCATTCGCCATTGTCGACTCGAAGAATGATGCTTCATGGAAATGGTTTCTTGAAAAGATAAATGGCTTATTGGCAGAGAATAAGGATTTGGTTATTATCTCATACTGCCATCAGTCTATTGCTTATGCCGTTAAGGAAGTTTTCTCCAATGCACACCATGGGATTTGCATCTACCATCTAAGATAAAATATTGTTGCCAAATTTATGGATGTTGATGTTTCGGTTCTACTTATTGTGCCGCTAAAACATATAATGAATCGAGTTTTGACATATCATGAACGAGATACATTTTGTATCTAGTGATGTATGTAACTACCTCGATAGACTGAAAATATTCAGAAGAAGCAATGGGCACGTGTGTATTTTCTCGGTAGACGGTACATCATCATGACCACCAACATCGCGAAGAATCTTAATGTCGTGCTCAGAGATCCTAGGGAGTACCCTCCGTGTCCCTTTTAGATGCAATCTTGATGATGTTGACGAGGTGGTTTGCTAAACAACGTAATGTGGTTGTCAAGATGAAATATACCTTAACATATTAGGCTAAGAAAATTGTTAAAGAGCGAGATGAAAAGAGTAAGGGGATGGATGTCCAAATATCACATTACTACAGATATTATGTACTTGATGGTGATAGGAATGCTGAAATCTATTTGAATGCAAGAAAATACACATGTAATGTGTTCCAGCTAGATCAATTGCCATGTGCTCACGCACTAGCAGAAACTAGAAAAGTTGGAATGGCAACATATGAACTTGCCTCTCAATTTTACACCACTGAAGCCCTGATAGCTGCATATGTAGAGGCCATCTACCCTGTAGTCTACGTGGACTTTTGGGATACCCCCGAGGAAGTATCTCAGTTAAATGTGTTGTCTCCAATTATGCGTTCTCCTAGTGGTAGGCCACGAAAAAAGAGGATATTGTTCTAGGGCGAGCAAACAATCAAAATAAAATGCGGGCTATATAAAGACACTGGTCATAATCGCAAACTTGCAAGAAACCTATCCCGGTGAGAAGTAACATCATATCTTAAAAAGAGTGTTGCATTTTTTCAGAATTATAAACATTGTTTTATCTTGGTTGATATTGGGTAGCGGGTAATTGTGTGGAACTGAACTATTTTGTTGATTGCTATATGTATGAATTTGATGTATTCATGTGTAATGTTTATATTTTATTCCATTAAGTTACATTGTTGGGTCCAAAAATATTGGGTGATGTTATCATAAGCTTTGGGCAAGTGTTGTGGGCAAATGCACATATTTGTGGGCACATGTTTTTTTTTTAATTACAAAATGGTGATGTTAGAAACTATATCATGAACTTATTGGGCAAGTGTTGTGGGCAATTGCGTGGGCATGTTTGTTTTTTAGAAGATAAACATAGTTCACGTGTAAGGTTTGTATTTTATTCCATTAAGTTAACTTTTGGGATCCAAAAATATTGGGTGATGTTATCATAAGCTTATTGGGCAAGTGTTGTGTGGGCTAGTGTTTGGGGATTTGTGTGGCCATGTTTGTGGGCACATTTTTTTTATTTTGACAAAATGGTATTGTTGGCAACTATATCATAAGCTTATTGGGCAAGTGTTGCGGGCAATTGTATGGAAAATTGCGTGGGCATATTTGTTTTTCAGAAAATATTGAGATAAATATAGTTCATGAGTAATGTTTGTATTTTATTGCATTAGGTTAACTTTTTGGGTTCAAAAATGTTAGGTGGTGTTGTCTTGGGCAAGTGTTGTGTTGTTGGAAATTGCGTGGGGATATCTGTGGGCACGTTAGGTGTTGCAAATTAATATAATACATAATCACAAGTTAACGTAATACACAATCACAAATTCAAAAGATAGGTAAACAAATAAAGTTTAATCCAAAATATACTTACAAATTAACAATTGCACTCTTTGAATAGTTCTGCACAAATACGAAGCTTGAATTCCTAGCACCATTTACTGTTGATTTTAATCACCCCACGACCTGTCACCAAGGACTCCATAATTTTCAGGCACATGATTCCATAATCATTGCAATTTTCTTGTTGTGGGGGATGCTCATACCATTGAACCTTCCAGTCCTTTTTGGGAGGCTTGACTCTGTTGTCCCATATGTGTGCTTTCTCGTACATATTTGGTAGCATTGCCTCAAATAGCCTAAGTTACCCAACATAAAGTACTAAATGACTTGGACTCTGACATTGAATCATATACGACAATTAATTTTCCGTTCATGTCCAACTCATATAACACCCAATAATTTCCAGTGATGTGTGCTATGTCACAGACCTTGTCAACTTCTTTCCATGATTTCTTGATACCATCTAATGGATATTTTCCCATCAAATATTCATGCTCAAACCTGTTTTACCTTTTTAGGTCGGGGCAAGCTGAGCAGTTTCTCCTTTCCACTATTGACTGACTGATTCCAGGTTAAAGTATCATCAACAACCCACCAAGACCAATTGTCTTTTTCTTCTTTGAAGCTTTTGCCTTTACACAGGCTCTAGCCCATTTCATTGTCAAATTATTCTGTAAAAGTAAAATAAATCAATGTGAGAAACAAATTGATACGAAAACAACAGTCAACAAACATATTTGTGTAAATGAATAATTTTACGTACCCAAAACAACAAATCAACGCATGTCCAGTTCGTCAAGAAATGGTCATGCCATTTTTTGGATTCGTACATGACAAGACGCATCAACAAATCCATTTGATGTAATGCCAAATGCGTAAATTTAATAAAATAATTGAACAAGACTATACCAAACAAGTGGTTAGATAGTTAGGCATAAATGTGGACAAGTACATAAATATTGAACAAGAATATACCAAACAAGTGGACGAGAATATACTAAACAAGTGGACAGACAGTTGGGCATAAAAGTGGGCAAGTTCATATAAAAAAAATTAGAAGTGGACAGGAAGATAGGTAAAGAAGTGGGTACACATGTGGACATGAAAAAATGTGAAGGATTTAGTTTCCATACCACATCATCAAGCCATCCTTCTAGGTCGCGGACATTGGCGAACCATATATGGGGTAGAAAGTGAGTGACCTTCCTCAACCGAGCAAAGAACCACTACATCATTTTTATCCTTATTTTTAGCCCACCACTTCTCAAAGTCTTCAATAAAAGGTTTTGGGTAAAGGCCCATTGGATCATAAACTTGTAACTGATGACTTTCAGGAACATCAGGAATGATCTTGGTCATCCTCTGGGGATGAACATGATGACTTGGGTCAGTATAAGGCGATTTCAACATGTGCTCAGGTTTTGTAGTCCTCTTTTCATTTTCTCCTATACGATATGATCCTTTTTGGAGCTTCTCCTTTCATAGGACTGACAATATCCACGTAAGCAACTGTGACGTTGTCCCCATCGCTTTCATATATACCTTCATCACCCTCGTCTTCAATTGATGGGTTTGAACCCACCACCTCAATCTTTTGAACCACAAAAAGTAATGCATCAAGTTTAAAAGGGTTCGAAATAAATTGTGCAAATTCTTCATGGTATGTAATGGGTTGGGCAGAAACATGGGCTAGAATGTCGGAAGGAACAATGGCAAATTGGTCGGGTACATTGGTTTTCAACTCACCCAAACTCAAAGGATCATCAAAGATAGGACCAAGGAAGCAAAAGGTGAGGAGGGTGGGGTGCCAGTGGGTTGCTTCAATGTGTCATTGACCTCTTGAACATCAATATCAACGAGATTTCCAGACTAATCGGCATCATGGTGGACAGGTTGATGGTCAAAAAAGTGGGTAGTTGAGGGAGCATAAGTTTCACCATCTTTTTCCGAAATTGAGCATCCCAAATGCTCCATGATACACCTCAACATGAACTCCAACTTATTTTGTCTTTCTCGGAAAGATGTTTCCATTTTATCGACCCTCTTTGATAACCCCATTAAGTCCATATGAAATTTGGGCTATTCTTCACCCTAATATTGTAGGCCATCACGACCATGGCCCTCATTCTCAATTTTATCCGTCTCATTAGCCCCCCTTCTGTTGCTCGGACGTCTTCTTTCTTTTCAAACATTTCTTCTTTCTTTTTTTTTTTTTTCTTCTTCGACTTCTCTTTCTCAATACCATCCTCCCACAAAACAATTCTCCTAAATAATTCTGTATTTTCCCCTGCCTTCGAGGACCACAAATTCTGGTGAACAGCAACCTACAAACAATATTAAGAATAGTGAGAACAAAATAACAAGGTGGGCAAAAATGTGGGCAATTGTGTGGGCAAATATGTGGGCAAGTTGATTTTAATGAACGCATAATAATAAAGTGGGTAAACTAATAGGCATAACAGTGGGCATCAAAAACAACAAACTAATGTAGGCAAAGAGTGGGCATAAGCGTGGGCACGAAGATGGGCACCAAAAATAGAAAACTCATGTAGGCAAAAAGGTGGGCAAATAAGTAGGCAAATAAAAGATGACAAATATAGCTTACAATATCTTCATCTCTTGGCTGGTGACAACACACATTTTGGCGACATCGGGAATCGCCTCATATGTTTGATACATGTTTTTATCTTAATTTTGATGATTTGATTTTGTCACCAAAACAATGTTTTTGTAAAAGTTGTCCAAATACTCCTAAATGATTTAAAATGGTTTTAATATTTTCCGGAGTATTTACTCAAGTTTATTTTTGACAACACTTTTTATGATTTTATGTCAATGAGTTTTTACTCCTAAAACAAGATTTCTAAATGTTGTCTAAATACTCCCGATTGGTTTAAAATGTTCTTAATAAATTTTCAGAGTATTTCTTGAGTTTTATTTTCAACAAAAATTGGATAACATTTCTGTCTCGTGGTCGACCGATCGCCCTATAGGGCAACCCGTACCTGAAGATGATTTTTGAAACAGAAAATGAGACGGAAGGAAAATCGGCAGTCGACCGGTCGCCGCCCTGGCGTCGGCCGCCCAGGGGTCGGCCGTGCACTGCAAGTTGGCATTGAAACAAAACTTCAAACCTTGCATTTTTAGTTAGGGGGGACCGATTGAGACAGGGTCGACCGGTCGGCCTATGTCGACCGGTCGCCCTGTTGTAATTTCCAAAGTGTTCTTCAATTCTCTTATTTCGTGCGACCGTGCATCAGTGCATTGACGGCAAAAAATATGACCGTTTGACAAACAGACACATTTCCTTAAATTGTGGGATTGATTTCTAACAACTATATTCTTGATTTTAATTGTATTTTTCTGTAGATTTTCAATCCCCAAGAGAATCCTATGCTTGATCAATCATCTCCTATAAATAGAGGAAGTTTTGGAGCAACCAAAACAACAATTGAGACACAACACAACAAGATACACTTCAAGCAAATACTTGGTCTTTCATTGTTATTATTCTTGTTGTAAATTTGCCTAGCTTATCACTTTCACATCCTTGAGGTCTAGGCTATTCTTGATTACACTTTGCACTCAAATTGTATTATTCATTATTGAGTTGTAATCTTGATTTTTGGTTATCATTCAACACAAGATATCCTTGTGAGTGTTCTTGTGGTAAGAGCACACTTGGATGATCTAGGTGATAGGTGCAAGAAGATTGTGGTGATCTTCTTATTAAGGTGTTGAAGAATTTGGTATTCTTCAAGGTTGAAGATTGTGGTAATCTTCACAAGGTGCCGTTGGAGATTGTGGTAATCTTCAAGAAGAGATTGTGGTAATCTCAAAGGTGGTGTTGAAGAAGAGTGTGGTGCTCTTCAAGGTGTTGTAAGTTGAATTTGTATTAATTTTGGTAATTAATAAAATTCTTTTTCTTTGAAATCCATCCCGATATACTTTGGGGTGGTAGAGGATTAGGCCCTAGGTGGGTTGAACCTCTTTAAATCGACCTGTGTTGTTTACATTCCGCACCTTTATTATTGTGTTTGAGCATTCGATTATAAAAGGAGGGCAAAATCGAAAAGATGGACATAATCTATTCACCCCCCTCTAGATTATCGTAGCCGCTTGGACTTACAAGTGGTATCAAAGCCAAACTCTTTGGCAAGCTCGTTTCACATCGCGAGTGAAGAGAAACGATCGTCGGCTACAAACGAAGCTCATCTATCCAGCACCTCCACCACCAAGCCACCACTATTTGATTCCAAAAATTTTAATTTTTGGAAAGAAAGAATGGAATGCTATCTACAAGGTTGCGGGTTCGACAATTGGAACACCGTCATTAATGGAGAATCCATTCCGATGAAAGATACACCACACACCTCAAAAGCCTTCAAAAAGCTCAATGATGAAGAGAATAAAATCATCTCCTTAAACGGTAAAGCTCTCAATATTTTGTATTGTTCATTTACTAATTTAGAATATGAACATATTGTAGGAATAAAGTTGGCACATGAAGTATGGCAAAAATTAGAAGCCATCTATGGAGTATTTGCAAATGAAAGGAGTCAAACAAAAGCATCTACTTCTCAAAGGGATACAAGTTCAAATCTAAGGAACAAGCCTCTTACAACTTCCAATTACGAAGAAGTTGAATATTGTTTTATGGGTATCGAAGAAGAAAACAAGGTATGTCTTAAACCCTCTACTTCTTATGACATTGTTATTCAAAATGATTATAGTGATTTGCAAAATGATTATGATGAACTTCAAAATGAATTCCAAAGCTTACTTGTTAAATACAAAAATTTGAAACAGGAATTCAATGTTTTGAAAAATGATAAGGATAGTTTATTTACTTCCTATGAATCACTATCATGTGCTCACACCACCACACTTGACAAGGTTAGAAACCTTGAAAAAGAAAATAGTACTCTCGTTGAGGATATTAATTGCATGAAAAATGATTTATCTAAATCCGACTTGAGTACCGATGAAATTGTTGATTGTTGTGATAATTCGAAACTAGAACTTAATCATAAGCTTAATGTTGTCAATCATATGAATAAGAATCAAATCTCTAAGCATGTTGGTCATTATGCTCCTAGAATTATTATATGCTTCTATTGCGGTAAAAAGGGTCATACGACTAATACTTGTCGGGTTAGAAATAGCTCTAATCATTATTGGAGACCTAAAAGTCTCAAAGCTAATCCTAAAGGACCTAAACACTTGAGGGTACCACAAAATAATGTTTTATTAGGTACCCGGCGAAACAATGATCGAAGAAAATTCATACCGCCAACAAGACATCAAATGACCGTTTCATTTGATCAAAGAAGGAGAAACTATTTTCGACAAAACCAATTTTCAAGAAGAGGATATAATCAAAATTGGGAAGAACATAATCCTTGGAAATGGCAAAGACATCATCAACAAGATGATTCTCAAAGAAGAAGAGACCATCAACAACGGGAAGGTAACAAACCTTGGAAATGGAGTAATCAAAGAAGTCATCATCAACAAAGTGACTTCTCAATGGGAAGATATCATCAACAATGGGAAAGACACAACCCATGGAAACGGCGAAATTGGTAAATCGTATCTCCCCATTTATATGTGCATTTTATTTTAATTCTATGCATATTTTCATTTGTCTTATTGCAAAATGAGTTTTCTAATATTTATCCTTTATTGAGGTCTTCAATATATATTTGTGCTTCTAAATTTTTTTTAAGAAGACCTTATATGCATTTAATTAGACTTATGTGGTTTATTATCTCCTATGAATTCTTAGCATAAGCTCTTTTTGATATCTCCTATTACTTGCCTACACTTGTGCAAATTTTGTCTAAGAATTGTGTAGGATACATATCTCATACTCATTGGCTATTACATCATCAAGTTTCTTAAACTATCGAGGTACGTTCACTCGTATTTTTTCTTAGAACTCGATATTATGCTTATGCACATATCTTTCAAGATATTTCATTTTAACCCCTTAAGTGCCCCTAAATGATTTTGCAAATATTCTCTTAAAAGGGCACTACTTGATAAGTCTCGATTTTCTCGAATATATGTTTTTCCGAAACCCGTATATGTTGGACTTGATCCAAAATTATCTTTTTGCAAAGTTTTAAAACTTTTGGGGTGAAAAATCGAATTTTGAAAAATTCTGGGAAAGAAAAATTGCACTGGGACGGTCAAAGCAGGGGCGACCGGTCGCCCTGCACGTCGACCGGTCGCACCCTACCTCGACCGGTCGCCCAGTGCAAAATCAATGATTAAAACGTTCTGTTCTTCATTTTTGAAACAGACTCTCAAAACCCCTCAAACCCTTGTTGTGCGAAAATCATCCCCTTTCTTCTACAATCTTCAATTTTTCATCAATCCTTGTAATCTTTCTTGCTAATTCACTTCTTTTTGCAAGAACTTCACATATATGGCACCTCCAAGAAATTCTACCGAACGAAATCCTCAAAAGAGGAGAAGAAGGCAAAGGGGAGAATCTTCTTCCAATCCCCAACAAGATGATATTCTACAAGAGACTATCAAAATCGAAACTACGTAAGAGGAGATTGTCGAATTAAGAGACGGGGTTTCAAAATCGAGCATTCATTGGGACTCTAGTAAGTTATCACTCCTCTACGAGCCTCCCTCTAGAGCTAATAGATTTCGATTTTTAAATAAACTTGCGGATGAACATTATGAGAATATTGTTTGATAAATGGTTTTATCATGATTTTGATGATTTTGATTTTACACCAAAACAATAGTTTTAAAGGTTGTCCAAATACTCCTAAATGATTTAAAATGGTTTTAATATTTTCCGGAGTATTTCTTCAAGTTTTATTTTCGACAAAATTGGACAACACTTTTAATGATTTTTTGGTAATGTATGTTTACACCAAAAACAATGTTTCTAAATGTTGTCCTAATACTCCCGATCGGTCTAAAATGTTTTCACTATTTTTTGGAGTATTTCTTGAAGTTTATTTTCGATATAAAATTGGACAACACTTTTGTTTTGAGGTCAACCTGTCGCCGTAGTATAGGGCAACCCGTGCCTGAAAGTTGAGGAAAACAGAAAACTTCATGTTTGCGAGAAAATGGTCGTGGCAACCGGTGCCATCGACCAGTCGACCCTTGGGCGACCAGTGCACTGGAGCAAAAATGAAACGAACATTTGCCTTTCATTTTTTGTTGAGTGCGACCGGTTGTGGTTAGGGTCGACCGGTCGAGGTGCACGTCGACCGGTCACCCTGTGTAAATGTGTTTTCTCATTTTCAAACGTCTATTTGTGCGCGACCGGTCGCCCTTAAGTTTGACAGCAAAAATGTAACCGTTGTGCAGCAGACATCTTTTCCTTAATTTGTGGGATTGATTTCTAACAGCTCTTTTCTTCAATTGTCTTGCAATTTTTTACAGAATTCATGTCCCCAAGAGGAGCCTATCATGTACAAGACATCTTCTATAAATAGAGGAAGAATTGAAGCAACACAATAAGAGAGAAAACTACAACACAACAAGATACACTCAAGAATACACTTGTTCTTACATTGTCTTATTTCTTGTTGTAATTTGCCTAGCTATTCACTTTCACATTCTTGAGGTCTAGGCTATTCTTGATTACACTTGCACTCAATTGTATAATTCATTATCGAGTTGTAATCTTGAATTTTTGGGTAATCATTCAACACAAGATATCCTTGTGAGTGTTCTTGTGGTAAGAACACACTTGGGTGAACTAGGTGTTAGGTGTAAGAAGATTGTGGTAATCTTCTTGTTGAGGTGTTGAAGAGTGTGGTGCTCTTCAAGGTGAAGATTGTGTAATCTTCACAAGGTGCCGTTGAAGATTGTGGTAATCTTCAAGAAGAGATTGTGGTAATCTCAAAGGTGGTGTTGAAGAAGAGTGTGGTGCTCTTCAAGGTGTTGTAAGTTGAATTTGTATTAATTTTGGTAATTAATAAAATTCTTTTTCTTTTTGAAATCCATCCCGGATATACTGGGGTGGTAGAGGATTAGGCCCTAGGTGGGTTGAACCTCTTTAAATCGACGTGTGTTGTTTACATTCCGCACCTTTATTATTGTCTTTGAGCATTCGGTTCGAAAAAGAGGGTAAAATCGAAAAGATGGAGATAATCTATTCACCCCCCTCTAGATTATCGTAGCCGCTTGGACTTACAAATATTAGATTGAATGATAAGAAAATTGCGTGCACTCGTATGGTTCGATTTCAAGCATTTCATGATGAATTTCCGGAATATTAGAGCTTATTTTGAAATTCAAGGATGGGTTTCACTTTGGGATAATCCGTGTTTGCATTATGATGACGAGCTTATAAAACTTTTTTATGCAAATATGTGGATTGTTGATGCTACGGTAGATAATCCATTGGAACTTCACACATTTGTTAACGGTAGGCATTTTTCATGGACATTGGCCGATATTTGCAATCATTTTAATGTGCCAAATGATGGAGTAGTCAATGTGGATTGCGCTCATTGGGATGATAACATTTTCGGTGTTTCACTAGATGATGTGAAAACCTTTTAAGAGTGTATCCCGGCGACATGACATACTCGGCAATGCCGCCTAACTATCGGATTATATCTATCATTTGCTCCTATTGTGTTTGTGGAAAGGAAATAAAACTTTCGAGTAATCTCGAACTCTTTCTCACCTATAAGATTGTTCGAGGAGAAAGAGTAAATTATGGGGCAATTTTTGTATATTGCTTGTTGGAATCTAGAAAGCTTACCAAGAAAAAATATACCTTGGGTAATTTGATTTGCTGACTCTTATACTTATCGGGATACCCGGAAAATGAAATGAATACCGAAATTCATCACAATGATTTTGATAATGCCAACATTCTACAAATGGTAATAATGCGACGACATTTACCACGGGTTCCTACCAAAGCCGCTAGGGGACGTGCCCGGCATCAACAACAACCTCGGGATGATTTCTTTAATGACAATGAGGTTGAAAATATTGGAAGAAGGGAATGTGGGAAATGAACAAGAAATTAGGGAGGAAGGAGATGAAGACGAGTCGGATGTTGAAGATCTAAATCTCAAAGAGAGAATGGCCAAAGTGGAAAGAGAAACATTTAGAGATGTGGCCTCTCTTAGAAAAGAGCTCCGGGTTGTGAAAAAGGAAAATTCTAGTTTGAAAAAGTCAATTGGCAAATTGAAGAAATTCATCAAAGATCTTATTCCCGGAACTTGCTTCTCCTCGGATGAGGAATGATGATCCTTTACTTTCTAGCATTTTCATTCACGTTGCTTTGCATTTTGATGAACTTTTGTAAAACTCTTTTGTACTAATGATATTTGCTTGTTTTCTTAAAAGGGTTAAAATTGCAAGTTGTTAATGACTTGTGGATGATCATGATTTTGATGGAGTATTTGATGGTAAAAATACTCTTATATGGCATGGTTTGATAATTGGTATGAAGTACTTGATGGTAAAAGTGCTTCTCTTAATGCTGATCATTATGCTTAGATGGATATGTTGGGACATTTGATATATCATACCTGTATTGTTTGTATCACTTGATGGATGCTCTAATTTTTGGCATTTGTAATGCCTTGTTTCTTTTTTTTGGGCTTATATTGTCTCAATTGGGTTGAACCCTTGAGAATCTCTTTGTTGAGCCTCTTATTTGATGAACAAATGTTGCATATGTTGCATATGATCTTATTGAGCTTTGGAATGAGGTTGATTGATGATGTTATGAAATTTTTTGGCTTGAAACTTTTACAATGACTATATACAACCTCTTTTTATTTTTCACGCACACAAGGTGTTCGATGAAATGTCGCAATGAAACTTTCAACTTCTACATGATTCTCTTGCTTCCTAATGTCTTAAAATCTTTTTGAAATCATGTTTTTAGCTAACTAATGAGCTTATGGATCTCTTATGTTACAATTCTCCCATTTTCCTTAGACTTTATGTATAAATTGCTCGATGGTTGATAAACCGTCTCGTTTGCGCACTTTGATATATTTGTATGATGTTTTTATCATCCTAACATTCTTTTTGATGATTCCAAAGGGGGAGAAACAGGATATTGGTTCATTAGCTCAAAGAAGCTGATAAAATCTTGTCATAAAAGCTATAAGCTATGGCTCATAAAAGCCGTAAGTTGTGATTCGTTTTTAGTCCAATTGTTGCTTGATGGACTTATACAATTGTTTAATGATGTTTTGTGACAGGGGGAGCTTATAAGCTCTTGAACAAATTGTAAAAGCTAAAGCTTTTAGCTTATGGAAAATTGCTTTTTCATTATTCTTGATATGCTTGTTTATAGGGGGAGCTTGTGCTTATTATTGAAAATATTTACTCCCTACTTGGTTGCTTTAATATTTTTGGAAATTTTGGTTGCTTCCAAACGGTCAAATGTTTTTACCGGAAAATCATTTCTAAAATTGCTCTCTTAGTTTGTGTAAAAATTGTTTTGGTTTGTAATCATCAAAAAGGGGGAGATTGTTTGATACATGTTTTTATCTTAATTTTGATGATTTGATTTTGTCACCAAAATAATGTTTTTGTAAAGGTTGTCCAAATATTCCTAAATGATTTAAAATGGTTTTAATATTTTCCGGAGTATTTCCTCAAGTTTATTTTTGACAACACTTTTTATGATTTTATGTCAATGAGTTTTTACTCCTAAAACAAGATTTCTAAATGTTGTCTAAATACTCCCGATTGGTTTAAAATGTTCTTACTAAATTTTCGGAGTATTTCTTGAGTTTTATTTTCAACAAAAATTGGACAACATTTCTATCTCGTGGTCGACCGGTCGCCCTATAGGGCAACCCGTACTTGAAGATGATTTTTGAAACAGAAAATGAGGCGGAAGGAAAATCGGCAGTCGACCGTCGCCACAGGCGTCGACCGTCGCTGGCGTCGGCCGTCGCCCGGGGTCGGCCGGCACCTGCAAGTTGGCGTTGAAACAGAACTTCAAACCTTGCATTTTTTAGTTAGGGGGACCGGTTGAGATAGGGGTCGACCGGTCAATGCCTATGTCGACCGGTCGCCCTGTTGTAATTTCCAAAGTGTTCTTCAATTCTCTTATTTCTGCGGCCATGCGGCCGCCTGCGGCATTGATAGCAAAAATATGACCGTTTGACAGCAGACACATTTCCTTAAATTGTGGGATTGATTTCTAACAGCTATATTCTTGATTTTAATTTTATTTTTCTGTAGATTTTCAATCCCCAAGAGAATCCTATGCTTGATCAATCATCTCCTATAAATAAAGGAAGTTTTGTAGCAACCAAAACAACAATTGAGACACAACACAACAAGATACACTTCAAGCAAATACTTGGTCTTTCATTCTTATTATTCTTGTTGTAAATTTGCCTAGCTTATCACTTTCACATCCTTGAGGTCTAGGCTATTCTTGATTACACTTTGCACTCAAATTGTATTATTCATTATTGAGTTGTAAACTTGATTTTTGGTTATCATTCAACACAAGATATCCTTGTGAGTGTTCTTGTGGTAAGAGCACACTTGGATGATCTAGGTGATAGGTGCAAGAAGATTGTGGTGATCTTCTTATTGAGGTGTTGAAGAATTTGGTATTCTTCAAGGTTGAAGATTGTGGTAATCTTCACAAGGTGCCGTTGGAGATTGTGGTAATCTTCAAGAAGAGATTGTGGTAATCTCAAAGGTGGTGTTGAAGAAGAGTGTGGTGCTCTTCAAGGTGTTGTAAGTTGAATTTGTATTAATTTTGGTAATTAATAAAATTCTTTTTCTTTTTGAAATCCATCCCGGATATACTGGGGTGGTAGAGGATTAGGCCCTAGGTGGGTTGAACCTCTTTAAATCGACGTGTGTTGTTTACATTCCGCACCTTTATTATTGTATTTGAGCATTCGGTTATAAAAGGAGGGCAAAATCGAAAAGATGGACATAATCTATTCACCCCCCCTCTAGATTATCGTAGCCGCTTGGACTTACATCATATGCCCAAACTTGTAGTGCAGGGTGGAAGCCGTAGATATCAAATTGCTCAAAATCATGCTTGGGCTTCATTTTTTTCTTTCCCAATATACATCATCTCTACCATCCATCATGCACGTGTCTCCCTCATCAAAAAGCATAAGCGACGCGTTCCATTGGATATGAATTAAAAGCTTCCAAATTATCCACGAGGTGCACATACTCATCATCAATTCTTTTTTGAAATTACGGTCTCTAATCAATAGAATACCATAAAGGAAACAAAGCAGGGCTAACTTTAGGGTCATATCATTGTCTACTTCAGGGTCATATCGATGTCTCATTCTTCCTTGTTGGACCAGTGTTCTAAGGCATCTTCCACATGAATCAAGCAAATGGGACCAAACCACCAAAAATACTTTTTGTAAATCTCCGACGATGGCGGAATCATAGAATTAGCACCAAACCCAAGTCCTGTAATCAACGCGAACTCACGTATTCCAAAGTCGGTCTCTTTATTATTAATGTGGAATGTAATCTTGTCCATTGACATGGAGTTGTCTTGCCTAAAGATCAAGTGCAAATATAGTTGGCCTCAAAATTTTAACTTATGTACATCCCAAAGATGGCCAAAGTAAGATTGTTCGAATCGTTCTTTGTTATGATCACTCAGAAAACCTTTTTGTTGAACTCATCATTTAAGTTGCAACAATCACTTAATTTTGCTGCGAAGTGAACCTTCTGATTAGGAACAAGTGCCATTTTTTGAACTGGACAATGAAATGAAGACATGTCAGAAACAAATAGGCACACAGCTAGGCATAAATGTGGGCAAGTTCATAGACATTGAACAAGACTATACCAAACAAGTGGGCAACCAAATGATAAATAAGTGGGCAACCGTAGGGCAAATAAGTCGGCAAACACTGGACAAATAAGTCAGCAAACCACAGGACAAGCAAGGAAATAAACCACATGGCAAATAGTGGGCCAAACCTGGGGCAACGAAGTGGGCAAAGCATACGCACAAACAAGTGGGTAAACCACATGGCAAAGAAGTGGACAAAACAAAATAATACTCCAAAAAATCCAATTCCATACAAAGTCCAACCGACAACACATCATAGACTCTACATAACATGAACTATTTAACGTTAAAAATAAAATTTAATCATATGACAAAACTCTAATTGCTTCATATTCCAAACAAATTTCAAAAACAAAACCCTAAGTATTCAACATAGACTAAATACACTATACATATTAGAGAAGAAGATGAAAGAACATACCTTTTTAAAAGATTTCCGCTAAAAAATTACTTAGACAAGAACTTGAACAAATCCTCAAAACCTTGGAAGCGAAAGAGTGCAGCGGACATGATGATCGGAATAAAAATGAAATTGTGAAAGCCTAGGATCCCGCGTCGGTTGAACTTGTCAGAATCGTTGGTGGAGAAGGAAGAGATGGATGTGAGAAAATGGAGAAGAAGCTGACAAGAAATGATAACTATTCCCGCATGTTCACCTCATTTTCTTTTTATTTCTTTATTTTTTAAATTTTTTAAGTAAAGGGTATTTTAGACTCTTCAGGGGTGTAGAAGGGGATTTTTTTTATTCAATAGCGTGGGGGTATTTTTCTTTAATACTCCCATGTTGGGGGGTATTTTGATGAATTTCCCAACGAAATTCTAAATATACAAAATCTCTTATGTTTGTTTAACTCCCCACAATCATATTTCCTTTCCAACTTCTTTCTGCAATCACCATCCAAACATGTATTACGCTTTTTAATGCATTTTTTTTACTAATACACCTATTTCCTAATACATCACATCAAAGTCTTCTTCCCCAATAAATTTCTCCCAATCGTCCTCAATCACTAAACAAACATATGACTCATTTGATTTTGTTGATGGGATTAGATAATTATTTTGGATTAGATAAGATTGCATTGTTCATTGATTATATAATTTGGTGTAATCTTGTGTTTGAGATTTGGGATTAAGATACTTAGTTTTTTAAAATAATATACATTTCTTCGTTAACACTATGTATTATGTAGGATACTATTGTCAAATGTCAAAATTACCCCTAACTATTTGTTTTAACAAGATCATTAATAACTCGGAGATGAATAAAAATTGGAAGTTGTCTAATGAAACTCCAGTTACGAGCAAATAGATAAATATACTCATTAAAACAATTATGAATTAATATGATTTTTAAGTTTCACAATCTATTCTAACCTAATTGTTTGAAAATAATCCGGGTATGAAACCAGGCTATACCAACCCAATTGGGAGCAAGTATGCAACAATTTAACTCCCATATCAAAAATTTAGCTACAATGGATAGAATTCGGCTAGGACAAATACCATCTATTCACCTCAACTCCCACTATCATTATATAAAATCATTCAAAGAATTAATAGTTTTAATAAGCACCTTATCTTGCTCCGACATGATAAACCTTCCTAGCCCTGGTTATCATTTTGGGTTAACTACTGCGACTGCAAGAGAACATATGACTTTTTCCTTTTTTATTGTGCCATTACCACAATTATTTTCTAGTGCAGGGATGCTTACGTATTTGCCTTTGACTTTTAAAGGGCAAAATGGAGAAAACATAAATGCTCTAGACCAAGGAACTATAGATGATAACTTAATCATAGGGGGGTTGGTCTGATTAATAATCAATTGGAAGTGCGATTGAAGCACGAGCTAAGGTTTATGTATCGGGCTTCAGTCAGAAACCCCAAACATAGAATATGGCCTGATAACATGGGTTATCCAGAGCAGCCCAGAATGCCAAATGAGTCTTGAATATTAGAGTTATCAATTTTGGCCCAGCCCAGCGGGCCAGCCCTACCAACTCGATATTTTTATCGGGCTGGGCTCTAGTATTCTAGGCCCGAAAAATCCCAAGCCTCAAGCTCGACAGGCCCGAAAAACTGGACTAGCCCGGTCGGCCCACTTTTTTCAGTATATATATATGCTTTGGGCGAGGCTTGGGCTATGAAATTGAGGCCTGGTCACTGTTTGACCCGGCTCAGCCCGGCTTGATTTTCTCCTTTAGCTCGGCCCGACCCATTCAATAGCTCTACTGAATATACCCTCCTCTTGTTTAAACCTTATTCTCTTATTCCTTATCCCGTTCATATTCCTCTGCTTTTTCCACAAGATCTGCAATTTTTTTCATTTTCTCTCAATACTAAGGCCTTGTATGGTTTTCATTCCAATGGAAAAAGTCATTTTCCATTCCATTGAGATAATTTTCCAATTTTTTATTAGAAGCTGTGCAAAAGTGAAAATATGTTTGATTTTAGAAAGAATTTATAGGGTGAAAAATTGAGAATATGTTTAATTTAGTATTTTTTGTTGATTTTTTTTATCGAAAGATGTGATAAAATAATAATTTATATATTTGTTGTATAAGTGGTGGGACCCACTTGAATGTGTTGGTGAAAAGTAATAATATATAATTGGATGAAATTGTTAGTGGTGGGACCACTTTGAAATATTTTTAATTTGAAAATGTAATTTATGTGGATGTGACTGATAATAGTGGACCCCACTTATGTAATATAAGATTAAAATTGAGTATGTGGGGTCCCATTGAAGGCAACAACAAATAGAATTCACATGTACATGAGAAAAAAATAATGGAAGAAAGAAACAGATGATACAGTGGTTGGTTTGTTAAGAAAAAAATTCTTTTTCTTCGCTTTGCAGCAACAACGTCCTTTGAGTCTATGTAATTGGATGAATGACACGTGTACAAATGTGATACCATCTTGTATACGTGACATTCATCCGGGGTAATGGAGGTAATGAAATATGAGTAGAATAGGGAAAATGGAATAGGAAATCTCAATCATGTATTTAAATGGGTTTATGTTTTAAGATAAATTGGCTTTAATTGGGAAAATGGTAAACTGGAGAATGTTGGGGGTGTATCAAGAAATTAGGCTATTTTAAAAAGAGAGATGGGTATATTTAGATGTTTTGGGGGTACTATTGGCGGGGCCCTTGGATAATCAAATACTAATTAAAAAGGTGAAATAGATAATCAAATACTAATTAACATGACCGTGTTTCTGAACACGGCCATGCCATGTTTTTTCCTGAATATGACAAACTCTGGGTGTAAACCCATAGCTGAAGAGTCGTCGAATCACTTGGGAGAATAAGGTGAATATGAGGCTTCTGGTGCGTGGGAGAACGCAATAGGATTTGGTGTTTGATCAACATCGACCCTGCATTTATTTTGTGTATCCCATTGGTTTTTTTAAAATGGAACATATAACCATATCCATTTTAAATTCGGCTTGAATCCCATTATATGTTGGTTTTCAAAATGGTTGTGTTAATCCTGTATTTGATGCAGCAACCTGAACATCGTGAGGTTAGTATAATTTATATTTTGTTTCGATACCGTTACAATATTATCTCTGTATAGTTGCTTATTTGTGATATTGCCTACTTGTGTAGCTGTATTTATTTGGTATGTTTTGTAGTTAACAATTGTCTTGTCAATTCTAATTTTATCTGTACACACGAAACTGTTTTGTTTACTAAGTAATTGGCTCAAAGAAGTTTTTTCAAGTTTTCATTAATAACTCTTGCATTCCCATTCCCTTACCCACTGAGCTCATTTAGCTCACCCCATGTTTTCCTAAAAAATTTCAGAGTCGGCGAACTTGAGTCCGGGAACCAATAAAAGAGTAATGCAGAATTCAAATCGTGTTGTGTCATTTCTCTAACTTTGCCCTATGTATTTTGAAGCGTAATTGTACTAATTTTGGTTACTATTTTTCGATGTATTATTTGTTATTATTAAGTTTTATAAGTTAAGACTTTCGCTGTAATTTTGTAATATACATAGTTTATTTGATTGGATTTACCTTGTAATTGTTTTTTGTAGACTTAGATCCTGTAGTATTATAAGTTTAAATTATCATATTTTCGGACAAATACGCTTGTGGATCTTAAGTTAGTAAATATTCAGAGTATGTTATTCGTTTATCGAGATCTTTGTGAGTATTTTGGTTTATTAAATTTTGGGACGTTGCAGTTATGGTATCAAAGCTTCGGTGTAAAATGAACTACACCTGAGCTAATCCAGGGCAAGATTCTCTGTCTGTGGATTAGATTATCACTGGTGGATGATATTAAAATTAGAATATTAAGTTTACTTTGGAATGATAATGCTGTCAAATTGATTTAACAATTAAGGTTGATTATCGAGTAGGACGTGAATTACTTGTGTTTGAGTTGGATTATCAATGGATTATGTTATTTTATAGGAAATGAATGAGGGTGTTAGCCGTAGGTGGATCTATTCGTTTATCATTTGGGTTTCTAGTATCGATGTTGGTTATATGTTAAATACATAAGTGTGAATCATCTATATAGTCAATATATATGGTATGTGATACTAACACTCGAATCTTAAGTTTACTTTGGGATAATCATGCCGTCTAGGTTGAATTAACAATTAAGATTTAATTATAGAGTATGATGAGAATTTCTTGGGTTTGAATTGAATTAACAATGGATTTTATAGGAATTTGATGAGGGTGCTAGTGTTAAGTTGATAGATGCTTAGGCCGTATATGAATCTACAAGTTTATCCTTTGAGGTTATAGTATCAAGATTGTTAATAAATTATACACCTAAGTGGATCAATTATTTAACTGTCAACCTGGGTTATCGATGAGTTATTGGAATAATATCGATGTTTAGGTTTGGATCCTGACCATTATTTAAGGAATACTAATTTGAAATAACGTCCTTATACTGGCCAGTATAGTGTGTGGGGTATACCATTTTGAGTAATCGTGTTGATGTTATTCTAAAAATAATATCATTTGCCGTTTAGGAATGACATAGGAAATGGATTTAAAGGGCTGATAGGAAATAATTTCTCAAGGATATATATTGACAAAAATAAGGTGCGCGACAATTGGGTTTTAACCTTTTCATGGTTATCTATTAACTTCCAGTTGATAACTAGACCATTATTTTATTTTATATGTTACCTTGCGGCTGATAATGGGATTAAATATTTCGTAGGCAAATCATATTATGTTGATGTATGCATAATAACAATGTGATTACTGATCTATATAAGCAACTTATCTTTTGGGTATAGTAATTGAATACCACTTTGTGGATTGTTAATGAACGACTATGGATATTATCTATATACAATGGCGAGATGTTGTAAGCTCTCTCTTGCATAATTATTTGATAAATTCCATTATGTTTCAATTATTTTGAGTATTCAAAGGTTTAGATTTATTGCTGGTATTTGGGTTGAACAATATAATGAAATGAAATTTTGGGTCATTATATTATGATTGAAGTAGTCACTCTAAGTCACACGTAGAAATTGATTAAAATTATATTGATGATTTGAAGTGTATTAAGTTATGATAAATTGATTAGTAATTGATTTATATAGAGGTTTAATTTAATGGCTAGATGAAATAAATTATAAGGCCAATTAATACTACGATTGATTTTTTGTGGAAACACATCTTTTTGGTTTTAGTTATTTTCGTAGTTCTCAATAAAGAACTTATTTGATAGGTACTATTCAGATTAATTTAACATGGAGTTTATGATGAGGTAATATATTTTGTGAAGAGGTTTGGTGATTTATAATGGCATCGTGGAGATGTTTGAGTTTGGGTAACTAAAGAAGATAAAGTTATGATTCGTCAAATTGGGCGATTGTAGATGTTAAGCTACCATCGAGGAATCAGGACAAAACCGTGATATAATCATTTGCTTGTGGATTATATCACTATTATTTGATGATATTGAATTTTGAGTTTGAGTTTTATTTTTGATACTTGCGTGATATAGATGGAATTATTAAATTTTTATGGATTAAGTTACAATTAGGGTTCAATTGATAATTATAATTGATTATCGAGTATAGTTAGAATTACTTGCCCTTGAATCGAATTTTAATGGATCTCGTAAGAACTCGAAGTAAGTCACTAGTGGTATCTGACAACTTTTTAGACTGATAATGGAATTTAGGAATATCTTTTGGGACTTCAGCATGAGTTTTGTCAATATATTAGATACCTAGGTGTGGATATGATATATATCCAACCCATATGATAATTAGACGTTAAGCTTGAAAAGAAGAAAATAACTACTTTGGATTCTAAGCTTGAACATTTTAAATTTTCAATTACCTTATGATGTAAAGGAATTTGGGGGCCAAATTCTTTAACAGATGGGAATATGTAACACCCCACACTTGATTAATTTAGAATTTATTTTTGGTGTAATTTTAATTTATGTTTTGGTATTTTATTTCTTGTAATTTAGTAGTATTTATTTAGTTAACATATATCTTAATATTTATATGACTTTATGATTATATATATAAAAGTATATTCTTTCATTTGATTATGTGAGTAAATGCAATATATAATTATTTGGGTTAATAATATTAGAATTAATATTATTTTACCTTTATAATTCCACCATAACCAAATATTCTAGTCCAAATTTTTCAGTAATTAATTTACCCTAAAAACTAAGGCCCAATCCTCACAAAAGAATTTTCAGCATTATAAATATCACAAGCCCAATTTTCTATTAATTTTCACGAATTTTTATTAAAGCCTAGACCCAAGCCTAACCCTAAACCACATCGCATCCATCTGACCCCTTTGAATACCCAAACACAAACCCTAATTTTATTTTTCAGCTCTTATCACACACTCAACACACACTAAAGGTGCAATCTCTCACTTCTTCTCCTTTCCTTTCCTCAGTGGCGCCGCCGCCCACCACCGCCAGCCACGAGCCGGTGGCAGCACCCCGTCAGTATACATATATATTTTTCTCTTTTCTTTTTAACTCTCTCTCTCTCTCTCATTATTAGATATTTTGTGATATAAAAGACATATCTTGCTCTTTTTACGCTTTTCAGTTAAAGTTTTGATCTTTACAGAGGTTCATTGATTCTTATTATCAAGTAAACTTGTGGGATTTTTTCTTTTGAGTTTCTGGCTTAAAAGGCAATATTTTTAAACCCGGACCGAACATCAAACCAAATTAATAATTAGGTCATTGGGTCACTGGTTCAACCGGTTAAACTATTCTAAAAAAACCGGTTGACCATATACATACACATATATATGTATAAATGTAAAAGATAATTACAAGTACAAATAAATATAGAAAAATAATCAAATACAAATAAAAATAAATTTAATAAATTTAATAAATTATAATATGCAGATATATGTATAAATTGAATATAAGGAACAATTATATATATCCGTTCAATTTTGTAATAAAACAAAGAAATATTTGCTTAAAAATTGAAACGGGTTAACCAGGTCACCAATTTTCGGGTTTTTTTACTGGGTTTGACCGGGTGGCAATGGTTTTTTAGCCACCCGGTTTTAATATAGAACCGGACCGAGTGACCGGTTCTTGGTTAACCGGTCGAACCAGCCGGTCCGGTCCGGGTTTCAAAACACTATTAAAATGTTCGGCTATGCTTGCTTGTATTTTCATTTTCACAATTTTTATTTTTGAATTTGTTTTTGTGAGATGTTTATTTGTTTGTGGAAAAAATAAAATATTTTTTGAAAACAAAACTCATTTTTCTACAAAATTAACTCACTCTTATCTTTCAATTTCACATTTCATAATACTCAACTATACTATTTATTTTTTTCTTTTTATTATATTCACATAAAGGATTCGGTATTTTTTAAATTTATCAACAGTTTTATTATTTTTCTCTTAATCGTGATAACAAAAGGTATAAAATGAAATCCATATTGCCTATTTTTAGTTTAGTTTTTAATTTTTATTCAATTTTCTTACATTATATTTTATACTATTATTTTCATAACAAATTCACAAACATTCACCAATCTCTAAAAGATTCCCCATCACGTCAACACAATCATTATCTTTTCTCCACACATCCAACTTTCATTTTAAAAAAAACAAATTCATTACTATTCACTCAGAAAATGAAAGTGGACGGAATGAAAGCACAAACAATAACAACCTTAAATTTTCTTGAAGTGGGTATACCTTGAAATTTGGGTTATTTGACGGTTTGTGGCAAATTCAAAGTTGGGGTGGTTTGGGAGAGTCTTAAATTTCATGTGAGGCGCCAAAAAGGGGTCAATTCCAATGGCGTCTCCTGCCCATGTTTCTTTTTTTTTAGTTTTGTTCTGTAACTGGCGCCTTCAATTTAATTTTTTTTAATTTTGAATTTTCAAAAATTTCTTTAAAATATTAAATAAATACACAATTTTTGGATAATTATAATATAAAATATAACTGAATCAAAACCTGATTAAATAGTAAAATCTACAACACATATTTAAAAAATGGGATTAATTTATTGAAATAGACTGGGAATTGGCGGACTTGCTTATTTAAGTGTTGGCGCAATAATCAATTGCGCTTGGGAGTCACAATTGGTTATTGCGCCAACCCATTTTTTTTAATTCTTTAATCCAAGTTCCTCGATTAGAGAATTAAAAAAAATTGGTTGGCGCAATAATCCATTGCACCTCTCATTGAGCTGCAATTCCACACGCAATTAATTTTTGAGTTTTTCATCGGATTTGATCGGGTGGCAATAATTTTTTAATCACTCGGTTTTACTACAAAAAATGACTGGACATATGATCGGTCCCAATCGAATCGGCCGGTCCAATTTTAATATCATTGATTTTTAACAAGCGCTAGTTTCATCAACATCCACTGAAAATTTGCAGACTACATTAGTCACAGTTGCAATAACGTTTAAAAAATTATTTTAACATATTTTCCAATAGGACCAACCCTTATTTAAATTATCCCTTATATGTAATACTCTGCTGAACTTATTTGGAGATGAAAAGTTGTACAAAATTTTAGAGTATTGTATATTTTGTTAAACTATTCTAGTAAATGAAATGTGGTTGTTAGATCAAATAAATCATAGTCATTAATTAGAGAGTTATTTTAGTATAAATTAGGGCGGGTCACATTGCACTAAGGAAAAATTGAAAAGAATCAAGAAAACGCATTTACTCCCTACTAAGAAATATCTCTTATTCCAAACATATGATTTCTAAATAACCCAACAATAAAAATATATTAGAATTTTAAGTACGAATATTAGAATTGATTCGTATATATTCGATAATGGGATGGCGTTTCTTATTCCATTTTTTTAACGTGTAATTTCTTGTTGTTTTTTAAATTTTTGTTGTAGGTTTTATTATTTAATCGGGTTTTGATTCAGTAATATTTCATATTATAGTTATCCAAAAATTGTGTAATTATTTAATAATTGAAAAAAAAAATCAAAAATTTAAAATAAAAAAAAACAATTGTAGGCGCTTAAGCTGTGTTTTATTTTGGCATTCTTGGAAATGGGGTAATTGTTTGGATTTGGTGGGTGATCATAAGGAAATGGGATTTTATCAAAGATGAAGGGAATATTGGGCTGCATATATCACTTTGCGAACAGTATAAATTGGCTTGTAAAAATTCAAAATATGTACTACTTGTTCGGTCATGGTATTGGGCAGTGGTAATAAAAGGGGTGAATCTTGATTTTGATTATTTAGTATTTGGATGTTAAATCTTATTCTATCAAAAATATATCTCCATAAAGGAAAAATGGAATGTAATGATTTGTATCCATAAATTAGGTTGCTTTATTTTAATTGACCCGAAAATTTGGGGACAGAATTATAAAAGACCGTAAATTAAGTTTATTTATAAATTATAATTAAAATTTTCAACTCTCTTTCCTAAATCCTCATCTTCGGACCAAAAGTAGGTGTTTTACCTTATTTGACATAAATTATTAAAAGACCAATCCAGGAATTGAGATAAATTCTAATTAAACCAAATATTAAAGCAATTATATTTATAATTGAATAAATTAGAAATACCATGCATTAAACTTTAACTATTTTCAATGATATCTTTAACTTTTTTTTTTTTGAAATGGACTATAATGAATAAATATGTCATATTTAATTGTAATTTATATTCCATTTTAATTGATTTGCCTTAAATCATTAACTTAAGACAAGATTCATATTATTTTTGGAGAAGAATTGGATTAAAAGAAATAAACTTGTTATGTTTAATTTTAGGGGATATTATTTTTTGCAACCTGTACTATGACCATTTTGCGGGTTTGGTACCTAATTTTTTTTTTGGAATTTAGTACCTAAACTTTGTGAGATTATTAAATTGCAACCTCCGGCATCTCAACGGTGGAATATTCCAAAAAGATGCCATCACGTGCGCACATGTGAGGGCAAAATTGTCAAATCATCTAAAGTGGTAAAAGTTATTGCACTTTGCAACCCAAGCTTTACGTTATTTGTTAATTTGCAACCTCAACTTTTTACATTTGAACTTTGCCACCTCATTAAAATAAATAATAAAAATTATATTATTTAATATGTATTTATATCTTTTTATTCATAAAAATATATTTAATAGTATGAATTAATATAAAAATTAAAATAATTTATGAATTTTTAGATAATTATACTATAATTTTAACTTTCATAAAATTAAAGATCTATAATAATGAATTTATAAATCTAGTATAATAAACAATAATCATTTTATTTTTCTTGTTGAATTATGAATTCTAATGATTAATATATTTTATAGAATTTAAAAAAAAATTGGAAATTAAAATTGAAAAAAGTTAAATAATTATATGCAAATAGGTCTAATAAAATTTAAAATATATAGTCATAATTTTTATTATTTTATAATGCATTTTGAAAATTATTGTTATTATCTTTTTTTTTTTGTTAAATTATGAATTCTATTATTTAAGTAACTTCATAGAATTCTAAAAAATAAAATTTTAAATAAAAAAGAATAAATAAATAAATGTACGGAGTTTTTAAATTTGAAAGTTTTCATAATATTAAATAAGAAACTTTGAATATTTTAATAATGCATTTTCAATTTTAAAATCTTATTATTATATATCTTTAATCTATTATTTTAAAAGAGTCGTATAACTATTGAATGTTTAAATTAACTTATCAATATATTGTTGTGTTAACTACTAAAATATATATTTTGTGAATAAAAAAGATTAATACAAATTTATTAATATTAATTTTTATTATTTATTTTGAAGTGAGGTGGCAAAGTTTAAATGTAAAAAGTTCAGGTTGCAAAATTAACAAATAACGTAAAGTTTGGGTTGCAAAGTGAAATAACTTTTATCACTTTGGATGATTTGATGATTTTGCCCTCATGTTTGCGTACGTGATGGCATCTATTCGGAATATTCCACTACCGGGATACCTGAGGTTGCAATTTAACAATCCTACAAAGTTTAGGTACTAAATTCCAACAAAAAAAAAAGATTAGGTACCAAACCCGCAAAATGGTCATAGTACAGGTTGCAAAACAAAATTCCCATTAATTTTATTATTGATGTTAACAGCTTTAAAGAAGCCGGCTTATATATGTTATTAGTTGTGCTCTTTGGGTAATGATCAAACTATTTCTTTTCATAACCTTGATCTCATTACAGAATGATCCCAATAAAACCACTTAGGTTACACCTTAAGGTTGAGGGAAATGTTGAGACATTGTTATATAAATAGCAGTTTCTTAAAATAAATGAATCACAATTTTGATTTCTAATTATATCTATTCATTTTAGAAGCCTAAATAATTTGGACCTTTGTGTAGGAATTCTCAGCAATATTTTTGAGGACTAATTGTTTCATGGAATTAAACTTTAAATGTGGGTATTTTTTTTAGTTAAGGTCATTTTAATGGGAAAAGATGAATCACGACATGTTGTATCCATCAATTTTGTTTGTACTTGAATTCATTAATTGCATGAGATTTAATATATCTGATGATGAAATTGTAAATTGTGTTGTAGAATTGTTGTTTGATAACCAAGCTAGATTAGATAATAACAAAGGATTGAACCTTGATTGGACTCACATGTATTACCAAAACATCAAGAGTTTTTGGAAAACTTTAAATTTCAAATCTAAGATACGCCTAAAATTAACATGTACTTAATCTAATTTGTAAAATTATAATAATTATCTCCACTAGTTGAAAATATCTCATTTAGTCAATCCAATTGATCAAATAACTACATTAGTATTTGACTAAATTTGGAACTAGTGTCGTGAATCTTTTAAATAGAGTTTTGTTTTATTTTTCATAAAGTACGTAATTTGTTAGAACTTATGTTAATTAATTTGAAAGAATATATATATATATATACATGAAATGTGTCTTGAATTTTAAATTTAAAGTTATTTTGAAGAATTGACACAATATTGGACTAAATTGTATTTTAATAAACTGGACAATATTGTATTTCCCTTGAAATCAAGAATTGACCCTGGGCAAGATGAAAATGAACTATCCATGTAGCATCATCATTTTTACAAGAATTAGAGAACTTCCCACATGCGAGATAAGCGATCTTATTAGTAATTGTTAAGATTGAGAACTTATATTCTTGTATTGTCATGTCATATGTGCGAGCATTTTAATTACTCTATAACATGTTTCATTGACATTAAATAATGATGTTTATTGTTTTCTTGTATTGAAATTCATTAATATTTTATCGTTATCATTTGTTGTTATCGCTATGACTCGTTTTCCCGAGTCTTGTGATGAACTTATTTGGCGTGTGTGGTTTGGGTAATCAATCGAACAGGTCGCCTGTTGATGTTTGGTCAACTACACATGTTCCTATTCCCTTTTTTTTGATCGGGCCGGAGACAACAACAGAACATAAGTCGTAGTATTAGTATTTTCTGAAATATGACGAACTCTGGGAATAAACCAACAACTAAAGAGTCATCGAGCCACTCGGGAGGAATACGTGAATATGAGGCTTTGGCCTAGTGCTTGGGAGCACACAATAGGATTCGGTGTTTGATCAATATCGACCCTACTTTTATTTTGTGTATCCTGTTGGTTTTTTTTTTAAAATGGGGCATAGAACCATGTCCATTTTAAATTCAGCTTGAATCCCATTATATGTTGGTTTTTAAAATGGTTGTGCTAATCCTGTATTTGATGCAGCAACCTGAACATCGTGAGGTTAGTACAATTTATATTCTGTTTCGATACCGTTGCAATATTATCTTTGTATAAGTTGCTTATCCATGATATTGTTTGCTTGTGTAGTGGTATTTATTTGGTATGTTTTGTAGTTAACAATTATCTTGTCAATTCTGCATTCATTTGCAAGCACGAAACCATTTTTTCTACTAAGTAATTAGCTCAAAGAATTTTTTTCAAGTTTTCATTAATAACTCTTGCATTTCCATTCTCCTACCCACTGAGCTCGTTTAGCTCACCCCACGTTTTCCTAAAAAATTTCAGAGTCGACGAACTTGAGTCTGGGCACCAATAAAAGACTAACGCATAATCCAAATCGTGTTGTGTCATTTCTCTGACTTTACCCTATGTATTTTGAAACATAATTGTACTCTATTTTTTGATATATTATTTGTTATTATTAAGTTGTATAAGTTAAGACTTCCGTTGTAATATTTGTAATATACTTAGTTTATGTGATTGAGTTTACTCTGTAATTATTTTTTTTGGTAGACTTAGAATATCCTGTAGTATTATAAGTTTAAATTATCGTATTTTTGGACAAATAGGCTTGTGGATCTTAAGTTAGTAAATATTCAGAGTATGTTATTCGTTAATCGAGATCTTTGTGATTATTTTGGTTTATAAATTTGAGACGTTACAGACCTTTACTCGATCAAGAGTTCTCGAATATTCATAGCATGATGTATTTTCCTCTAAGTAAGATAATCAAGTATCATGATATTAATCTATTGTGCCTTTTTGTCTAATTTCAACTTCTTACTTATGTCACTTTATTAAAAACATTTTGATTGTTCGATTTTTCCAATAAAAATAGCTTTCTTGGATAAAATCGGATTTAAAACAAATTATCTTCTAATCCATCTAATTGTAGCACATATACCAAATGTTTTTCAAGATGGAGATGTAATAGAGTGTGCACAAAAAAGAAAGCAAAAATAGGAGGAAATTACGGATTAAAAAGTAAAAGGCAAATATTTGAAATGCAAGCAATTCTCATCACCTCCAACTTCAAGGGTCACATTGTCCCCAATGTGAAAAAAGAGATGTGATACATTATTGAATCTAAAAAAAAAAGGAATAGTGGAAAAAAAAGAAACATATTACCTCACTGGGGTGTGTGTGGAAAATGTCTCTGGGAAATGTGTCATTGTTGGAGTTGGTCCAAAATGGCATAGTATTGTTGTTGTTGAAGAAATGTGTATTGCTGTTGTTGGTGGTGGATGAGGTCATAGTGTTGTTGTTGTTTTTGTTGGATGTGAAGAAAGTGTTGTTGTTGTTGCTCTACGAGTCGTATTGAATTCTTGAAGAAAGAATTGAGAAGAACTTTGTTATTAGATGAATGAATGAATTGAGTACATTTGAGTTTAAGTTGTATATATAACACAACTAGCTTGTACAAGAGGAAAACTAACCAACTAATTAACATAACCGAAATAACTAACTAACTAACTAAATGTGTATTTTGATATTAGAAATGACACATGCATTTTCTGTAGTTTTCTGCTAATCTTGAGACTCCTCCGCAAGTGGGGCAATGATATCAATCATGCCCAACTTGATCATGAATGCATTTAACAGTTTTGGAGGTAGGGGCTTGGTAAATATGTCCGCTGTTTGGTGAGCTAAAGGAATGAAAATCAATTTGAGAAGTCCAACTTCTATTTTCTCCTTGACAAAATGGTCGTCAATTTGGATATGCTTAGTCCTTTCATGATGGCATGGCTTGTGAGCTATTGAAAATGCAGATTTGTTGTCTGTATATATAAGAGCTGGTTGATTATGAGGCATCTTCAAATTAGCAAGGAGATAAACGAACCATTTGATTTCACAAGTGATAGAAACAATAGCCCTGTACTCAGCTTCAGTAGATGATCTACTCATAGTTGGCTGCTTCTTAGCCTTCCAGGAAATTAGAGAATCACCCAAATAGATTGCATATCCACTGATACTTCGTCTTGTATCTAACATAAGATCCGTATTTGTAAAACCTTTTAAATGAGTAGAAGAAGTTGCAGGGTAGAAAAGTCCCTTCCCTAGACTGTTTTTGAGATATCTAAGAATCCTTTGAGCTGCACACAAATGAGCATTAGTAGGTTTTGACATAAATTGAGACAGAGTTTGTATGCTATATAATCTGGTCTAGTTATAGTAAGATACAATAGTCTTCCCACCATCCTTCTATATTCAGAGGGATTAGATAAAGGTGTACTATATTTGGAGTGTAAATCAGCTTTACAATCCATTGGAGTGGAACATGGCTTGCAACCAAGATAACCAGTTTTAGTAAGGATGTCCAAAGTGTATTTTCTCTGACATAGGCTAATGCCTTTGGAACTTCTGGCTATTTCAATGCCTAATATATACTTTAGAGTTCCCAAATCTTTTATAGTGAAAGTGACATCCAAGTGAGCCTTGACTTGCTAAATTTCTGTCAAGTTGTTCCCTGCTAAAATAATGTCATCTACATATACAAAAATGACAGTAATAGAAGTAGAATGGAGTTTAACAAAAAATGAGTGATCAGACTTTGATTGAGAAAAACCAAAACTGAGAAGACAATAAGTTAACTTTTGAAACCATTGTCTTGAGTTTTGTTTAAGCCCATATAAACTTTTATTCAACTTACAAACTTTGTTATCAGTTGAATAACCTGGAGGTGGAGTCATATAAACTTCCTCATCCAAATCTCCATATAAGAAAACATTGTTGACATCAAGTTGGTGAAGATGCCATTGCTTGGTTGCTGCAATAGCTAACATTAATCTATTGTTAGTTTAGTAACAGGAGAAAAAGTATCAAAATAGTCTAGCCTTTCTTCTTGTGTATAGCATTTGGCTACTAAACGAGCTCTGTACCTTTCTATTGAACCATTTGATTTGTATTTGATTTTATACACCCAATGCATTGTTTATTAGGGGGTAACTTAGTGAGAATCCAAGTGTTCTCTTTTCTAAAGCTTGAATCTCAGATTTCATAGCATTTTGCCATTCAATACTTGTGCTAGCTTGTTTGTAAGTAACGGGCTTAACATCTTTGCTGATGGAAGCTGTGAAGGCTCTGTGGTTGCTAAAAAATTAGCAATAATGTATCTACTATCATAGATTGAAGTATTTGTTGAATGTGTAGGATCTAGGGATGTGCACGGTCCGGTTCGGTCCGGAGATTTAGAAATCTCCAGAACCGTCCCGAAGTTCAGAGATCACAAAATTAAATCTCCATAATCGAACCATAAAAAAAATCTCCGTACCGAACCATCCCGAAAGTTTGGTACGGTTCAGTACGGAGATTCAGTTCTAATGGGACGGGACGGAGCGATTCGGGACGGTTCGGAGAAACGGAGATTTAAATATTTAACCAATAAAATACACAAAAAAGGTAAAAAGAAAAACCAGTATAAAAATCATTAAACGGATATACTTTCAATCTTTTTTTAAGTGCAATTTCAAAAATACATACTAAAACTATTAGTACTATATGAGTTTAACTTTTTGATATTTTATATTTAACTTATATATAAAAATTCTTTAATTTATATTTAAGTGTTAAATTTTTAGTATTGTAATTTTAAATCTTTCTTTCATGATATAGACTATATATACTACGTATTAGTTTAATATCAATTTTACTTTTAAATTATTTTTATCTAATTTATAGTTAAAAGTATTGATTTTTCTTTTTGGATTTTAACATAATATGTTTCAGATATTATTTTATTCGTAATAGTAGTAAAAATGTAGAATCTCAATAAATGACAAATTTAATAGCCTCTATTATACAATAATATTCTATAATCTTGGCATATTGTTATGGGCTCTTGACTTGGGAAAAATATAATTGACTAATAACTTTGATAAACTAATATGAAACAAAAATCTATACTCTCAATATCTTAATTTCTTGGCTAGATGATTACTATAGTTTATGTGCAATGTCTAATCCTTTAACTAATTTTAATTCAATTAACTTTCTTGATTAGAGGAAGAGTCTAGTTATGATCATTAATAAGTAAAATATCATCAAATTTAAACATTTTATACAAATCAAATATGATTTTATAATTTCATTTATTGGTTCATTTAAATAAACTAATATGAGTATATGATGTAACTATTAGTGAATTAAATATATATTCAATTATTCATTTGATATATAGATAAAATATGCCAAATTTCTAATTTGATAATTTTTAGTATTATATAATATTGAATTTCAAAGGAATATTTAGTTAACAAAATATCAAAATATAAATAAGATAAAAATATTATATATATATAAATTATTTTAAAATCGGTTCTAGTTTCGGATATTCAGTTCGGTATGGTTCGGTACGATTCTCGGTATGGATATTTGAAAAATATCCAGAACCGTACCATGTAAATTTTCGGGACGGTTCGGTTCGGAGAAAGTCAAAAAGTCAACGGAGATTTTCGGTTCGGAGATTTTTCGGTACGGATATCAGTGATCTCCAAGTCCCGTGCACACCCCTAGTAGGATCAATGGAAGGAGGAATAACACAATCATATACTTTAAGGTAGTGAGGCACAACTCTAGATCTTGTGGACTTTCTATGCTGAACAATAGGTTGGGACTGAGTTCAATTATCAGTGGAGAGGGATGGATGTTGATTATCAGTAGGAATATCAGTGTTTGGAACTTGTGTAAGAGAATCTGTAGTAGTAAGTTCTAGTGTAAGTAATGGAGTATCATTGTGATCAGTGAAAACATCAGGATGATCATTTGGAATAGGAGCATGTGCAGACATATGAGAATCAACAACAAAATCAATATAATCTGAATTCTCTGTGAAAATGGGAGCTGTAGGATTTGCAGGATGTAAGGAATGAGATGTAAGGAATGAAAGGGAAATATATCTTCACAAAAGCTGACATTTCTTGAAATAAAACCCTTACCAGTTTTAATATCACACAACCTGTAACCTTTTGTGCCAATAAGATAGCCTATAAAAACACACTTCAATGCTCTAGAATCAAATTTGTGTCTGTGAGTAGTTAAAGTACGAGCATGAGCTAAACAACCAAATACTTTGAGATGATTATACTCAGGAGCTTGGTTAAACAAGAGTTCAAAAGGAGATTTATTTTTGAGAAGATGAGTTGGAACTCTTTTAATTATATAAGCTGCAGTTTGAACACAATAATCCCAGAAAGATAAAGGAATAAGAGCTCTAGCAACCTGTAATAGATGTTGATGTTTTCGTTCAACAAGACCATTTTGTTGGGAAGTTTCAACACAAGAAGTTTGATGAATGATCCCAATAGTTTTATAAAAATCAGAGAGCAGGAATTCAGTGCCATTATCTGATCCTAAAATCTTAATTTTAACATTAAACTGAGTTAAAACAAGGTTGTAAAATTGCAATAAATGCCCAGCAATATCAGACTTCTGTTTAAGCATAAAAATCCATGTACATCTTGAAAAGTCATCAACAACAGTCAAAAAATACTTGAAACCACCATGTGATAAGGTAGCAAAGGGACCCCATGTATCACAATGTATTAGATCAAAAATCTAATTAGAAGAACTAGTACTAGTAGGGAAAGAAAGCTTTCTTTGTTTTGCAAAGTGGCATACATCAAATGAAAGAAAAGTTTTACAATTAGAACTTATCTTGAACTGAGGAATTAAAGATATTCTTTGTGCAGAAAGATGGCCTAATCTGGAGTGCCATAGGCAAGAGTCTGAATTATGTGTAGAAGTATTTGCAGCATAAGATTTGACTAAGTGGTATAAACCATTTGTCTCTTTCGCAAAACCAATCATCTTCTGAGAGTTCTTGTCCTGTAATACACAATGAGAAGGCAAGAAATGGACAGTACAATTTGAAGATTTTGTGAGTTGAGATATAGAAAGCAAATTATATGAAAAATATGGCACACATAAGGCATTATGTAACCTTAAGTGTTTAGAAATAATCACATCACCAATTAAGGATGTTGTAGTCATGTTACCATTGAGTAGATGAATGGGAATAGAAACTTGCCTAGGAGTGGAGGTATAAATGGAAGAATCACAGATCATATGGTCTGTGGCTCCGATGTCCAAAATCCAATTAGTGTGATGTGTAGAGATATTTGAACAAAAATGAGATATACATGTGATGGTAGTAGCAGTTGAGTGAACAACCTGTTCCTGAGTATTAGACTGCTGATTCTTGGCAATTTTTAGAAACCTTAGAGGAAAACAAAGAGGTATCATCAAGCCGATGAGGAGGAGAGAAAACAGAAGCATTGGCAGCTGAAGTGGGGGCTTACCTAGGACCTTTTGGGCCCTTCCAACCAGGAGGGTAACCAATTAGTTGGAAACACCTATCAACAGTATGACCTGAGTATCCACAATGAGTGCATTTTGGCTTCTTCTTATCCTTAGTGTTTTGAAATCTTGGATTTGTGGACTGCTTTGCTAACATTGCCATGGAGGATTCTTGAATAGGAGTTGGTAAAGTAACATTAGAAAGACCTCTTTGTGCCTCTTCTTGCAATAATAAGGCGTAGACTCTAGCAAGACTAGGCAGGGGAGATGTCAAAAGCAATTGACTACGAATAGAAGCATAGGATTCATGAAGGCCAACCAAGAATTTTATGACAGAGTCATTTTGTTGAGTGGCAGACATCAAAGCAGGGATGTTACATGAACAATTTCCACAAGTGCATTTAACAATGGGCATGCAGCTAATGTATTCATCCCATATGGCTTTGAAGTTGTTATAGTAAGCAGTAACAGATTGATTTCCTTGCACAATGGAACTGAGAGTTTTATCTAGGTGAAATACTCGGGGTCCATCACTACGAGCATGTCAGATCTTTAACTCATCCTAGAGAGCACTAGTGAAATACAAGAGACTTTGCCTTATCTCTTTATATATTGAACTTAGAATCCAAGAGAGTACTAAATTGTTCGCCCGTTTCCAATAATTATAAAGAACTGAGGAAGAAGATGAGGGAACCTGTAGAGAACCATCCACAAAACAACTCTTGTTCTTGACATTGAGGGCCATTAGAACATCACGGCTCCAAGAAACATAATTCTCTCGGGTGGAAGGCTTGTAGACGATCACCGCACCCAGGTTGTCACTTGGATAAAGGAAGAAAGGAGATGTAAAATCATCCGAAAGACATCTTGTTGTAGGAATCTCATGACCAGAGGCCATAATGATGATGATGATGACAAGAAGAAAAGAATTCTGAGCAAAAAATATAGCAAGATGCAGAGAATCGATCGATCTTGCAGAGTTCAACAAAAAACTTCAATAAACTGATACCATATTGAATTCTTGAAGAAAGAATTGAGAAGAACTTTATTATTAGATAAATGAATGAATTGAATTGTACATTTGAGCTTAAGCTGTATATATAACACAACTAGCTTGTACAAGAGGAAAACTAACCAACTAACTAACATAATCGAAATAACTAACTAACTAACTAAATTTGTATTTTTGATATTAGAAAATGACTTATGCATTTTCTGTAGTTTTCTGCTGATCTTGAGAAGTCGTGCAAAATGTTGCTCCATCATCCCATGTTGTCGATGTGATGAAAGTGTTGCCGTTGTTGCTCTAATTTTTCATGCATCCATTTTTTTTCCGAAAAGGATAAAAAAATACACTTATTAAATGTCTACAAGACATTAAATTGGGGATGAAAAATATATTTTCCTCTAGTTTTCAATTTTCTACCTTTTCGTCAATTATTTTCAAAAAATAATTGTCATTTACATAGTTTCATCAATTACACCTAGAAAATTTGGTTTCTTCATTAATAATCTCAAACTTGTGATCTTCTATGTTTTAAATTTGGAACTTCCATCTAATATATTATATCACAAATGCCTGTTAAGTATAAAAAAGATTTCGTTAAATACGATAACTTGCCAGATCCAGCCAGCCTAATAAAAGTTAATCATAACATACTAAAAAATATTTAGAAAAATCATTGGCTCCAATGTAAAAATACTTCACCTCTGCAATCTGGATCGTGACATTTTTGATAATAAACAGCCCTTCTTAGATCAACGACATAAATAACTGAAACAAACATTGTCGAGCTTGTTAATTTGCGTAGCTTTATCTTTAAGAATTTGTCATACTTGATGCTATGCTGGCTTTTAGACAATATTGATGAGGAGAAGAAAAGAAAAATTGTATAGTAGAAACTCAAATAAATAAAAATAAATAAGTATTGTTAGATAAATATTTTTATCAAGATTTTGATGATTTTGTTTTTATACCAAAACAATGTTTTTATATGTTGTTCAAATACTCCTAAATGATTTAAAATGTTTTTACTAATTTTTGGAGTATTTCTTAGAGTTTTTAATTTGATAAAAATTGGACAACACTTTTGATGGTTTTGTTTAAATTGGTTTTTACACCAAAACTATGTTTATAAATGTTGTCTAAATACTCCCAAATGATTTAAAATGTTTTTACTAATTTTTTGGAGTATTTCTTGAAGTTTATTTTTGAAAAAAAATCGGACAACATTTCAAAAGGGGCGGTCGACCGGTCGACCACTTTGGGTCTTAAAAAATAGGGAGGGGGACTGGTCAAGGGTGAGGTCGACCGGTCGCACCCTAGGGCGACCGGTCGCACCCCACCTCGACCGGTCGCACCCCCCTGCAACCCCTACCTGGATCGCACTATTTTTTCAAAACGGTCGAAATCTTCAACAAGGCAACCGGTCGCCCTTTGTTATTTTGTGACAGCAAAATTTCAACCGTTGCAATCTGTGGCAGCAAGATTTGCTTTTCTATTTTGTACAATATTTCTACATCTTGTGATCTTCTTTTTGTAGACAAAAGTGAAGATAGAGGAGCCTATGTTGGGAGCCTATGTTGGTGAAGCTTCCATATAAATAGAGGATGAATTGAAGACACAAGACACAACACATACAAGCAAAATACACAACAAGAAATCTGCAAAATTTGTAAACAAAAATAAAGCAAGAAAGCCAAGAGACAATTCTTGCTTCAAATGCGGAAAATCCGGGCACTACATAGCCGATTGCCCAAAATTAGCGGAAGAGGAACAAAAGAAGAAAAAGCCTTTTCCGAAAAAGAAGGCATTAAATGCGGACGTCAAAACTTGGGATGAATTACTTGAAACAACCGACGAGGAAGGAGAATCCGAACATGGTCTTATGGCCATAGATGATGAAAATACCGAGTGCGCTCTAATGCTTCATCTTCTTCCCTAGTTGATGAATTACAATGTGATTTTGATGAATTGCAAAATGAGTTTCAAAATTTGATTGTTAAATACAAGAATTTGAAAAAGGAGCATAAAGAGCTTAAACTAGAAAATGATAAATTATTTACTTCTTATGACTCCTTGATAAAGCTCATGCTATTACTCTTACTATGGTCCGTACTCTTGAAACCGAAAAACAAACACTCACAAATGATATTGAAAATTTGAAAAAGGATGTGCATCAATTCAATTTAAGTACGGATAAAGTCACAAAAATTTTAGATGCACAAAGAGGTGAGCATTCTAAATTAGGACTTGGTTATAAACCTTTTCAAAATGCTTTTAAGAAAAAGACCAAGGTCCAACCTTTGTACGTCTAGTAGTCCTCGTATTATTACTTGTTTTTATTGTGGTAAGAATGGACACTATGCTAGCAATTGTAAATTGAAGAATAATTTTAGCTATTATTGGAGACCTAAAGGTCTCAAAGCTAACCCCCATGGACCCCAAAATTATAGGGTACCTAAAAATAATTCATTTGTAGGTTATAGGGGCTATAAAAACAATGGAAGATTCAAAATGGCTCGTGGACAGCGGATGTTCGCGCCATATGACCGGAAAGAGAGAACTTTTTACCAACATCAAGCTCCAAGAAGAGGGTATGGTCATGTTCGGCAATGGCAAAGGAAGAATTCTTGGAAATGGAGAAATTGGTAACTCTTCTTTCTCTCTTAGTAATGTTCTTTTAGTAGAAGGGCTTAAGTTCAATTTGATAAGTGTTAGCCAACTTTGTGACTCAAATTATAATGTTGTTTTTAATAAAGAAAAATGCCTTATTTCCAAAAATGATAAAATTATTTGTGAAGCAATTAGAAAAGGCAATCTTTACAAAATTTGTACAAGTGATTTGGTTAGTCAAAATGTTTCTTGTCTTGTCGCCAATAATGATTTAACTAGCTTATGGCATATGCGACTTGGACATGTTGGATACAAAATTTGCAAACTATTTACAAAAACCAACATGTAAAAGGACTACCCAAATTGAATTTTGAAAATCTTGGCTTATGTGACACTTGTCAAAAGAACAAATTAGTTAAAAGTAGTTTTAAGCCCAAAATGAAATTTCCACTACCAAACCCCTACAAATGCTTCATCTTGATTTGTATGGGGATATTGGTACGGCAAGTCTAAGTGGAAAACATTACACTTTTGTTATAGTTGATGATTTTTCTAGATATACTTGGGCTCTATTTCTTACAAATAAAAGCGATGTCGTTAATGAGTTTGTTAAGTTGTGTAGACTCATTGAAAATGAAAAGGAAGATACTATTAAGTCCATTCGAAGTGATCGAGGTGGAGAATTTGACGGCGAATTTAGAGTCTTTTGTGAAACCAAGGGATATAGTCATAATTTTTCGGCTCCAAGGACACCTCAACAAAATGGAGTAGCCGAAAGGAAGAATCGGACACTTCAAGAAATGAGTCGGTCTATGCTCAATGAATTTTCACTTCCAAATGGGCCGAAGCCGTAAGTACCGCTCGCTATGTCATTAATCGAGTTTATATTCGTCCTAAAATGAATAAAACTCCATATGAGCTTTGGAAAGGAAGAACTCCAAATATTAGTTATTTCAAAATATTTGGATGTAAATGTTTTATTTTGCATACTAAGGATCAATTAGACAAACTTGATCCTAAGGCCGATGAAGGAATATTTATGGGGTATTCAATCAAGAGCAAAGCATATCGGGTTTATAATAAGACTAGTGGGGTTGTTGAAGAATCTATCCATGTCAAATTCAATGAAGCTTCGGGTGTTGAAAGGATACCCAATGATGAAAGTGATGAAGAGGATATCGTTGAAACCATTGTTCAAGATGAAACTCAAAATGATCAACATTCAAGCTCAAGTGTCCTCAAGAAGATAAAGGTGATACTTGAATCTTCCCGTAGCATTGAAATTTAAGGAGATTACCCAAAGATCTTATTATTGGTGATCCCCTTGATAAAGTAATGACTCGAGGAAAATTTGCCGAGAAAGCTCTTATATCTAAAAAAGAGCCTAAAAATGCTAAGGAAGCCATTGAAGATGAGGATTGGTTTTTAGAAATGCAAGAGGAGTTGAATCAATTTGGAAGGAATGATGTATGGGAATTAGTACCTTGTCCTCCATCTCAAACCATTATTGGTACAAAATGGGTATTTCGAACAAGCTCGATGACCAAGGCAATATTGTTCAAACAAAGCAAGGTTAATAGCTCAAGGTTATTGTCAAGAAGAAGGTATTGATTATTATGAAACATTTGCACCGTAGCACGTTTAGAAGCTATTCGTATTTTACTTGCCTATTCTTGTTTTAAAAATTTTAAGCTTTACCAAATGGATGTAAAATCCGCATTTTTAAATGGTATTATTCAAGAAGAAGTCTATGTAAAACAACCTCCGGGGTTTGAAAATTTTTCTAGGCCTAATGATGTTTATAGACTTAAAAAGACCTTGTATGGTTTGAAACAAGCACCCCGTGCATGGTATGATAGACTTAGCTCTTTTCTTTTGCAAAATGGTTTTACAAGAGGTAAAGTTGACACTACTCTCTTTGTTTTTGAAAAAGGGCAAGATTGCTTATTAGTGCAAATTTATGTTGATGATATTATTTTTGGTGCCACTTATGAATCCTTGTGCAAGAAATTTTCTAAGTTAATGCAAGGTGAATTTGAAATGAGCATGATGGGGGAGCTCAACTTCTTCCTTGGACTTTAAATTAAGTAATATCAAGAAGGAATATACATTTCTCAATCAAAGTATACAAAAGAGCTTCTAAAGAAGTTCGGAATTGAAGAAGGAAGAACCGTCCTACACCAATGGCAACAAATGTCAAGATAGACAAAGATGAAAAAGGCAAGTCGGTTGATGAATCCAAATATCGAGGTATGATTGGTAGTTTACTTTATTTAACCGCAAGTAGATCGGACATTCTTCATGCCGTATGCCTATGCGCTCGTTTTCAAAGCAATCCCAAAGAATCTCATTTAAGTGCCGTTAAAAGGATTTTTCGATATTTGAAAGGCACTATTCAATATGGTTTATTTTATCCAAAGAATGAAAAATTTTCTCTTAAAGGTTATAGTGATTCAGACTATGCGGGAAATATTGATGATCGGAAAAGTACTTCCGGATCATGTTAATTTTTAGGCGATTGCCTAGTATCTTGGTTTTCAAAGAAACAAAATTGTGTTTCACTTTCAACGGCCGGCCGAATATATTTCCGCATTTTGTTGTACACAACTTCTTTGGATGAAACAAACTTTAGCGGATTATAAATGTTCTTTTGAAAATGTTCCTATCTTTTGTGATAACATATCCGCTATAAATATTGCTCAAAACCCGGTTCATCATAACCGTACTAAACATATTGAGATTCGACATCATTTTCTAATGGATTGTGTCTCAAAACGAAAAATTGAGATATCTTTTGTACCATCTCAAGATCAATTAGCGGACATTTTTACAAAACCGCTATCTTCCGAGACTTTTGCATCGATACGAGCTCGGTTAGGCATAATGCATATTGAATGAGGTCTATGATTGCATTTTGCACGTTTTTAAAACTTAGGGGCGAAAAATCGGATTTTTGGTTGAAAATTCGGATTTTTGAAATTTTTTCAAAACAGTGGGCTGAGGAGGTTGAGGGCAACCGGTCGCCCTCAACCATGACCGATCGGCCCGTCACCAAATTTTGGTTAAATTCGGTTCTGTCTTCAGTTTCAGCCATTGTGGCTTATTTGGTCTATTTTTCGTCCCCTTCGCCAAATACATTAAAATTTCACTTCAAATGTATTTTCTTGCATATGTTTTATATTTTGGACTTCATTAAGCTCGATTATCATCATCATTGCTCATCTTTACCGAATAAATGGTAAGAATTCTACTCTATTTGCTCAATTGGGTTGAACCCTTGAGATTTTGACTTATTTGCAAAATTCTTGATGCTTATTTCATATGAATGTGATGAGCTTAATATTTATGATGTATTGAATGTTGTTTGATCATTGGTGATGAAAATTTTTTGCTTAAATGAATTTCAAAGGCGTTATATACTTCTAGTTTTATTCGACGCACGCCAAGTGTTCGACAAAATGTTTCAATGAAAAATTCATCACCTACGTGATTCTCTCGATTTGAAAAGTCATATAAGTTTATAGAGATCATATTTTATCATTCAAATGAGCTTTTGCAAGTCAAATGATCAACTTTTCCCTTTTACTTGGAATTTAAGCTTCAATTTTCAATAAGCTCGATAAATCGATAAATTTGCGCACTTTGATATGAATATATGATGTTTTTATCGTGCTAACATTCTTTTTGATGATTCCAAAGGGGGAGAAACAGGAAAAATGCTCATACGCTCAAAGAAGCGAAAATAAGCGTGCAAGAAAAGCTATAAGCTAGGGCTCTTGAAAGCCATAAGCTGTGAACAATGCTTAGTCCATTTGACAGGGGGAGCTTATAAGCTCATGGAATTTAAGCTTAAGTTGTGAAAGCTAAGCTTTTAGCATTTAGTTGTTGCTTGTATACTTGTTCTTTATATGCATGTTGATAGGGGGAGCTTGTGTAAAAATGATTTTGAAAAATCTTTGCTCCTATCCTTGTGTGCTTGTACTTATGATGAATCTTGCTTGGAATTGATTGTTGTTTTAAGACCGGAAAATTTGTTTGTTTTAAAATCGACCTTCTAAAATTGTTTTGGTTTGTAATCATCAAAAGGGGGAGTTTGTTAGATAAATGTTTTTATCAAGATTTTGATGATTTTGTTTTTATACCAAAACAATGTTTTTATATGTTGTTCAAATACTCCTAAATGATTTAAAATGTTTTTACTAATTTTTGGAGTATTTCTTAGAGTTTTTAATTTGATAAAAATTGGACAACACTTTTGATGGTTTTGTTTAAATTGGTTTTTACACCAAAACTATGTTTATAAATGTTGTCTAAATACTCCCAAATGATTTAAAATGTTTTTACTAATTTTTTGGAGTATTTCTTGAAGTTTATTTTTGAAAAAAAATCGGACAACATTTCAAAAGGGGCGGTCGACCGGTCGGCCAAAGTGGTCGACCGTGCACGAAGATTAGATAATCGAAACAGAACTTACAGTCTTAAAAAAAGAGGAGGGGGACCGATCAAGGGTGAGGTCGACCGTCGCCTTTAGGCGACGGGCCGCACCCCACCTCGACCGGCCGCACCCCAACCCCTACCTGGATCGCACTATTTTTTCAAAACGGTCGAAATCTTCAACAGGGCAACCGACGCCCTTTGTTATTTTGTGACAAAATTTCAACCGTTAACTGTCTGTGAAGATTTGCTTTTCTATTTTGTACAATATTTCTACATCTTGTGATCTTCTTTTTGTAGACAAAAGTGAAGATAGAGGAGCCTATGTTGGTGAAGCTTCCTATAAATAGAGGATGAATTGAAGACACAAGACACAACACATACAAGCAAAATACACAACAAGAAATCTGCAAATTGTTCAAGTTTTCATTTTTACATTCTTGTTGTAATAGCCTAAGTACTTTCACTTGCACATCTTTGATGTCTAGGCTTTTTGATTCTTGATTACACTTGCACTCAATCTTTGTATTGGTTTCATAGAGTTGTAATCTTGAATTTTGTCCATCATTCAACACAAGACATCCTTGTGAGTATTCTTGTGGTAAGAATACACTTGGATGATTTAGGTGATAGGTTTTTGAAGAGTGCGGTACTCTTCAAAGGTGGTGAAGGAAGATTGTGGTAATCTCCTTGAAGGTGTTGTAAGAGGATTGTGGTGATCCTCAAGGTGTTGTATTAATTGTGGTAATTAATAAAATCTTTTTTTTTTTGAAATCCATCCCGAAGATACTGGGGTGGTAGAGGATTAGGCCCTAGGTGGGTTGAACCTCTTTAAATCAACGAGTGTTGTTTAATTTCCGCATTTATATTCTTGTCATTTACTTGTTGATTCGAAAAAGAGGGTGATTTGCGAAAAATCGGCATAATCTATTCACCCCCCTCTAGATTATCGTAGCCACTTGGACTAACAAGTATCAAATTTTTTGGACAGGACTTGAGCCTATACGCATATCCTATCTATTGTCCAAAATTAATTCGTACAATTTCTTATCTTCTTTCGACCATATAATAGGAGATTCTTCAACTGGTTCATTCTTTTCTTCTTTTTCCTATTTACTTTTTGTTGCCTTCATTTTCAAACCACATTCGATACCAAGTTTCACCGCGTTTGCCTGTAAAGACGTTTAGAGGGTCCTCGCTGAGTACTAATACATACATCTATATCATATTTTATTTCATCTCATATTTCAATAATATTAATACACATCAATGTGCATTGTTGACGACTTTTTTGTTAGAATATATATATTTGTTCCATATCGCCAGTTTGTTGGGTTGCTATCGTGATGTTTTGGGATGAGTTCTACCCAAGATCATTCATTCACGTAAACTGATATGTTCATATGTGCCAACAAGTGTGAAAACCAGATATAAAGATAATGTTTTCAGGCCACATTTTGAGATAAAAGTATCATAATCTTGAATACATTCACATGTTATGAATTCATTATAGTGAAAAAAGAAAAATAAATATAACACAGTTAAAGTAACAATGTTATGAGTTAGAGTATTTTTTTTTGAAATAAAGTATCATGTTTTTGTTGAATATCATTGTAAGTAATGTCTTTCTGCAGCTTTGTATCAAAATAGAATCCAAAATCTAGAAATTCATATCCGAATAAAAAAAGGTAGAGATTTGTGGTATAACCATAATCTGAAAAATTGGGATGGAGAAAAGATGAGAGAGAGAGAGAGAGAGAGAGTAAAGAGGAAAAAAAAACATGGGAGAGAGGGGGTAAAGAGGAAAAAAAACATGGGGGGAGAGAGAAAGAGAGAGAGCGTTTAGGAGGAAAAAGAAGAGAGAGAGAGAGAGGAGAGAGAAACTTTTTCCGATTTTTTTTAATTAACAGATACGGATTGGGATGTTTGTAGATGACTCGGGTAGTCTTGGTAAACCGATCAAACATGATTTGCGTCATGAGGATCCGTAACACAGTACTATAAGAGACCTACTCAAAAATTAAACATATAACACAAAAATTCGCTTTAGAACAATTTATAAGTTTTGGCCAAGTGTAAAAAATAGTTGGGCTAGGGCCTAGAGCTCCACCAAGTTTTTTTTTTTTTTAAATGACCCAAAGACTTGTTGGATTTTTTATCTATTAAGTGGCCCATATGAATTAAATGTGGCCCATATTTAATGGTTTAGGTTTTAACATTAAAGACCCTATTTGATGGTTAATAGGGTTAATGGAAGTTAAAGCTGGGAGTTAATAAAATAATTCCCCATCTTCTGCCTAATAACTGATAAAAGAGAATAACCGTTCCCTCTCTCTTAAAAGAGAGAACACGTCTGAAAAGTAAACGTGTATTTGTGTTCTTCTCGGCCATGAAGAAGAAAAAGAATGGGAAAAGGCAAGGAGGAAGAAAAGAGATTTTTTCAAGGCCAATTTAGAAAAGAATTAAGATATGGATCAAGGTAAGTATATCAAAACACATGTCCATGAATGATTTTTTCTGTTTTAGTGAGAATTATGATTTCCCAAGGTTTTGGGCATTAAAGAGATTGTACAATTTCATGAGAAAAATTGGAAATTTACTTACATATGGTATCAAAGCCACATTTTGGGACTCATAATTTTCCGATTAAAGTTGTCTGATGAATTCAAAAGAGTAAATTGTGGTCAATTCCGCTGCAATTCATATTTTTATGGCTGCTGTATGTTTTACGTGTTATTTCGGACGCCAATTATATGTTTTGATTAGTTATGTTTCACACTGTAATGAACATGTTTTGGCGTCATGATTTATATCAAGTTTTGATGAATGGGCACTTGAAGGGCAAAAAAATAATTTTGATGCCGATTACAACTCTTTTTTATGGTAATGCCATATATATGATTATTGTTTTTTTTTTTAAAGGATGCAATCATTATATCCACTTGATTTTGTTTGGATATGACAGATGATTGTATAATGTTAAAGGTTAGCATATTTCTCTTCCAACTGATGGCCTATGTGCAAATCGTGCCCATGACCTTATATGTTAAATGGATAACAAGTTATTGTATTGTAATGATTGCATGTATGTTTGATATGCACTGAGATTTGGATTATCCATGTGAACAATTTTTTGAGTTTTAATTATCATGATGCTTACAGAAAATTAAAGGTTTGTTGTTTAACCATATGAGCATGTGAAATTTTTGATGTATATTCTGAAAAGGGCCGAAAAATTTAATGATATTCTTGAGTTTTATTTTCGTGAATTATACATATATTTTTACAGTACATGCTTATAAATTTGGTATATGTGATGTTATAACTTGATTAAAGTTTCTTCAAGTATTAATGTATGAATTTTACATTCATGTTATAGATAGCTTGTTAGTCACTAAAGTGGCCTAGCTGAACGAAAAATTAGACACTTAATTATTTGAGTGTTGTCCAATTGTTCATGATTATAAAGGTGACAATAAAGAATGACATGATTGGTATATTGAACAGTTGTGATTATAGATTATTTTGCTAGGAGGTTACCCAAAGGTGGACCATTGCATATAGTCTATAAAATTAAAGGGATCAATCTTTATATTTTAGTTAGATAGTATGTGTGTCCAAATATAACATGCTTATTTGACTAATGTATGTTCTGATTATCTGTTAAAGCATATTTCTTTGGCATCAACTATGTTATTTGTGTATTTAAGTCTTGCCCAAAGGTAAACTTAAATGCACGGTAAAGTCTTTATATCAAGGTTTAAATTAATTAAAGTTATTATATAAATGTTTGCGGCTTCTATGAATCTCTTCGCATCGGAAATACGGTTGTGAAGTTCAACGGCTAAACTATCTTCGGTCCGAGCAAATCCGGTTTACTCTGCGTGTCATGGATTTGGACTTGGCTACATTGATCGATGAAAGGCCCGCAACCATTACGGAGACTAGCTCGGAAGGCGACAAGTCCTCGTATACGGGGCTTGAGAGCGGTCTAGCGGTGAGTTTGAACCTATGAGAATGACCATGGCCGAAAACATTAAGCGCCCGATCTCAAGACCGACAATGCAAGGGAATTCATCTTTGAAAGTTAAAGAATATTTCGAATGACTTGGGACAAATCTATTGTAGGCGACCTCATGAGTGAGTCGACTACGAAGAAGTTTGAATGGTCCAAGCCATTCACGATCATGTAAATGAGAAATGTCAACCTAGCGAAAAAAGCTTAAGACTATGGGGATGGATGTGAGTGAGACATTCCTTGTGCGATTCATCATGAACTCTCTCCCTTGAATTTGGTCGGTTCCGGGTGAACTACAACACCATTAAGGATAAATGGAACTTCAAAGAACTTAAGGCCATGTTAGTGCGGAGGAAGGAGATTAAAGAAGATAAAGGATCATTCTGTTCACCTTACGATCTATGATGGTGCTAGTAGCAGCAAGGCTAAATCAGGTAAGAAGGACAAGAAAAAGGATAAGGCCCCGATGAAGGTTGGCGGTCAAATCCATAAAAAGATTATTAAATGTTACTTCGCAATAAGCCAGGACACTTAAAGAAAGATTGTCCGAAAAGGAAGGCATGGTTCGAGAAGAAAGGTATATATTATGTTTCTGTATGTTTTGAATCGAACCTTATAGAAGTGCCCAATAATATTTGGTGGTTAGATTCTGGTGCCACTACTCATGTGTCTCATATTATACAGGGATTCCGTACGATCCAACCCATAAACGGAACTGAACAATATTTGTTTATGGGAAACATGATAAAAGCACGTATAGAATGAATTGGGACTTACAGGCTGGTCATGGACACTGAATGTCACATAGATCTTGAAAGATGTCTCAATGTTCCTGATTGTGCTAGAAATCTTATTTCTGTTGGAAGACTGGATCTTTTAGGTTTTATTTTAAGATTGCTAATGGTACTTTTTCGTTGTTTAAGAACAAATACTTTTATGGTTCTGGTATTTTGTTTGACTCACTTTACCTTTTTAATCTTGATAGTAAATTTGTTGAATTCCTGTATCATGTTGAAAGTAGTGTAGGCATTAAACGTAGTGCACCAAATGAAAGTTCTGCTTTCTTGTGGCATCAAAGATTGGGTCACATTTCCAAAGAAAGGTTATTTAGGTTGGTGAAAAATGAAATCCTTCCTCAATTGGATTTTAGTGATTGGGATATGTGTGTGGATTGCATTAAAGGAAAGCACACCAAAAACACACTTAAGAAATCTGCCACAAGAAGCACTCAACTTCTTGAGCTAATACACACTGATATTTGTGGTTCATTTGATGTCCCTAACTGGGGCGGAGAAAAATACTTTATCACATTTACAGATGATTACTCACGTTATGGTTATGTTTATCTACTGCATGAAAAATCTCAATCGGTGAACATCATCGAGGTATTCATCAATGAGGTGGAAAGACAGTTAGATAAGAAAGTAAAAGTAGTGAGATCAGACCGAGGTGGCGAGTATTATGGAAAATTTAATGAAAGTGGACAATGTCCAGGTCCATTTGCAAAGTTCCTCAAAAGTCGCGGTATTTGTGCACAGTATACAACGCCCGGTACACCTCAGCAAAATGGTGTAGCTGAGAGACGTCGTACATTGATGGATATGGTTAGGAGTATGTTAAGTAATTGCTCCTTACCCATGTCATTGTGGATGCATGCGTTAAAGACTGTTGCATACCTTCTCAATCGGGTTCCCAGTAAGACAGTTCCTAAAACTCCTTATGAATTGTGGACAGGTAGGAAACCCAGTTTGAGACATCTTCATGTTTGGGGTTGCCCAGCAGAAGTAAGAGTGTATAATCCACATGAAAAGAAGCTTGATGCTAGGACAGTCAGTGGTTATTTCATTGGCTATCCTGAAAAGTCTAAGGGGTATAGGTTTTACTGTCCTAACGATTCACGGTTCATTGAGAATGGTTTAATCAGTGGGAGTGGGGAACCACGAAAAATAGAACTTCAGAAAATTCGGGTTGAAACTTCTTCACCCGATGTTTTTTCTAAAGTTGTTGTTCCTGTTGTTGTATCATCGCCACACAACATACCGAAATAACAAGTCAATATTCAAAACCCACCGAATGAAAACATGATAGATGAACCGATCACAGTTGAGCAGAAGATTAATGAACCACAAGAGGAAATAACTTTAAGACGGTCTATAAGGCAGAAAAGACATGTTGTTTCTGATGACTATGTGGTTTATGCTCTTGAGCATGAATGTGACTTAAGCATTGATGATGACCCGATCTCATTCAGACAAGCAATGAATAGTAACAATTGTGAAAAGTGGTACGATGCCATGAAAGAAGAGCTTAAATCTATGTATGATAATAGAGTCTGGGACTTAGTTGAGTTGCTTAAAAGTTCCAAATGAGTTGGTTGTAAATGGGTTTTTAAAACCAAACGTGACTCGAATGGTAACATTGAAAGGTACAAGGCCAAACTTGTTGCTAAAGGTTATACACAGAAAGATGGCATTGACTATAAAGAGACCTTCTCTCCAGTGTCGAAGAAGGATTCTTTAAGAATTGTTATGGCTTTGGTAGCTCATTATGATTTAGAGCTTCACCAAATGGATGTTAAAACGACTTTTCTGAATGGTGATTTGGAGGAGGAAGTATATATGGATCAACCAGAAGGGTTTATAACCACATGAAAGGAAAATTCGGTGTGTAAGTTAAAGAAATCAATATATGGACTGAAACAAGCTTCCCGACAATGGTATCTTAAGTTCAATGATACCATTACATCATATGGTTTTACAGAGAACATCGTTGATCGGTGCATCTACATGAAAGTCAGTGGAAGCAAGTTTATAATATTGGTCCTATATGTTGATGACAAGTTACTTGCTGCTAATGACGTTGGATTGTTACGTGATGTAAAGAAGTTTCTCTCTAAGTACTTTGAAATGAAAGATTTAGGTGAGACATCCTATGTGATAGGAATAAAAATATTCCGCGACAGATCGCAATGAATGTTGGGATTGTCTCAGAAAGCTTATATCAATAAGATTATAGAGAGATTGAGAATTGAAAAATGTTAAACATGAATAGTTCCAATACGAGAAGAGGACAAATTCGAGTCAAATGTAATGTCCCAAGAATGATTTGGAACGAAAAGAAATGAATTCAATTCCTTATGCTTCAGTGGTTGGGAGTTTGATGTATGCTCAAACTTGTACTCGGCCAGATATCAGTTTCGCTATAGGAATGCTAGGTCGATATCAAAGTAATCCCAGTATGGACCACTGGAAGGCTGCAAAGAAAGTTCTTAGATACTTACACGGCAACAAAGAACACATGCTCACATACAGGAGGTCTAGTCACCTTGAAGTAATAGGTTATTCTGATTCAGATTATGTCGTGTGTGTTGACATGAGAAAGTCTACATTCGGTTATTTGTTCCTTTTAGCTGGAGGAGCGATAACATGGAGGAGTGGAAAGCAGTCTGTCATTGATGCATCCACTATGGAAGTTGAATTTGTGGCATGCTTTGAGGCCACTGTTCATGGATTGTGGTTGCGGAACTTTATCTCGGGACTTGGAATTGTTGACAGTATAGCCAGGCCGTTGAGAATTTATTGTGATAATTCTGCAGCTGTCTTCTTCTCAAAGAACAACAAGTACTCTAAAGGTGTTAAACACATGGAGTTAAAGTACTTGACTGTTAAAGAAGAAGTGCAGAAACATAGAGTGTCCATTGATCATATTAGCACTAATCTAATGGTAGCGGATCCGTTAACTAAGGGATTACCACCTAAGACATTTTCTGGTCATGTCGAAAGGATGGATATTATAGACAAGTCCTTGTTAGCGTAATGGTGTATGTGTATATATATACATAACAGTTATTTGCTCTTTATGTTATGACACTCTGAGCTCATTTATAGTTGTGTTTCTGCTTGTATACATGTAATGTTTGATGTAATAACATGATAAGTCTTTCTTCAAGACTGTATGGTTGAGGCTAACGATTCACCTTATTAAGGATAATATTAAGTTAGACTGATGTTGTGATACATGGAAGGAATCATGTCGAATAAATGATGTGTGACCGCCATGATCCAATCAGTTTCAACTTAATTAAGGACAAGTCGGTTTGACATTATGGTGGATTTAATATATATTATGTGCACTTAAAGTTATTATTAAATCCTTAAGCCATCATATGGGTCAAGTGGGAGAAATGTTGGATTTTTTATCTATTAAGTGGCCCATATGAATTAAATGTGGCCCATATTTAATGGTTTAAGTATTAATATTAAAGGCCCTATTTGGTGGTTAATAGGGTTAATGGAAGTTAAAGTTGGGAGTTAATAAAATAACTCCCCTTATTCTGCCTAATAACTGATAAAAGAGAATAATCGTTCCCCCTCTCTTAAAAAGAGAGAACATGTACAGAACAATAATGAACGTGTATTTGTGTTCTTCTGGCCATCAAGAAGAAAAGAACAGGAAAAGGCGAGGAAGAAAAAGAGATTTTTTCAAGGCCAATTCAGAAAGGAATTAAGATATGGATCAAGGTAAGTACATCAAAACCCATGTCCATGAATGATTTTTTCTGTTTTAGTGAGAATTATGATTTCCCAAGGTTTTGGGCATTAAAGGGATTGTACAATTTCATGAGAGAAATTGAAAATTTACTTACAAGACTTGCATTTGAAATATTGATCAGATTGTTTATAGTTATTAAATTAATTTGCTAATAATCAGAATCATCACTCAAGCTATTGATAGAGGTGGTGTATCCCTATCTTTATCTAAATATATTCCTCGCTTCCAAAAAATACCCAACAATTTTTCGTTAAATTTAATTTCCAAAAAAATATGTTCCCAAATTTAAACTTGGAGTTTTACAACGCCTTGCCTTTTTAAGTGACACCTAATGCAGAAACATTTTTAACGCTCCCAATCCAGCTCCTCCACCTCACTATTCCACGACCACCAACCACCACCACTCCACCACCACAATCAGTCTCAGGAAAACATGCACAACACACACTACGCCAACTGCATTCCCAGCCTTTATCAGATTCTTATTTTCTCCATCTGAATTTCAAATCCACTGCATTATGCAGAAACATTGATGGGTATTATGCGTGCTTTCCTACTTAGGTCGCACATACAAAATAACAAGAAAAAAAGGCCACAGTTTGCAGACCTTAGCTTCTATAATCCAAACCACCAACCCTTTAGCATTTGGAGGTAGCAAAGAGAGCCTGTAATCTACTTCTGGTGGGAAATACCACCTAGCTATTGGTTGATTTCCTATTGCTGGTGGGAAATACCCAACCCTTTAACAAAAGCACGACCAGGCCTTGTTCGGGAATTTCTACAAACACGATTGTGCTACTTTACACAGTCGGGTTGTGTTCTGTACGGACTTGACCTTTTAACACGACCATGTTTTGTAACACAGCTGCACCGTGTTTTTCTTGCTGGAGGGAGAAACACGACCCTGTTTCCGAACACGTCCATGCCATGTTTTTTTTTTCGTCTTTTGCTTATTTTGTGCTTTTGGAGCATAGTCGTGTTCTCCAATACACCAGGGGTGTGTTTTGTATGAATTATATTTTAACAAGCCTTTATCATGCCTCTTTTTATCGAGGTTGACTTCCTTTGTATAAATTGGTCATTATCTACTTATACGAAACCAATACGAATCGCTCCAAGTCTTCACCTCCAAGAGCAATTTCACCATTTAACAGAATAAAAGATGGCTTATATATGTGTGTGTGTGTATTTATTTATATAATATGATGGATTCTCAACGTCATCATCATGCTGCTCTTTCTTAGTTTCTTCATCATCATCTTCATTTGATTCATCATTTTCTTCGTCATGCTCTTTCTCATCACGTTTTTTCTCAGCATGTAGTCTTTCTTGAGCTAACAAGGTATGTGTCAGTAAACCACCCATTCACCCTAACCCCATCCCACCCACCAAATTTTCTTCCTTGATTATTTTTTTCAATTTCTTAGCATCCCAATGAGAAATCTGAGTTAGATTGGTTCGTTCAGCATTGCCTTGTCATTTCATTCTATGAAATATAGAATCAGCAACACGATAATGCAACCACTAACATATCTTGCACTCGGATTCTCGTTATACTTGTTCACTCCCACACACAACTTTTTTAAAATGTACGAGCACCAGTCGTACTTTACTATCCTATTCACATCAACCAAACATTTTATACAATTTAAATCCACCTTCCTATTGCTCTTTGGTGTAAAAAAACACAGACAAACAGTAAATAACAATCTCTTAAAATCATCACCACCATCCAATAACATACTAAAAACATTCTTCAAACTAGGCACTAAACTATCACAATCAATGCCATAATTCTCCTTCAACTCATCCATAATACCAACGGACTCCCCCCGCTTAAGTTCGTCAACAGCCTGTCCCTTTCCCCTAGGTACTAAAAAGACATCCTGAATATCGTCAGCAGTAACGACAAAAGCCATATTATCAAATCTCAACATTCGACTGGTCCTATTAAAATTTTTACCAACCTTCTCACCATATCCATAGGGAATGATGACTCAATTGAAAACTTCAACAAACACCCAAAGCCTATGTTTTCTACATCTTTCTTTTGTCTATCAGTCAAGCTACTTATAACCTCAAACATCTCTTAAGGTTTACACTGCGAAATGAAATCTCTGCAATTAAATATGACATATTTCTCAGAAAACATCTTATAATTAACAAACAAAATCATTGTTCGCATAAAAAATTGTATTGATAATAGAAATACATTTTTACCTAGCTTTCTTCTTTTTCTTGCCACCTACCTCCTCGTCCACTACAATTTTTGTCTTCGCTACAACAAAAAAACAAAACAAAACAAAACACTGTTAACAGGAAACCTAAAAAAAAATATTACTAAAAACACTATATGTTACGTTTCAATAGTCACATCTTTATTTTTTCTGAAATCCTCATCTTCTTTCCAATATTTTGATCCTCCTTGTCAATTTCTTCTTTCTGCGGTTTTACATCCTTATCAACTTTCCTTTTCCCAGCAACACCTTTCCCTTTCTCTGGCCCTGCTCGTTTTCCATCTCCAGACTTCTGGGCTTTAACTTTATAATACCCTTTTTTTCTTTCCACTTTCTGTTTTATTCCCTTATCCGTAACATGAACTATTGCTGATTCATCAGCCATTGTAATTCCCCACAAAAATATATGGAACATTATATCATTACAAAAACACATTATACATTTTACATACAAAGGTGATACATTTTACATTTTACATACTTTGTTTACAATAATTGATACTTTCACAACCAAAAGTAATACTTGTAAGGTCAAAACTGATACTACACATTTACATAAGAACTTTAGAAACACAATGGTACTTCGTTCGCGAACTACAAAAACCTAAAATATATCTAAAACACATGCTAAACCCATAATATACACTTCAGTTGAAAAAAACATGCTAAAAAAGCCCCTAACAAATATGAGCTACAATTTAAACCCTAACATACAAAAATTAACACGGTTTAGAGAACCAAAATATCCATAAAACAACTTTCGAAATAAAAAGAATCAAAGAGAATAAAAAAAAACGAATGAAAAAATTACAGAAATTGAAGGAAACCCTGGTTTTTCTTTCAAACTTCGAATTACTATGCTCGATATCAACACACGCGCACAGAAATCACAGAAATAGCTATAGAACGAACGGTTTCGACAGTTTAATCGACGATTTCGGAAACCTGGGCATGGGTTGAGGAGTCGTGGGTGATGGTTTAGGTTTCGTGAGAGAGAAATTGAAGGGAGAGAGAGAATAGAGAATTAGAATAGACGTGGAACAGGGGCGGGTTGGGTTGGGTAGTTCTGATCCACGGGTTGCGGGTTTCGAGTACGAGTTTGGGGCTCCATCTCACGGATCTAGATCCGTGAGACAATCTCATATAAGTTTTTGTGAAAAAAATAATCCAAGATTACATCCAAACAAAATTAAAAGCTGTTGTGTAATCACAATTCAAAAAATATTGATGGGGTATTGATAAAGATACGATATCGTGTTTTGTACCTATTAGGATTTTAAATTATCTTATATTTTAGGAAGTAATTTATGCATTTAGAAATCTTCAATTTTAAAATATTGATAAAGATATGATATCATGTTTAATATTCATCTCAATACAGAAATCAGGGGTGACCACAGTGCGGTTTTATAGTTTTTTAAGTAAATTTCAAACCGGATTGCTATATGAAGTTGTAGGTCCCAAGGGGTGTGAGTAAGGTTTAGAAGGGGGGACTGAATATACTAAATTTTCGATTTAGTCCTTTTAAAGAAATTACAGAGTTAACTCAAACAACTAAGTCCTTGAGGGACAGCTAAGTTGGTTATTCAACAGAGTTTAGCCACTCAACAGACTCGATAGAGCTGTTGATAGAATAACTCAACTGTTTAACCTGAAACTTAACTTGGATGTGTTGGTTTTATCAGCGGAAGACTTAACACCCTTTGATTTGTTTTAAACTTGTTTTAACACTTGGTTTTTAACACTTAGTTATTAATCAGTTGGATAGCAAATTATCAGCAGATATAAGTATGCAGAAATAAAAGTGCTGAAATGTAAATGACACAAATAATTTTTATAGAGGTTCGAAGATGGGGTAATTCTTCTAATCCTCTCTTCTCCAACTCTGGATGAATCCACTAAGTAATGATCGACTCACAAAGTGGTTATCGATCCAGACAAATCTTGATCACACAAACACTTGCTCACTCGGACTCAGTCTCTGACTTCTCTTGCTCAACTTGGTCACACAAATGACTTCTCTTCCAAGACTTGGATTTGATCAACTTAACTTCAGGCAGTTCGACCTTGAACCTTTCTACAATCCTCCTTGGAAAGTAGACCTCTTCGATTCTTCAAAAGTTTCTCTTCAACAATTAAAGTTATCTTTCCTTCACGAGGTTTGTGTTGGAGATTTCCTTCGAGTTTTAGGCTTTTGCTTGATTTGATCACGAAATAACCCTCCAATAACTTGAGACTCCGGTTCGACCTCTGAACCTTTCTACAATCCTCCTTGGAAAGTAGACCTCTTTCGATTCTTCAAAAGTTTCTCTTCAACAATTAAAGTTATCTTTCCTTCACATGTTTGTGTTGGATTGATTTCCTTCGAGTTTTAGGCTTGAGGATTTTGCTTGAATATCTTGAGAATATTTTGCAGGTTACAGTTTAAATAACGTTTGATTTCTCAGGTGTGCAAGGTAACCTTTTCTCAATGAGTTTCCTCAGCCTTTTATAGTGAACTTTCAAAAATCTGCCCGTTGAAGAGATAGGCTGATTTCAAAAGTCACTTGTGTTCGTTGGTTTGTCTTGTTGCAGTCCTTGATGTTGACATTTCCTCGTATTTAATGTCTTGCAAAGCATTGCAAACAGATATCGACACTTAAGTGCACGCTTCTCATTGGTTTGTTCCTTTTGCACACAACTGGAACTAGCACTTTATCTCTGACAGCTTTAATTTGTTACCATTCTGGATAATTGTTAAGTTGGTATTTTATCAACTTATTTGATTATTTTAGATTAGAATTTGGTTTTATTTTGGGTGTTTTTAGAGTCTTTAGAGTCCAATTTATTTCAAATAGTGTCGATGTAGAGTCAATACGGATTTGGTAGCCGAGAGATGAAGAAAACGGTGAAAAATGGCTTGAAGAAAGAAGAAATCGTGTAGAAGCAAGGAAAAATCGCGTTTTGGCAAAAAAAAAAAAAAAACGGGCGGGCGCAAGCGCCTGAAAGGCTGGCCCTTGCCCGCGCCGCGACAGAGAATGCAGGGTTGGATGGAGGCTTGTGGCGCCGCACGGCCAACGCCCGCGCCGGGGCGGATTGTGTGGGAGTATATCTTGATGGCGCGCCGCCGTGCCAGCGTGGGATTATGTTGGCGATAACATTAGCGAACTTGGCGCCGCTTGATCTGCGATAAGATTCGCGCGCCGCGCCATCGGCCATCGCGATACTTGATCTGCTTGATAACATTAAGCGCCCGATAAGCGCATGCATCTTGTGAGCGCCATGGAAATGGCCAAGAATGGCGGATTCTCCTATGTTTGCCTACCTTTTTCTTGGATCTTGGTGGGGTTATAAATAGAGACACTTGGGCGTGATTTCGGGCATCTTGGACCATTTGGAAGACAACAAAACAATAAGAAGACAAGGGAGAAGGATAGAAACATCTTGGTACAAGCTTGGAGAAAGAAGATTGAAGGCTCTTATCATCTAGAAATAGAGAAGATCCCTCAACTCTTGCTCTTATTTTGTTACTTTCTCTATATTTTGTAAGATGTATTGTTGTAATCTTATGGATTCATTTTCTTCAATCATGAGCTAAACTTTATAATTCTAGAGGATTGATGTAATCTATGTTTGAACTTATGTTTTGAGATTGTGGTTTGTCAATCTAGATCTATCAATTTATTTGTGCTATTTGGATCTATTGCTTCTAAATTACTTGATCAATAATTTAGATTGTTTGGTGTATTTGATTTGACACTTGAGAGAGGTAATTGAATACATGACCTTGGAATAGCATAACCTGGATTTCATAGAATTGAGAGATTTGTGAATCCTTTGAAGTCATTTATCAAGATTCATAGCTTTTATTGAGATTTTGATTGGTGATTTTTATAGAGATATTGATTTCCCAATTGAATCTAAAATCATTGGCACTTGAGAAAGGGAATGATTATTGTAGAAATCTTGACTTATAAATTGATAATTGATGATTGATAAACCATATTGACAACATAAAGGATAACTAGATTCATCATACCTCTAGAATTCATTTAATCATTTGGATAAACTCATTGAAATTTTTCATATTCTTGATTTATTTTTGGTATTTTTAGTATAATCAACTCCTTCAAATATTGAATTTCTAAATAAAGTTAGACTATTATATTATAGTACTTAGCAATAATTCGATAATTATTCCCTGTGGATTCGACAACCTTACTTCTCTATATTAAAACTTGACACCGTAGACTTGCGGTTAGAAAATCTCTAACAAGTTTTTGGCGCCGTTGCCGGGGAATAATTCATCTTATTTGCGCTAATATTATTACTTAGTAGTTTTACTTTAATTTAGATTGGTTTCTTTTGTTACAATAGAGTCATTGTCATTTTTGTGTTTTCTTGTTGATGCGAAAAAATAAAAGTGCTAATTTAATCTTATTTGATCCGAAATTGAAAGAACGCTTGAAAGATTAGAGCCGCACGAAGAATCGAATTCACAAAAATGGCAGGGGACTCGGTGATGATGAAGACCGCATACCTATTGTTGCACCACCGAAAAAGGGCCATTCGGGACTATTTTCGACCAACCACGAATCAAAATTATTCAGCATTGTTCGCCAACCTATCAATGCGAATAATTTTGAATTGAAGCCGCCTTAATAAACATGGTACAACAAAATCGAGTTTGGGGAAGTCCGAGATGACCCGAACGCTCATTTGGCTATTTTTCTTGAGATATGTGACACTATCAAAATGAATGGGGTTCCCGATGAAGCTATTCGGTTGAGGTTATTTCCGTTTTAAACCGTGATAAGGCTGACAAAAGGCTTCAAACCTTTCCACTGGAAGTATCACTAGTTGGAATGATCTCACCGAAAAATTCATGGCAAAATTCTTTCCACCTAGTAAGACACTTCAACTAAAAAGTGAGATTGCTCAATTTCATCAACTCGACTTTGAGCCACTCTACGAAGCTTGGGAGCGATTCAAAGAATTATTGAGGAGGTGTCCACAACACGGGTCTGCAGATTGGCAAAAGGTTCAATATTTCTACAATGGTATGAATGGGCATTCAAGAACTATTATAGATGCGGCAATGGAGGTACATTGATGGCTAAAACTCCAAGTGAAGCCATGCTTTTACTCGAAGAAATGGCTGCAAATAGTTATCAATGGCCGTCAAAGATCTACGCCAAGAAAAGTTGCCGTGTTCTTGAACTTGATACTATGGCCGCATTGGCTTCTCAAATTTCCGCCTTGTCAAAGCAAATTGCTACACTAAGTCCGGGTGGAAAACAACAATCGAGGCCGTCATGGAGATAAGTCAAGAAATTGTGACCGATACTGGAACAAGCGAATTATGTGAATAATCGGGTTTCAACAATAGAGGGAATCAATTGCCAACACATTATCATCCCGGACTTCGCAATCATGAAAACTTCTCGTATAGCAATACAAGAAATGTGTTGCAACCACCTCCGGGATATCAGAATCAAGCAAGTACGAGTACACACGTGGGAGAACAAAAGCCATCTTTGGAGGAATTACTTAGTTCATTCCTTGTAGAATCAAGAGCAAGGATGAACAAGGCCGATTCTAACATAGAAAATTTGGGTTCAAGGGTTACAACAATTGAAAGTCATCTCAAATCTTTGGGGACACATGTGGGTCAATTGGCCACGGCTATTAATTCACAAATGAAAGTTGATACGTTTCCAAGTAACACCGAGGTGAACCGGGAACATTGCAAGGCCATTAAGTTGAGAAGTGGGACGGAATATGATGAACCAAAGATGCTGTCATGCCACCAAAGAACCAGAAGCAAGCTCAAAACACTCCAAAATGAAGAAGGCATTGATAAGCAATCGAAAAGGCAAAAATTGAGGTAAAACCAATTTCCAATTCGATAATGTGTTACCAAATGCTCTTCCTTTTCCACGAGATTTGAAGAAAAAGTTGGACGCTCAATTTTCCAAGTTTTTGGAAATATTCAAGAAAATTCACATCAACATCCCTTTTGCCGATGCACTCGAGCAAATGCCAAATTATGCAAAATTCATGAAGGATGTGATGTCGAAAAGAAGAAGGTTGGAAGCATATGAGACGGTCAATCTCACGGAAGAATGTAGCGCCATTTTGCAAAGAAAGCTACCACAAAAATTAAGAGATCCCGGAGTTTCACTATCCTCTTGCACTATTGGTGATTCTTATTTTAATAAAGCTCTTTGTGATTTAGGTGCTTAGATTAATCTTATGCCATTGTCCATTTTGAAACTTGGCCTTGGAGAAATAACGCCATCCACCATCACATTGCAATTAGCCGATAGATCACTCACCTACCCAAGAGGAGTGATTGAAGATGTGTTGATCAAAGTTGATAAATTCATATTTCCTAGCGGACTTTGTGGTGTTGGATATGGAGGAAGATCATGAAATGCCATTGATTCTTGGGAGACCTTTTCTAGAACGGGGCGAGCTTTAATTGACGTGCAAACGAGGAGAGTTAACATTACGGGTAAATGATGATGAGGTACTATTTAACATTTATAAAGCAATGAAATTTCAAGAGAACCTCACACATGTCATTTTATTGATAAAATCGAACAATGTGATCAAACGGAAGTTATAAAACAAGATTTAAAAGATCCGTTAGAACATTGTTTGATTAATTCAATAATGAAATGTGATGAGGAAGATAGTGATGATATTGATTTGCTTGAGTTTATTCTTTCCCTTGAGGCTAAAGAAATTGTAAAAGAAAAACAAAAGGAAGCATTAGAAAATGCCAATATTGAAAATATTCCGAAGGTACTTTAGAACTAAAGGAACTTCCTAACATCTTCAATATGCATTTTTGGGAAAAGATAAAACTTACCCTGTAATTGTTTCTCGCTTCATTATCTTCATCCGAATTGGATAAGTTGTTGCGTGTGCTTCGTGAACATAAGTCGGCTTTAGGTTGGTATATTTACGATTTGAAAGGTATAAGTCCTTCCATTGTAATGCACAAAATTTTAATGGAAGAATCTTATAAACCATCTATTGAACACCAAAGACGACTTAATCCCGCAATGAAAAGAAGTCGTGAGAAATGAGGTTTTAAAGTGGCTAAAGGCGGTATAATTTATGCCATTTCGGATAGTTCATGGGTGAGTCCGACAGTCATGTCCCTAAAAAGGGAGGAATGACAGTTGAAAAAATGATAACAATGAATTAATTTCTACACGAACTCATCACGGGGATGGCGAGTATGTATTGACTATAGAAAATTGAATAAAGCTACTCGTAAGGATCATTTTCCCCTCCCCTTTATTGATCAAATGTTGGACAGGTTGGCGTTACGAATATTATTGTTTTCTTGATGGCTATTCAGGATACAATCAAATCGCTATTGCCCCAAGATCAAGAAAAACTACTTTTACATGTCCATATGGTACTTTTGCATTTCGCAGATGCCATTTGGATTATGTAATGCACCGCTACTTTTCGCAGGTGTATGATGGCGATTTTTCATGGTATGGTTGAGAAATCATGGAAATTTTTATGGACGATTTTTCCTGTTTTGGTACTTCTTTTGACCATTGTTTGCATAACTTATCTATGGTTTTGCAACGTTGTGAGGAAACTAATCTCGTACTTAATTGGGAAAAATGTCACTTTATGGTCAAAGAAGGGATTGTACTTGGACATCGTATTTCTTGTACGAGGTTTGGAAGTAGATGTGGCGAAAGTTGTGGCTATTGAAAAGCTACCCCCACCTTCAAATGTGAAAGGCATAAGAAGCTTTTTAGGGCATGCGGGATTTTATAGGAGATTCATAAAAGATTTTTCAAAAATTGTTAAACCACTTTGTAATCTCCTTGAAAAAGATGCTATCTTTTGCTTTGATGAGTTGTGTTTGCGGCATTTGAACAGATAAAAAAGGCACTCATTTCACTCCGATAATGATAGTGCGGGATTGGACTCAACCATTTGAGCTCATGTGCGATGCAAGTGATTATGCAAAGGGTGCCGTTCTTGGTCAAAGGCGAGATAGAATTTTTAAAGCTATTTACTACGCAAGCGGGACCATGGACAACGCCAAACAAAACTACACCACCACGAAAAAAGAGATGTTGGCGGTAGTTTTTGCATTTGATAAATTCCGAGCTTACTTGGTGGGTACAAAGGTGATTGTTTACACGGATCATGCGGCAATCCGATACCTTTTCTCAAAAAGGATGCAAAACCTCGATTAATTCGATGGATTTTGCTCTTGCAAGAATTTGATATTGAGATTCGAGATAAAAAAGGAAGCGAGAATGGGGTTGCCGATCATCTATCCCGCCTTGAGCAACCTTACGAGGTGATTGAGAGTCCAATAAAAGAATCATTTCCTGATGAACAAATTATGCGTGCGAGATATCATTACCTTGGTACGCAGATTTTGTTAATTACCTCATGCGGAGGAGTTTTGCCACCGGACTTGACTTCACACCAAAAGAAAAAATTCTTACATGATGTCAAGTCTTATTTGTGGGATGATCCGTTATTGTTCAAGAGATGCGCGGATTCTATCATTCGCCGTTGTGTTCCTAAGGAAGAAATTGGAGAGATTCTTCAACATTGTCATTCATCATCTTATGGGGGACATTTCGGGCCAACCCGAACACGCAAAGGTACTACTGGTTTTTATTGGCCAACATTATTCAAGGATTGTTATGCCTTTGTGAAAACTTGTGATCGATGCCAAAGGGTTGGTAACATTTCACTTCGTCATGAGCTTCCTTTGACAAACATAATGGAGGTGGAATTGTTTGATGTATGGGGTATTGACTTTATGGGACCATTTCCCGCGTCCTTTGGAAATTTGTACATTTTGCTTGCGGTTGATTATGTCTCCAAGTGGGTTGAGGCGATTGCTACACCAACGAATGATGCTAAGGTAGTACTCAAATTCTTGCACAAGCATATTTTTACTCGGTTCGGTACTCCTCGAGCTATTGTAAGTGATGAAGGTACGCATTTTTGTAATAAATTGTTTAACAACCTTCTTGCTAAATTTGGTGTGCGTCATAAGATTGCGCTTGGTTACCATCCTCAATCTAATGGTCAAGCCGAAATTTCAAATCGTGAGGTGAAACAAATTCTTGAAAAAACGGTGAGTTTTAATCGAAAGGATTGGGCACAAAAGCTCGATGATGCTTTGTGGGCTTATCGCATGGCTTATAAAACACCCATTGGTATGTCACCGTATCGATTGGTGTTTGGTAAAGCGTGTCATTTGCCGGTTGAACTTGAGCATCGAGCTTATTGGGCAATTAAGAAATTGAATTTTAACTTGAAAGAGGCCTGAAAACCGATTACTTCAATTAAACGAAATGGAAGAATTTCGTCAAGAATCATATGAAAATGCCAAAATGTATAAGGAAAAAACGAAAAAATGGCATGATCAAATGATTTTGCGACGTGAATTCTTACCCCAACAAGTGTTATTGTTCAACTCTCGATTGAAACTTTTTCCGGTAAACTCAAATCACGATGGTCGGGACCATTTGTGGTTGAACGTGTGTTTCCATATGGTGCCGTCGAGTTAAGAGGAACGATGGGAATTCGTTCCAAGTAAACGGACAAAGATTGAAACATTATTTTGGGAACGAAGTAAGGAAGGTTTTAAATCTTCCACTTGGTGATGAAATTTCTTGAGTCCGAATAGTTGAGTCCTTACTAACGACTATAAATTTAGCGCTTCTTGGGAGGCAACCCAAGTAATTTTCGTGTGATTGAATTTTGTGTGATTTTATTTTCTTTTAATTTGGTGTGTATTTATTTGAATTTTGGTGTGATTTTTGTGTAAATTAATTTGTGTGTGATTTTGAATTTTTGATTAAAAAAAAAAAAAAAAAAAAAAAAACGGCGGGCCAGAATACAGCCTTGGGGAGCCGGGAGCGCGCCGGGGACAGGGTGAGCAACATGAGACGAGGTGTGCGGGCGCCAGCGCAAACCCTGGCTGCCATGCCGATAGTGGTAAGTCAGGAATGAAGTGGCTTGGCGCCAAGTAGTGGCCGGACATGGAAATAAGCCCCGATGCCCGATAATTTGCAGGTAGTTAAAGGGTAACTTAGCCTCATTTTTTTCCCTTACAAACATAACACACACACACGCACATCTTCTTTTTTTCTACAAAAATCCCACCTAGCATTCACTTATACACAATTCAAGTGGGCAATTGAGCAACTTAATCATCATCTTCATCTTCTTCATCAATTGGGTAAGTGAGCTTCAATTGTACACCAATTTTCTTCAAATTTTCAAGCTTAGGTTAAAAATGTGGGAATTTTCATTATCATTATAATTTCGAAATTCTTGATAAATTCTTGATAAATTGTGATGATATATGAATAATATTGTGCTTGAATTGATTGGTGTTGAAAATTGGGCATGAATTGAATCTCAAATTGGGTGTTCATCTCTTCTTTGCATACATGCCTACAAGGTGTTTGTTAAAATACCTCAATGAAAAATATTACATCTAGGCATTTGATTCTTGTCATCATTGTGTACTAAAAGATATTTGATCATGAATTGATGACAAAGATGCATAATTCTTGAGTTGTTGCAAAATTCTTAACCCCTAACTCGTATTGTGCGTCCTATGTGCTATGTTGCTTGTGTCATTTTTCAGGTGATTTTCAAATCAATCACAATGCCAAGAACAAAGAATGTAAGCAAGGGCAAAAGAGTGGCAAGTACGTCCGAGGAAAATGTTGAAGCTCGTTTTCTTCACTTGGAAGCACAACAACTATATTATGACACATTATGCTCGAAGAGCATAACGGCAGAACGGGGGTTACAACCGGGGCCGAATGATGGTGAACTTGCACGAATGATACATCAGAAGCAATGGAAAAAACTTTGTGCACAACCCGGACCATTCGCACCGAATATAGTCCGAGAGTTTTATGCGAATGCGAAGACCAAAAATGGCTATAACTCAGAGGTTTTCGTACGTGGAGTAGACAAGGTGTACACTCATGTAGTAGCGATAAGAGAATATTATGGACTCCCGGAGGTGGATCACTCACCGTACATTGAATTTATATCGCAACCACCGAGTATGGAGGAGATTTGTAATACCCTATGCCGGCCTGGAACGTGTGGTACGTCATATAAAAGTTGTGGGAGGTGCTCTTTTTGCTTTTAAGAGAACGAGTCTTAGTCGATATGGGCGAGCTTGGTACCACTTCATATGCAACAACTTGATACCAACCAAGCATGTTAGTGATGTAACTAAGAACGAGCTCATCTTCTATATGCCATAGTTCTTGACATACAATTCGACCCGGTAATTATTGCAACGTCCCTTCATAACAAAATGCTACAACCCAAAACAGGGGGGACTAATCTTACCGAGTTTAATTTGTGGGTTATGTAAAAGAAGGGTGTTACATGGGATAACTCCGAGCCATTGGAAAATCCAAAGGGACCCATAGATTCGGCTACTATTGCTTATGACGAGTGGGTAGGCGGTGTGCCCTAATCCGAAGGGTGCGGGGATATATTCTTCATCCCGAATTTGCTCTGCCAGCTATTGAGCCTGATACTCATGCCCAACCACGAATATTGACGCTCCATCGATTCGGCGGCAAGACGTTCTCGTTCTAGACGCTCACATAACAGACTCTTGACGCATTAGTTCGCGAAGCGAGAATTGAGAAGGGCTTTTGTGTAGCGAGCAACGCCACGAGCGGCACGAGAAGAATATGAGAATGAGCACAACCGAATACTTGCCCGGATATATAGCCGACACACCCGCAATTCCAGTTCCCAATACCACCACCACCGGGCCCTATTGCTCATTTTTCACCACACGACTCCGATGAGGAGTCTTAGGCGCTCTGGCTATCAGGAAAGTTTTCTCACTCTCCATTGAGGACAATGTTCAATTTAAGTTTGGGGGTGTAATCAGATTTGTGTCTTTTGAGTCGTGTCGTCAGTCGTGTCAAAAAAAAAAAAAAAAAAAAAAAAAATTGCATTTGTTGATTGCGGGTTGAGTCGAGTCGGGTAGTTTGTTGAACTATAGAACTACATGACTAAGTAGATTTGTTGATTGCGAGTTGAACTGTCACGAAAGCATGCTTTAAAGTGGTGATCTATATTTTGCTTCATTAGATTTCATATTCATGCATAATTCTGTTAACTTATTTGAAAATGATTAATGAAGTCAAGTGTTGCTTGTATGATCCCACCGGATTCTAGAACTTGTTTGATCACTAATTGAGGCGAAATTCTAGGTGAAATAACATAAGGAAATGATTTAGGCCATCTTTGAATAAAAGCTAGAGCCAAAATGACTACCTTTGTACGATATAATTTCACTAGTGTCCCCTTTTGAGCCTATTAAACCTTTTCTTTGGCAACCAATTGTTTTTACCTTGAGCTTACATGTGAAAATCCTAATTACCCATCACTCATACACACAAAATGATTGAAGGTTGAGGAGGATGTAATAAGTAAGGTAGATGTTCATTCGCATGAAGTTGCCGAGAAAAAGAAATAATGAAACCCCATGTGTTAAAATATGCAAAAGTCCAAGTTTGGGGGTCTCGAAAAAAAAAAAAAAAAAAAATGGTGTTGAAAATAGAGGCTCGTAGAGGGAGAATAATTGAAAATTCAACAAAAGTGAAGGTAGCCATTTTGTTTGGCAATTGGTGATTTGAAGAGGTAATTGTGTGTTTGGGTGAATTGAGCCACTTAATCCTAAATTTTCCTACCCGACCCTAAGCCACATTACAAGCTTTAGAAGCCCTATTGATCCATGTGTTATATTAGCCTACATTAGTGGAGATTAGTGTGAATAACAAGCCTATGGAATCCGGTAGTCAGTATCTTTTGATACTTAGAAGTGGATCATCTTGATAACGTTTGATTAAGTAAATCAATTTGAATAATGAAAACGGAATTTTCATGAGTATTCAACACTTTTGATCACAATGTTAAAATGCATGCTTGATTGATAGTGAAATGAGTTTTAGACAAATCTTATTGGTTTATGGAGTTTTGTAGTCGTGTGTGTTTGTTGTATTGTTTGTCTTTCATTTTGGAGTTATAATTGTTTGAGGACAAACAATAGCTTAAGTTTGGGGTATTTGTTAAGTTGGTATTTTATCAACTTATTTGATTATTTTAGATTAGAATTTGGTTTTATTTTGGGTGTTTTTAGAGTCTTTTAGAGTCCAATTTATTTCAAATAGTGTCGATGTAGAGTCAATACGGTTTGGTAGCCGAGAGATGAAGAAAACGGTGAAAAATGGCTTGAAGAAAGAAGAAAAATCGTGTAGAAGCAAGGAAAAATCGCGTTTTGGCAAAAAAAAAAAAAGGGCGGCGCCGCATGGCCGTCTGGCCCAGCCGCCTTGCGCCGCGACAGGAATGCGGGTTGGATGGAGGCTTGTGGCGCCGCAGCGCCAACGCCCGGCAGCCGCCCGCCCGGCGGATTGTGTGGGAAATATCTTGATGGCGCCGCCAGCCATGCCTGCCGCCGCAGCGCCGTCGATATTTGGCGATAACATTGGCGATAGCCAAGCGCTTATGCTTGAAGCGCCCAGCGCCGTCACGATACTTGGCGATAACATTAGCGATGCCCGCGCAGCATTATGCTTGGAAAAATAGCCTGGCCTTGGGGCGGATTCTCCTATGTTTGCCTACCTTTTTCTTGGATCTTGGTGGGGTTATAAATAGAGACACTTGGGCGTGATTTCGGGCATCTTGGACCATTTGGAAGACAACAAAACAATAAGAAGACAAGGGAGAAGGATAGAAACATCTTGGTACAAGCTTGGAGAAGAAGATTGAAGGCTCTTATCATCTAGAAATAGAGAAGATCCTCAACTCTTGCTCTTATTTTGTTACTTCTCTATATTTTGTAAGATGTATTGTTGTAATCTTATGGATTCATTTTCTTCAATCATGAGCTAAACTTTATAATTCTAGAGGATTGATGTAATCTATGTTTGAACTTATGTTTTGAGATTGTGGTTTGTCAATCTAGATCTATCAATTTATTTGTGCTATTTGGATCTATTGCTTCTAAATTACTTGATCAATAATTTAGATTGTTTGGTGTATTTGATTTGACACTTGAGAGAGGTAATTGAATACATGACCTTGGAATAGCATAACCTAGGATTTCATAGAATTGAGAGATTTGTGAATCCTTTGAAGTCATTTATCAAGATTCATAGCTTTTATTGAGATTTTGATTGGTGATTTTTATAGAGATATTGATTTCCCAATTGAATCTAAAATCATTGGCACTTGAGAAAGGGAATGATTATTGTAGAAATCTTGACTTATAAATTGATAATTGATGATTGATAAACCATATTGACAACATAAAGGATAACTAGATTCATCATACCTCTAGAATTCATTTAATCATTTGGATAAACTCATTGATATTTTTCATATTCTTGATTTATTTTTGGTATTTTTAGTATAATCAACTCCTTCAAATATTGAATTTCTAAATAAAGTTAGACTATTATATTATAGTACTTAGCAATAATTCGATAATTATTCCCTGTGGATTCGACAACCTTACTTCTCTATATTAAAACTTGACACCGTAGACTTGCGGTTAGAAAATCTCTAACAATAACATTCTTGACTTTCAACAACGGATCTCATTCAGTTGTCTTGACTTATCGATCTTTTTATTCCCCGGTGACTTGAGTTAGCTTCCAATCTTTGGATGACTCATCTGTCACTTCAACTTGAGACTTGGCTTCTTGAGTTGACTTGACTGACTCTTCATACACCTGTTTCACAGTTGATTCACCTTCAGTCGAGTCCTTGACTTTTCTTCTTTGCCATACTCAGCTGTCGTGCAGCGGAGTCTTTACTTCAGTCTTTAGTTGACTTCTTGTATTTCTAGGCATAGCTGACTTGACTCAATTTTTCCAGCCATATCTATTACAATACAAATTACAAGAAAAATGGGGTGCCAACTAGGGATGTCAATCAGGCGGGGGGGAGTAATCCCATCCCGATCCCCGATCGCGGGAATCCTCGTCCCCGTCCCTCGAGACAAACGGGGAAAAAACTCCCCATCCCCCCACCGCGGGGATTCCCCATCCCCCGTTTTTTTTTTTTTTTTGTAAAAAACTGAATTGTTTTTAAAAAAAAATGATTTTTTAATATTTAAAAAATATATGAATTATATAAAAAAAGACTAATAAAACACTCATTACACAAAATAAATAAAATAAATTAAAGATTTTTTGATTTATATATTTAATGTGGATATATTTATAATATATTATATATATTTAATATAATATATTATATATTTAATATTGGTTCCCCTCGGGGAACGGGGCGGGGATTCCCGCGGGGTGGGGAATATGATCCCCGTCCCCGCCAACGGGGAGAAAAAAATCCCCATCCCCGTCCCCACGGGGGAAATTTTCGGGGAAACCCCGCCCCACTGCCATCTCTAGTGCCAACTTTCTAATTTAAGTTTTACATGACATTCATCAAAATCTACAAAATAAATTTCCCAACAGAAGTTCGGTTAAATAATATTTTCAAATTGTGATTTTATGAAGTAAAACCAAAGGTACAGTTTGAAGCGGTGGCGGGTGGTAGCGGACGATTTTGCGGTTTTAAATAGCATAAATATTATATAATTGATAAATTAATATGATTTTGTTATGATTTTTTAAAGAAAAAGACGAAGAAAAATATTATAATTGAAAAGTGATTTTTTTTTAAACAAGGTGTATTTTTGCAAATAAAATGCACATTGCAACATCTTTTATTTCAGTTACATTCAATATGTAATGTAATGTAATGTTGTTCTATTTTGATGCAAAACATAATGCATTGTACTTATAACAACATTAAAATAATGTCAAATGCGTTGTATAATCGGGGACCGACAAACTGGAAAAAACAGGAAATGCTTTTTGTACAGTAGTGGAAGCTAGCCAATTTTCCATTTTTGATAGAAGGTGATCATGGCATATGTCATGCTCATCTATTCTATGTTTAGTATAAAAAGCGTGAGTCTAGTTTTATCATTCATAAAATTAATTCTTAGTATATTTATTGTCTAACTATTTAATTAAAGACTAAAGAACAATATTTTTTTTACTCTAAATTATGAAAGTGCGGTGCGATGCGATTTTGACGGTCTTTTCATCAGAAAGTTCAGAAAACAGATTTTCAAACTCTGTTTCACCTACTTTGATATTTTCTTTTTGGTGTTAATTGGTTTAACCAATTTATGGTTGGCTTTAGTTTAATAAATTAGCCATATAAGTAACATCATCGGAAAACTGAAAGTAAAATAAGTTAGAATGATAAAAAAACAATTATTAATTTACATCACAGTTTTATGTTTATTTGCTACCCTTCTCAAAATACCAACCAACGAAACACACGTACAAATGAAGACACAACGCATATATTTTCTTAGTTGATTATGAGTTGCAATAAGAGTTGGAAACAAATGGCAGATTAAAGACGAGATTGTAATGACAAAACTAAATATGAAGGTCTAAATTCAAGTCCTAGATTGACTAAATATGGACCTCTACAAAATGATACAACTCTTCGCTTAAAAATCAGAAGAGTTACAATATGGACCTCTACAAAATCCAACTTAATTGGAACTAATTGCTGATATTTTTTTATAATATGCAGAAATCAGAATTAAGGTTTATGCACAGAAAACATCAAGACTGGCAAAAAGCCGCCACAATTTGTTCCATTCTCTCACTTCAATTTCAGGCTAAAAAGGTTATTTCACAATCTATTTTAGATACTTATTGCTGAAACTCATAGTCGGGAATATTTTAGCTACTATGAACGAATATTATAAACGAAAAGCACATAAAAGTCCTAAAAGCTTTGCTCTGATCTAAACCAAGTAATTCTCAAGCTGAATATTTTTAGCAACGATCTAATGATCACTAAAGCAGATAAGAATCATATAAAAACCATGCTCTCAAGTCTCATCTAAACCCAGTAATTTTTAAGCTGAAGATTTTCATTTATCTACTATCACCAATCATCTCTGCTATTTTTCAGCTTCTAAATACCAAATTAAAGCAAGATGACAAGAATTCCAAATGTTTACCTATTTAAAGATAACACCAAAAGTCTAGATCAATTAACTCCCACAAAATCTCAAACCCCACAAGGTTAAAGGCAAGAACTAAGTTCAACCCAAATCAAAATTCCACCAACAACAACAGTTAATTATAAACAACACAATTCACTTTTCTTTTTTTAACAAGACAAAAAAATATTTCTTAGAGCACACAGGGTGCTCAAGCCCAAATCTGCTCACTCACAATAAACAGACAACTAATAAACTCATTCTTAACGTCTAGCTACCAGCACATGACTAACCTGAGCCTCCCAAAATTCCTCTCGGATTTTCAAACCAAGAATCAATCTACACCTTTTATTTCTAGAACAAAAGCCTTAAACCAGTACCAAAGATTACTTTTAATTTTTGTGACAATCCTTTCAACATTAACTTGGCCTACTAAATCTTCAACTTAATCAAAACCAAGATGAAAAGAAAAATTAATATGTAAAACATTAATGAAAAAAAAAAAAGTTTACAAAGTTTACCTGAACATTAAGTCCAAGCCTGAAATATTACCGCTCGTTTTATTAAATTCCTCCACCAGTCCGCCTTTCCCAGCCTCAAAACTCCCTTCCTGTCATCGCACAATCACCAGAATCATAGGAAACATCAGTTTCCTGCACTCAAAAATTCTTTGCAGGCACCACTTGGAGTTTCCCTAGAGTCTTGGAATAAAAATTCTTCTTTCTTTTGCAATTCTCTCTGTCTCTTCGATTATATGCTTATACTTTTTATTGCAGAATCTTAATTTGAAAACCTATTTTACTCAATCATTCTCCATCTGACGCTTCGATTCTATGATTTTTTTTTATCTGATTTTAATCAGATCATAGAATAAGGATTCAGAAAGTGAGGTTCGGATTTCTAGCCTTGGTGCAATTTCTTTCGCGACTCCTTGGTCCTCCTTTCTCAATATTTCTTGCATCCAAAACCAAATAACAATCATCTCTTGTAGGGCTTGAGGTGATACTCTTTAAATTCCGAACCAAAAGATATTGATTCTTCCTCGAGCTTCTTCTTCAATCTTCTCCAAGTCCTCAACATATCAGCTTGTATCAAACCTCGATATAGTGTTTCAAAAGTAACCTTTTGTGGAAGAAATCCCTTCTCAACCATCTCCATGAAAAACTCACATGCCTGTCTCCATTTCCTTTTCTCGCATAATCCGTGAACCAAAAGTGTATAAGCATCCAAATCCGGTCCAATTCCACTTGCATTCATATCATTCCAAACCTCCCACAATAGACCCATTTTACCTAATTGCATGAACATTCCCAACAATATATTATATGTATGCATGTCTGGCTTAAGTAAAGAATTCTCCTCCTTCATCCTCCTATAAAATTTCATTGCGCTGTCCACATCCTTCCTACCCCTATATTCCTTGAAAAAAAATTGCGTTTCTGCTGTGTAGGACTAACTCCATAATGTACCATCTCATTTAACAACTCCTCAAAGATCCACCATCCTACCGCAAGAACAAAGACATTTTACAACAGAAGTATATGTCGCAATGCTCGCCCAATCCCCTCTCTTTCATCATCACCAACTTGTCTAAACATAATCGGGGCTTATGTGCCCTGCTATACACATGAAGCAAAATTGAGTAACTCGTGATATCCGCTCCAACCCGCACTCACGCATTTCATCAAACATCTTCTCTGCTTCCCGATCACTCTCTCAAACCTCCCCTCCGGATGCAAACTCGCACGCCTGCAAATCCCATTCAATAACACATTATAAGTAACCACATTCGGCTCAATCCCCTCTCCAACATCTCCCGAAAAACCTCTTTCCCATGTCAATTTTCCCTACCTTGCACCACCCATAAATCAAAATAGTATATAATTTTGAGTGCGCCCGACTCTATATTTCTCCTTGTTAAACACCTCCACCGCCACCTTCACATACCCATACTTACAAAGCGTATCTAAAAGATAACAAAAATAAAAACTAAACCGCGACTCAAAAATCTCGATACCAAGAAAAATGCTCATGTCATAAAATGCACGAATTGAACTTCTTGTCAACCTCCAGAAAATCAACCGTCCCGATCAAGACAAAGAAAGTCGTGAAATCCGGCCAATCACCGTTTGCGTTACCCATTTGTAAAATCAATCGCCACGCAACATCAAATCAAGGCGAACTTTGCACAAAATGTCAATGATAATATTGTATGTTGCGGTGTCGAGAAGAGGAGGAGAAGAGGATAGTTGGTGGGATTGAGTGTATTTAAAGAAGGCGAGGGCAATCTTCGAATGGTGATTCAGGCGTAGGAGGGTCTGGTGGATTAAAGGCGGGGAAAGGGCAATACCATAGAGTTGGAGGGAAGATTCCATGTGGTGGAACGGGTTGTGGTGCCGAATTAGGACTTGGCAGAGAGTGTCCGCATCCGGGGAGTGATGGAGAGGCGGGAGAGATGGTTTTCCAACGGCCAGACATGGCGCCGGAGAAGGGCTGAGTTCTTCGGTATTGGAGAATGAGTGGTAGAGTATGAACTGAAATGTGGGTTTTGCAAATGTCAAACGGGGCCGGAGAAAATCAGCTAATGCCGCCATTTGCGACCTCAAGTGGTCAATTTCTGATTTTTAGGAAGAGAAAAAGAAAGAAAGATGGAAAAGATAAGGCTTAAGTACATGTAGAAATGGAAAGCAAGAATATCTAAAAAAAATGAGTTAATACCTCAAGTAATTGGAACATGGACTTCATGTCTACCAAACTTTGAACTGTTTCTCTACATACACTTTCAAGGAGTTGAGTAGAAGAGAGAGTTGAAAAAGTAACCCATTTACCATGACCTGTGGAGAAAACTGTTTAGTCATTACTCTGTCAATCACATCAATAATATAATTATTCCATTTTCAACTGAACCCAAAACAGGGTAACAGGAGAGTTCATTATGACATTTTTACCAATTGCCTAAATAATGGAATCTGATACTTTTATGGTGCACACCTACAACACCACCAATTGCCTCGGCAATAAATGGAGTATAAATGTATAATATTCCATAGCCAGAAAAGAGAATTATGTAAGAGCAAAGAAGGATTTACACAATGGTGGTACATAAATGATACAAATAAATTCTTCCAAAAAAGGGGGAACGAAAAATAAGTCATAAAAAGTGTCATCAAACACATTTTAAAGAAAGAAATACGGCCCTAACCTCTTCAACAAAGAAGTCGGTTGCAATGCAATACAAGTCTCCTTGGTCTTCCTTCCTAAAAATTCAAAGCAGGATATATGAAAAAACAAATTTGAATGGAAATAAGCAAAATGGTAAATAATCCAAAACGTATAGAACAAATGCAGTAACAAGAACCCATTCTACATGTTAAAAAATCTAGATCTTATAGAAAATACATAGCTCTGAAATTTTTCGGTCCAATATTTCAACAAAACCAAAGTTAATAAAAAATTGTTCGAATAATTATTATGCATAAGGCATTCGATCAGCAAAATATTCAGATCATATAGAAGAAAATATAGTTCCATGCAGCATATACCAAGCAAGTATAAATAAAACCCAAAGTACCGATCCAAAAAAAACCAAAAAGAATGAAAACAGCAGTAGTTGTTTTCCCGTTATACTTTTTTATGGAAAAATTGTTGAAAAATAGAAAACCATCGAACTAGATTTTTTGCAAATAACCAAGAATCTTATAATTTTGGTTTATTCATTCCCAAAATCAGAACATGAATGTAATAATAAATAAAAAAATAAATCTTGAAAAATCTGAGATATTCGAACCATTTTTTTTGTCGAAAATTGAAAACTTAAAAGGAGAAATGAATAGTCATTAAGAGAGAATAAATGGGGAAGGAAACATATTTTGTAGAATGTTTGGAATTTGGATGGGGAATGCCCTAAATGAAGGGCTGAGTTCTTTTTCTTTTTTATTTTCAAAATCGTCTTTTATTGTTTATTGATTACAGATATTGAAATGGGCAAAAAAAAGGTTTACGTATATGGATATATCCGATTATTGAAAATTTGGGCCAGTTTTGTAGACTAGGTGAGGACTGTAACTGGGAGTCACAGTGGTGGTGCAGGTGATGGTTTATTAAATGTAGGAGTCTTACAGTCTTCTTCTAGGTCAAAGGCTCAGGTGCTCATAAACCCAGCTAACTTTTCTAGCTTTTAAGCACCCATAGGGTTTTCCATTGGACTTGCGAGCTTTTCGTGTGATTTTTGTTAAAGCACAAAAAAGAAGAATGTGCTTGTAAGCTGGTTTGCAAGCGAAACTGTATACTAATTTTCCCTATATGACAATGGTGGTTGTTTCCAAAACCATTCATTTGAAATCAACTAAGAGACGGATTAAGCTAAAAATAACTTATAGAATACCCATAGTGCATGCCATCAATCCAGAGTATATAAAACTAAGACGGCAACGATTATTAGGTCATTCACGGCTTCTATGTTGAGTTTGATCCTTTTATCTATGGTCGCAAGTGGGATGCGTGCCAACAGAGACTTGCTCCCATACGCCTATAGAGAAGTTGACACCTTGTGGCCTTTCTTCCAAGGATATTCAAGCAAACCCAGCACTAAATGTTGCAAAGGTGTTAATGTCGGCAGCTTGCCCCAAGACTAGTGTGCAGATGCTACAGGCCCAGGCTGCCTGCTTTTTGGACTTACTGTTGAAAAAGGACTCGTGTTTGTAAGCTAACGCAATGAAATTTATTTTCAAGATTACCTTTCTTGCATATTCAAAATAAAATTTAAAGGGGAATGATGGGCCAAATAACTCTAGTTGCGAAGAAGCAGAAAGTGGCCCCAACTCATTCCACAGAGCTATCTAAACTTAAACATGAGTTGCAAAAGCCGAATAAATAAATAAATAATCTACTCTCTTACTCCATGCCAACACTGACACCCCCAACAACCTCTTCGGCCCTTCCTACACAAAAGCCTTCATTTATACTGTTAGAGGTTTCTGCTTTTTCCCTCCCATTAAAACAAAATTGTTCTGTCTTGCAAACCAATTTGAGCAGAGTCACCGAGAGAGAGTGAGAAAAATCAAACAAACAAGAATATCAGCTAATACAAACCAATTGCTCCTAAAAAACAGAGCAATGAGTAGAACAAAGTTTAAACAGGGTAAAAAAGGAAACTTTTTCTCATACCTCACGAGAAACCTGCCGAATTGTTCTCAATGCCACCTTTGAGAATATTGCAGTTCGCAGTTCTATAGCAAAAGAACTGCAGTAAATTTCAGAAATAAATAAATAAAATAGCATATATGTCATTCTACAGGCCCTTTTCCATGCTAAAGCCCATGACCTGATCTCCATTCTGATATCTAAGGAGCAATAATATAGCATTAAGAAAAACAACCAAACTCCCAGGTAATTCACAAAAATATACCATTAAAGGCAGATGCCCCAGACCGCCGGATACCATATCCAATCAGAACCGCAGCTGGGCTAGCAAAAAGAGCTATATAAGTAGTATTAGCAGCCGTAAACCCAGCAAGTGCACCAGCCTTGCCTGTGGCTGTTCCTAACCAATCAACGGCTAGCTTAAACAAGAATGGCACCTGAATATTTACCACCAACACAAACCCAACCAACGGAAAAAAAATTTGAAAAATCAAAACTTGAAAAAAATATAAATAATATGTCCAGCGAAAAGCGTTGTTCTGCATATAATTATTACTTTAGCGCCAATTAGAATGCCCAGTGCAGCAATGACTCGACGCCGAAACTCAATATTATCTTTCATCCATAAATATTTAGCAACAGTTGCGATGATTTTAGTGTCGCCGACTTGCCCTTCTGAAGCCCCAGTTTTATAGGAGTAGGAGTACAGGAGTACCATCAACCAATTTATACACAAATAATCAATTCATACACAAATATTCTACAAATTTATACCCAATTTCAGTTCATGAGTTTACAAACCCTACAAATAGGAGTAGGAACTAGGAATACCAATTTATAATCAAATATTCTACAAATACCTAATTAATAACTGATTAAAGACTAATTTTCACTTAATAGAAGTTAGGGTTTCAAAGACATACATATAACTTTATGCTAGGGCTGGGCAAAGTTATATTGAAGCATACCTGGTGGCTGGTAGCCGTCCGCCGCAGAGAGTCGAGAGCAGAGTGAGAAGTGAGAGAAGTGAGTCTTCTTGAGAGTTGTCTTGAAAGTCTGAGAAGTGAGAGACAGAGAGTCGAGAGACGGAGAGAGAGTCAGACTGAGAAGTGACCGGCGAGACTCGAGAGCAGAGTGAGTTGATGATGGTTTAACTTCAAAAAAAGTGCTCTTTTTTGTTGACTAAAATAAAAAAGTGTTTTTTTTTTCTTTTTTAAATTTCAGTTGCTATTCAACCTAGCAACTTACTATATATATATATATATAAATAAATTCGGTTATTCGGTTCGGTTAACCAAAATTACAAAGTCGAACCGAATCGAATAACCAAAATTCTAAAAATAAAAACTGGAAAACGGATCGAATTTTTCGGTTTGGTTTTGGTTCGAACCGAATTTTCGATTCCGATCCGGTTCGGTTTGGTCGGTTAATCGAATATTGTACAGCCCTTAGTTGAAGCAATAGGACAATATTTTTATTTTCTATCTTGGCCTTGGGAGTAATTTGCTGGAAGTGGAATTTTGGGCAAGCAAATTAGAAATAAAAGTAATATTTTATTTTATTTTCAGAGACGTTTTTATTATAAATATATTTTTTATTAAGTTTTTTATTTTGTTAATGGTATTATATTTTGGTTTAAGATGTTTGTTTAATGTAAAATGAAGATGTATAACATTATGAATGTTGTTCATGATTGTAGGTAGATTTATTTGAATTATTTCAGAGAAATTTATATATTTTGTCAATAAAAAGTTTTCTTTCTATTTTACTGACTCAATACATTTAAATTGGGGAGTCTTTGTTTTTGAAGAGGGGAGTCTTTCTTTTTAAGTTAGTATTTGATCTATATTTTTTCGTATTACTACAGAGACAGTTTAAGTTAAATATAGCCTATTTTACAATAATGTTTGTTAAAGTTTTAATAATTTAATTGATTTTTTTTGAGAAGAATAATTTAATTGAATTGAAATATGGGTGAAGCTACTCTCACTTTAATTACATAACTAGTAATTCACCCCGTGCGTTGCACGTATATTTTTATTTTAATATTATTATTTTATAATATCTATTAACATGAACTGGTATTTACTACTTTATTTTAGTAGTAATATTCATATAAGGTTATTAAAAACAAAAATTTATCTATCAATTTTATATTTTCAAAAATTATAAACTTAAATGTCTAAATTCAACTCGTTCAAAATTATCCCTCAATTTATGCATGTCTCTAAATTATTTTTTTATATATCCCTTTCTTTCTCACACACCTCTCTATAAACAATTATATATAATTTGTGAGACATGTATTTTTATATTGTACTTGTACTGTTGAAAAAAATGAATACTTCACATTGTTAATAAAAAATATAAATTGAGATATTATTCAAAATAATATGGTAGAAAAAATTGTGAATAAAATTTAAAATGAACTATTATGTCATTGATATAAACGTCAGTAGTAGTAACATAAAGTTTATAACAATATTATAGTAATCCACTAAAAAACTTACAAACATAAATATGATATAACTGAAACAGGGTATAGAAATAGTACAATTGATATCAATATTCATTCTTTGACATTTATTTTCAATAAATGTATGTAAACCCCATGAGTTTTCTCATTTTGATCAACAATGGATTGATGTGAATCGCGCATCAATCAAAAAAATTGATAAAATACACTTGAAAGTTTGACAATCCAAAAATTTTTAACTGCAAAGTTTATTTTAGAATGTAACATCTGTCGATTAATCATATATAAATGATTATATAATTGATTTTACAGCAATTTATTTAATGGCATTGGTTGACAATATAATTATTAATTATAACATATTGAGTTAGCAACACATTATTTTCGTTACAAAAAATCTTTCTATTGACTTACCAAAGCAAAATACCGTCAGTTTTGGATAACTCCAAAATATACATTAGTCGCTAGATATTGATTATCTCATCTTCCAATATTGATTTACCAAAGTAAGGGCACCAGCAATTCTATGATTGTTTTCTAAAGTTATAGTTAATAAACTATATAAAATGATACATATACCAATTAAGTAATATATGATTGATTTTATAGGACAATTGTAGTATTGATTGATCATGTCAATTATTTAACGTCAATTTGATTAGTTTTATTAATATCATATCAAGATATGAAATAGATATGTATAATTTTCAAACAATCAAATATTTGTTACCATTTTTAGTTTTGTAAATATTTTAATTAGTTGTTGTTCTTAATTAAGGTAATATATATTGTTGTCCAATCATTAACTTGTGCACCCTTAGAAATTAAAAAAAAACTCTCATTGACAATTATTGTCTTTTTTAAGTTAATACATTTTTCTAAATTGACAAATATTTAATCATAAGGTACGATTTTCTTAATTTTTGTTAAATTTCTTGTCAATTATCCGTTGTGTGTAGCATAGTCAAATTCGATTAAAAAATATAAATAGATACTCTCAATTGTTTCACCAAATGATTAGTTTTATAATTCTTTCAATCAATAATTGATGGTATCTACAGATTAAAAAAATAAAATAATAAATAATTATTGTATCTATAGTAATGATTACAATCAATTTATTGACTTACCAAATCAAAGCACCGCTAATTTTGAATAACTTCAAAACATGCATTGGTTAGGAGAACATTTGGATTGATTTATCCAAAAATGTATCTTATTTTATATCTTTTCTTTTTTATTCTTTTCTTTTTCTGATTGAGTTGTCTTAGTTGTATCATATATATATACTAATTTTATTCGATAGTAATTAGAGTTGTTAATTATTATTAATTAAGCAAATTATCATCAAATTTAACACCAACGTTGATCAGTGGACCAATTAGAAGATAATTTATTTTTCTAGACTGAACTTAATTAGTATTTGTTCACACTTCTGAAATACCAATATTTCAAAAATAATACAATAAATAAATATTGCAACAACAATTGAATCAATATGAAAGAAAAATCCAAATATTCATTCAAAAGCATGATATAAAAATCAAACATCTTATTAATAATAAAATATTGTCGAAATCAACCATAAAAAAGTCTATAATCCAAAATCAATTTAAATATAAATGGAATTTGGCAGAAGAAAAAATATTTCAATCAATATATGAAAGAGATATATACAATATTTTCGAGCAATAAATATTTGTTACCATTTTGAGTTTTATAAATCTTTCAATCAATTGTTTTTCTTAAGTTAATACGTTGTTGTCCAATTATACAATTATACTCCCTTGTAAATGGAAAAAAATGCTACATTGACCAATTATTGTCTTTCTTATTAAAAAGTAATACATTATAAATTTTATAGATTAATAAATCTCTAATCTTAAAATATATTGACATAAATTATGTTAGTATGAGGAAAAATAAAAAAATAAACAAATCATACAAAAAAACAACTTAAAAATATACAACAAAACTATCAAGAATAATCAAAAAAGAAACTCACCAAATATTGTTCGTACATATCTACAATATAGTTTATATAATAACTCTGTTTATTGCAGAATTCGAGTTCAATATTGTCGATGTTAGCGGGGCACTTAATGAAAACGAAAATAGAGGGGAACGTGAAGATGAAACCATATTTAGTGGTTATGCTTCGAATTTAGGATCAACAATATCAAAGTGTTTCTCTAATGCAATTTAAGTAGTATAAATATAAGAGGACTTAGCATAAATAATATCATAAATAATAAGCAGCCAAAAAAATCTCTGAACACAAAATCAATTGTTAATTCAATGGTGAAAGATACATAAAATCATAATTCGTCTATTTTAACTATTATTTAACAATTTAGGAAAGTTTGAATAGTCATCAGTATTTAAAACTTGATTAATTAATATTATATTGTACAAAATTGCATCGACACCATTGAAACAAATAAACAATATATTTGATGAAGATATGATGTATAGAATCAACACATCATTATAATATATATTTAAGAAGAACTGACATATACTAATATCAATTATGGTGAAATACTAATTATAATTTTTAAAATCTATATATTATATATAGATTAATTGATACTGTAGACTCACTTTTGGTATAAAGTAGGAATACCACTAAATAAAATTTTCCTAATTTTTATACATATAAAATAAGAATACAATTTATGATATTTTTCTAATTTATATACATATAAAGTAGGAATACCATTTACAATCTTTTCTTATAATATTTTCCTAATTTATATAATTACAACAATTTTCTTATAATATTTTCCTGATATAAGAATTTATAATAATTACCATTTATAATGTTTACAATTATTTCCTAGTATAATAAGCAAAAAGAGCGGGAAAATAAAAGTTTCGGATTTCTGCTATTATATATATATATATATATATATATATAGATTGTCATCAGTTTCAAAGACTAATTAATGCCTAACGAAATTGGGAAATTAGCGAAAACCAGATGAGGCTCTGTAGCGATGCATGGACTATCTTAATAATAAGTAGAGCGGTCAAATGAGCCAATCCGAGTTGGCCCTTTGTGCCAAAGAGAAAATATATGGGTTGGGTCAGGCCGAAACTCCATCTAATTTATTTTGAGATCGGTTCGACCCACTTCACCTCATGAAATGACTAGCCTGATCGGGCCACCCGACCTTGTAGACCTAATTTAAATTTTTAGTATATTTTAAAATAAATAGTATTCATCATTTTATACTAATAATTTTACATTAATATGTATGTCATTAAAAAATATTAATTAATATTTTTATTTTTAAATAATTTAACAGTAAAACCAATGAATCAATTTATTTTTATAATTTTCGAAATTACATTATAATTTATTTTAATAATATGTTATGAACACATATTTTTAGGATCTTTTCTTTATTTTAAATTTCAATAACAATATTATATTACACTTCATACATACGATATTATTTATACATTGTAAAAATAAATTAAAGTCAGCCTTTTTTATAAATATAATAATACAATTAGAAGTTTGTACTTTAAAAATTATATTACAATATATATTAAAATATATGATTTTCAAATATAATGACTCATTAATATATTTTATATTTTAGCACACTTCTACATACTTTTTTCAGTTTTAAAATAACATTACATTCTTTTTCATCATGTGTTATGAATTATATATTAAGGATTTGAGTTATATCAAAATTTTAAAATATATTAAACAATTCAGAGTTTGTAATTTATCCGAGTTGTTCTAAGATAATTCGTTTAGGTTAAAAATATATATTACACTCCAAACATGTGTTTCCAGTATTGTTTATAGATTTTAATAAATTAAATTTAAATTTATCTATAAATATAATAATACAATTAAAAGATTAAACTCAAATGATGTATATTGTAATACCAAATTATGATTCTAAACACTATTTTCAAAAATATATAATCTCATTACAATTAAAGATTTGGTTAAAATTATAAAATCAAATTAAATTGATCGTAAAAAACAAATGAGATAATATTATAGCCAATAATGCCGATTTGTTTTATAATTTTTTTCAGATCTTTTTGATTTTTTTAATACAATATTTAATATTGACTAGTCATAAATAAATTTCATAAATTACAATAATTTCGGACAACAAACTATCTTTCCTTTTTTAAAAAAAAGTCCAAAAAATTCACATGTATAATATTTATTTCTAATTAGACATACCAAAATTAAAATTCAATGCATATCATAATTAATAATAGCAAAATTTGAAATAGTAAGATATTGTGTATAGAATGATCATCATTCTGTAATAGTTGTTGAAATTTGCTGAAAATGATAGAATCGATTTATCTTGGAACTTGTAATTGGTGGGATGATAGTGGGCATTCGAGTAGGCACTTGAGTAGACATGTATATTAAACGTTGAATATTAGTCTGGAATAAGAGGACCCTCCCTGATTGGTGTTCTGGTTGTCGGCATTTGGGTGGGTATTTATGTGGGCACTTGGGTGCGCAATTATATTAAATGTCAAATATTAGTAGGTGACAAGAAAATTGAACTCTTATACTCTGATTGGTGTTTTGGTTGTCGGCACTTGGGTGGGTATTTGTGTAGGCACTTGGGTGGGCATTTATATTAAGTGTCAAATATTAATTGGTGACAAAGGAACCTTAATTGATGTTCTGGTTGCCGTCACTTGGGTGGGTATTTGTGTCGGCACTTAGGTGGGCAGTTATATTAAATGTCAAGTATAGTCTGAAATAAGAAAACTGAACTCTTATATCTTTATTTACTGCAGGGGTTCATTTTTTTAAAAATGGGATGGAGTTTGGGATTGTGATATAAGTACATTCTGATGAAAGTTTATAGCGAAGCAATCCAAAACCGTTCTCTTCCCTTTGGATTTCACGTTTACGAATTATTGGAGAAAGCTTATTTTTGTGTAAATTCAATCTAATGACCGTGAAATAGAGTTAACCATTAGTTTGGCTATGAACATGTTGATCCATTACCACCATGTCCAAATCCGATGATGACGATGTCGACTATTTATTCTCATGAATAGCGAGAAGCCTTTGTATGTTCCGATTTGTTTGATTACCAGGAAAACAAGAAAAAAGATATGTTTAAGTCAGCTTGTAGCAACTAGCAATAAGGAATTATTGCCAATCAAAAAACTATCATTCAAGAGGATCTACCACGTCTCGTGCATAACACCAATGAAAGCGGATGGGTTTTCAAACAAAAATCTAATTTTGAAGAATATTTGGTATGAGTATGGAAGACCTTGAGAATGACAAAGATATGTTTTGAGACGATATAAATGTGTCGATGACTATGATTTACAAGAAGATTTGTCTATTACTTCTCAAGGGAAGGATTAAGGGAATAGTGGTGATGGTGGTGAGGCGGCGAAATATATGTCAAACAAGATGGTGGGCCCAAACGTGGATATGGCGAGGGACAGACATGTCTGATCGAAAATGTTGGCTATGGGAAGGAATATGGGCCAAGAAGTGGGCATGAACATGAGCACGAAAATTGTCATGATGGTGGGCAGGAATATCAAATGACTTTTGGGGGGAGTATGGGCACGATGGTGGGCACAAACGTCGGCATAAAGATGGGCGGGAACATGGCATGAAGGTGGGAACACTAGGCTATCATCGATCGTTCATACAAAAGAAATTCTTTGGCGGTCACAGTGGTGTGGGGTCTCTAAGCAATCAATGTAGTTGTAACTCCATCACAGTGGAGGATGATGTTAGATAAATGTTTTTATCATGATTTTGATGATTTTATTTAACTGAGTTTTTCACCAAAACAATGTCCCTAAATATTGTCCAAATACTCCCAATCGATTTAAATTATTTTTACTAATTTTTCGGAGTATTTATTGAACTTTATTTTTATAAAAATCGGACAACTCCTCTGTTTTGAGGTTGACCGGTCACCCTAGAGGGCAACCCGTACCTGAATGTTGTGCAAAACAGAGAACAACTTGTTTGCTGAAAATAGGGAGGGCGACCAGTGTCGTCGACCGGTGTGGTTTGGTCGATCGGTGCCATCGACCAGTCGACATGGTGGTTCAACCGGTGTCTGAAGAAAAATTATTTTTCTGTAATATCTCTCTACATCAAACGGTCAAATACAAGGGCGACCGGTCCAACCACTGTTCGACCGGTCTAACAGTGTATTTTTGGGACTAAGTTTCAAATTTCATATTAGTATTCGACCGGTCGACCTTTGTTATCTATGTCAGCAAATTATATCCGTTGAGAGGCCATTTACAACTACTTTTCTTTATATATTTCTTAACTATATATTTTGTGTAACTTTTTCTATCCTTCTTGTGTAGACAAAAGAGAAGATAGAGGAGCCTTTGGAGTAGCCTATGTTGGAATTCAAATTGTTGAAGCTCTCCTATAAATAGATAAAGGCTTGAAGGATCATACACAAGACACATACACAACAATTCAACAAGAGATATATCAAGCAATTACTTTGTTCTTCAATTTCAACATTCTTGTTGTAATAGCCTAAGGTCTTTCACTTTCACACCTTGAGGTCTAAGCTTGATTCTTGATTACACTTGCACTTTTTAGTTGTAATATTTTTCAAAGTGTAATCTTGATTGTAATTCATCATTCAAACACAAGATATCCTTGTGAGTATTCTTGTGGTAAAAATACACTTGGGTGATCTTAGGTGTTGAAAAGTGTGATACTCTTCATAGGTGAAAGAAGGTTATGGTAATCTTCTTGTGGAATAGTTTGGTGCTCTTCGAGGTGTTGGAGAGTTTGGTGCTGTTAGGAAATTTATTGTTTAAGATTTTGATGAATGCCATGTAAAACTTAGAATAGAAAGTTGGCACCCCAATTCTTGTTGTAAAATGCATTGTAACAATTAGAGCTGGCCAAGCTGAGTCAAGTCACTACGCCCTAACATGCAAGAAAACAATCAAGATCGGAAGGAAGACTCTGCTGTGAGACAATGAGTATGGCAAAGAAGAGTAGACGGAACTCTAAAAAGCAAAATGAGATGCGGCCAAGTGGAGTATCGGTCAAGTCAACTCAAGAAAAGCCAAGTCTCAAGTTGAAGTGACAGAAGAGTCATCCAATGATTGGAAGGCGACTCTAAGTCACCGGGAAAGCAAGGAAATGCGGTCAAGTCGAGATAATCGTAAAAGATCCGTTGCACGTAAATCAAGAGATTTACTTAAACAAGTAATATCTCCACACCACCTTTCTCGGAGTGCTCGACCCCGAAGCGTGCAAAAGGAATGAACCAATGGGAAGCACTACATCATGTCGAACTCGAAAAGGTGAAAGAACAATTCATACGAGGAAATGGCAATTCCAAGGATCGCAACAAGACAAGCAAGCAACGATCGCAAGTGACTTTAAAAAATAAGCCTATCTCTTCAACGGGCAAATTTTTGAAAGATCACTATAAAAGGCGAGGAATGACTCGAGAGAAAAAGAACTGAACCCACGAACATTCAAGAAATCAAATAAACTATAACCGAAAATACTCTCAAATCATTCAAGATTAATCCTCAAGCCTACATTACGAAGTACATCAATCCAACACTCACTGTGAAGGAAAGAGAACTTCAATCGAGTTGAAGAGGAAACTTTTGAAGAAAAGGGGTCTACATTCGGGGAAGGTTCAAGGTTGAACCAAGTCTTAAGTTTTTGGAGGGCTTCGTGATCAAATCCAAAGAGCTTGAGCAAGTGAGTCAGTAGTAGCAAGGCAGCGCCTGAAGAAGCCGAGTCGCGAGAAGCCACCGAGTGATCAAAGCGTCTCGGGCCGAGTCCCAAAGGATCAAGTCGGTTGTGTGATCAAGACTTGTATCTGGGTACATTACCACTTTGTAAACCGATCATTACCTAGTGGATTCCTCCGGGAGTTGGAGAAGAGAGGAGTAGAAGAATTACCCCATCTTCGAACCTCTATAAAAATTTCATTGTGTCATTTACTTTTCAAAGACTTTAATTCTTGCATTTTTAACTCGCTTATATCTGTTGATAAATTTGCTATCCACTTGATAACTTATAAGTACTAAACCAAGCACTAAACTCTTGCTTAATCAAACTTAAGGGTGTTAAGTCTTCCAATAAAACAAAACCACAATCGAGTTAATTCAGAGCCACCGAGTTACTCCATCAACAAATCGATTGAGTCTTTGAGAGATTAACTCTCTTGAGTGACTAAATTGATTGTCCATCAAGGACACACTGTAGTATCAACTCTGAGATTTAAAAGGACTAAATCGAAAATTTGGTAAGGTTTATTCAACCCCCTTCTAAACCTTACACTTACACCCCTTGGGACCTACAAGTGGTATCGGGCGGTTGGTTCATTGAACCCTCTCGCACCGGTTATTCTTGAACTAGATCTCCAAACTTTTCAAAGTCTCGCTTTAGTACTTAAATTTTCAAAACTCTTTTTATCATTAAAAGTTATTATCATGGAAGCAAATTTGACACGCATCCCTATGTTCACTATTGAAGAATTTGATGATTGGAAAATTCGTATGCGAGGCTCATCTATCAAAGATTACATGATGAGATGTGGACAAAGGATAGAAGATGGGCCTCTCGCAAATCTTAAAGGTGAACACTGTCATGCGAAGAGTTGCAACAAGGAGAAGAAGATGTTGCTCCCGGACCGTCATGATTGAAAAACCAAGAACGAGTGGACAAATGATGACGAGAAAAAGATATAACCTGGACAATGTAGCCAAGGACATCCTTTACAAAACCTTGGACAAAGCCATGTCAATAAAGTCAAATCATGCAAAACGGCTAAAGAAATGCTGGGACAAGTGACATTGATTTGTGAAGGCTCGAGCAAATCAAAGAAAACAAATTATCGGTGGGCATGCGAAATTTGAGAACTTCAAAATGATCTCGGGGAGAGAACCTGGATCAACTAGATGCTCGGTTCACGAAATCACAAATGAATTGTCTCGACTTGGAAATGAATATACAGAAGAAATGTGTATGAAAATCCTAAAAAGTCTTCCAAATGAATGGGAAATGAAGGTCATGGCACCGAGACATTCCATGGACCTATCAAAGACATCCAACCATGAGTTATTCTCGGACCTCAAAGCCTACGAGTTTGAGGTGAGAAGAAAAGACCGAGGAAGAGACAAAATTGTACCCAAAACAAATTTACTCTAATTGTTAAAGATGGGAAGAGAGGCGAGGTCAAAGAAGTCATTGACCCGGAAAAATAGCCCGATGGTTAAGAGGTTCAACAAGTTCTTAAATAAGAACTACAAGAGAGGAAAGGGTGAATCTTCGAGAAAGACACTCGGCTCATCCAAATCAAGGGAAGATAGGCCAACCAAGAGAACAGATCATCAAAAAGTTGAGTATCAAAGGGACAATCCAAGAATGGAAAGAGGCTGATCAAAAGGTTGAATATCTATCTTTGAACTGAGACAACCAGTCACTATGCCATTGATCGTCCATATCCTGTAGTCAACAAATACGAGGATGAAGAAGAAAAAAAAAGTCTTGAGAGAAAGAAGACAAGAAAAGAAAAAGGCAATGATGGTTGCAGAGATCTGCTAAATGAAAAGTCAAGAGAGACAATGATTGAGAGCAAAGATGCCGACTACTCAAGTGACTCGAAGAAGAAGCCCCGATCCGCTTGATGGCCAAGGAACAAGATCAACTCGACCAAGAAGATGAGGTACACTCTAACTCATCACACTCGGACACTAGTGATAGTGACCGACACACACACTTCATCACCCACTCGATCTTTATGATTCATTAGGCAAAATGATGAAAGATTTTGAACACACTAAATCCTCACACACACTATTGAATGAGGAGAAACGACTACTCAAAGGTCAAAACTCAAGTGACTAAGGAGCCGAGCACTCTAAGTCAAATAGTCGATGAGAATGAAAGTTTAAAAATTTGAAAATGCTAGATTAATAGCGAGAAATTGCTTTGCTATAGAAAAGAGGAGAATGACCTCAAGAATGTTATTGCCTCATTCACTAAGGCATCTAAATCATTGGATGATCTTATTATGAGTCAAAGAGAATGTGGAGACAAGACAGGCTTAGGATTTAATTCCTCTCATGCTATGTCAAACTTCAAAAGTAATTTTGGAAAAAGAATCTTCAAGCCATGAAGAGTCCGAAAAATCCAAAACTCTAAATGTTGCACACACATTCACTCCAAAGCACAATAATAAGCAAACTGGCCTTGGTTACAAAGGAAAAGGAAAATTGATTGAGTGTCTTTGAAAGACAATGAGAAGAGATTCACCCGAGTCCTCAAAGAAACTCCAAACGAAAAATACTCTGTAAAGAAGAAGCGAGCTACCAAAAACCCCAGAAAACCCATAAAAGAAATACATATGATGGGAATGGTAGAAAATATCCAAGCCAAGTGATTGGAATAATGTGAACTATCGACAGACATGGAATATAAGCCCAAATGGCAAAGGCCTAGAACTCAAAAAGGCCATTCCAAAAGCATAAGAGCTTTCATCAAAGACACATATGCACTTAGGCACTACACTCAAAGACACCACAATTACCCAAGGAAGGCAATTGCTAAAACACATATGCGAGCATACGGACAAAAGGGACAGTTGTATGAACCTAGAATCCCCCAAGCAATTTGCCACGATTAATTATGATTATGGCACTGATAGATGGAAACCCCTTAGAGTCAAATCATTTGGCTATAAGTTGGTTGGATCATCTTACAATTCTAACCCCTCGGGACCCGGACAAGTATGGGTACCTAAAACTTAATTTCCTTGATTGCGGGTTCAAGAACAGTGAGTGCCAAGGAACCTGGTACATGGATAGTGGTCATTCCCGGACATATGACAGAAATAAGAAAAATCATCAAAATTCAAGGAAGTTAAAGGAGCAAAAGTCATATTTGGAGGAAATGAAGCTCTGGCGAAATAAGAGGCATTGGATCCATCAAGAGGAATGAATTAGAAATCACAGATGTTGCATATGTTGAAGGACTCAACTTCAACTTATCGAAAGCATCGATCAACTCAGTGACAAGGGTTACAATGTTGGATTCAACATGGGTATATGCCAAATCAAAGATATTGAATCAAATGAAGTTGTCTTTGCAATGATATAGACAAAAAATATGTATGTAGTGGATTGGTCAACTCGCAACACCCAAAGACTGACTCTTTAGCAAAGAGCACAAGCCGAATCAAGTTGGGTGGGCACAAAAAAAGTGAGTCATCCGAATTTCAAAACGATTAACAAGCTTGCGAATAATCTTGTAGAAGGACTTCCGGACTTTCGAGTATACAAGAAGGAGAGTATATGTGACGCATGTCGAAGGGATAACAAATCAAGTCGTCATTCAAAGAAAAGACATGCCCATCCTCAACAAGAATATTGCATCCGCTTCATATGGATCTATTTGGCCCATGGAACCAAACATAAGTGGAAAGAAATACACCTTGGTGGTAGTAGATGACTACTCAAGATATACATGGACAATATTCATGTGCAAGAAGAAAGAAACTCTACAAAAACTACCACAAGTGATGAAGAGGATTCAAAACGAGAAGAGTCAAACCATCATCAAAATAAGATCGGATAGAGGAATCGAGTTTGTCAATGGAATAATAACTCAAGATCTTTGTATTGAGAATGGTATTGTCATGAACTATCAAAGAAAGGACTCCACGAGAATGGAGTTGCGAAAGAAGGAACAGAACCTCAAAGAAGCAAAGAGGACCATGTTAGGTCAAGCAGGGTTACCAAAAGATTTTGGGCTGAAGCAATCAACACAAACTTGCTACACCCAAAACAGATGTATGATAAATAGACAAAATGACAAAGACTCCTATGAGATCCGATCGGAAGAAAACCAAATGTTGCATATTTCGAATATTTGGATGTAAATGCTTCATCCACAACAATGGCAAAGACAACCTAAAGGCTTTTGATGCTAAAGTCGATGAAGGTATCTTCTTAGGATACTCAAATGAAAGCGAGAGCTACAGAGTACTCAATAAAAGGACTATGGTTGCGAAGAATCCATTCATGTGGTATTCGATGAGCCAAATGTAAATAGATAAGACATTGAAGAGTCACCGATAAGTCAATCATCCAACCATCTGAAAAGTCCCTTATCTTTGAAGTTTGAAGCCGGAATTATCAATTCGAAGAAGATGAGATATCTGAATCTCAAAAACAAATGGAAAATTTGCAGCTAAGTGATTACGAGAGAGTCGACCCAAACAACACAATGCAAGTCGATCGAATCCAGCTAACTTACTCCAACCTGATGTAAGATGGCTAAGAGACCATCCACCGAACTTGTCATTGGAGATATAAGAGAAGGTGTCAAAACAAGATCCGAACTCAACAAGAAGCTATGTTCACATGCTTCATCTCGCAAATAGAGCCCAAAGACATGTCACAAGCATTGGACGACACACATGCAAGAAGAGCTGAATCGTTTGAAAGAAATAAAGTATGTGAATTAGTGCAAAGACCATACATCAAAATGTTATTGGCACCAAATGGGTGTTCGAAATAAGATGAACGAGGAAGGTTACGTGGTAAGAAACAAAGCAAGACTAGTAGCCAAAGGATATTGCCAAGAAGAAGGGGATAGATTTTGATGAAACATTTGCCCTCGTAGCAAGATTGGAAGCTATAAGGATGTTTCTTGCCTATGCGACTCACAAGAATTTCATTGTATATCGATGGATGTGAAAAGTGCATTTCTAAATGGTTTATTGGAAGAAGAAGTGTATGTTGAACAACCTCCGGATTTGAGCGTAAGACTCTTGGAGATAAGGTATACAAACTCAAGAAAGATCTATATGGATTGAAACAGGCACCCGAGCATGATATGATACTTTGTCACAATTCTTAACCAAAATGGATTCACAAAAGGAAAAGTAGATAGAACACTTTTCGAATTCAAGACAAAAAGAGTATCTTTGCTTGTTCAAATATATGTGGATGACATCATTTTTGGCTCCACAAACAAAGAGTCAGTGTGAAAAGTTTTCAAACCTCATGCAAAGTAAATTTGAAATGAGCATGATGGGAGAGTTGACATTCTTCCTTGGACTCCAAGTGAAACAATTTGAAGGATGGAACTTTCATAAGTCAAACAAAATACACGAGATTTAATGAAGAAGTTTGGTATGGAGGAGAAGTCTTCGTAAAATACCAATGAACACATCGATCAAATGGACATGGATGCGGATGGCAAGCCTCAGTAGATCAAACAAGATCTGAGAGCACTTATTGGATCAACTTTGCTCTATCTCACAACAAGCAAGCCGGACATCACCTTTCTTTGTATGTGTATGTGCAAGATTTCAATCTGCTCCAAAAGAGAGCCATATGACAAAGAAAAGAGAATACTTGAGATACTTGAAAGGAAGCCAAGAAGTAGGCCTATGGTATCCAAAGGAAGGAGGATTCAAGCTAATTGGCTATTCGATTCGACTATCCTAGATGCAGAGTGGACAGAAGAGCACTTCAGGCACATGTCAAATGCTAGGAAACAAAGCTAATTTCCCTGGTTTAGCAAGAAGCAAAATTCAATAGCCACCTCTACAACAAGCAAAATACATAGTCTGCGGGCAATGTTGTGCCCAAGTCCTATGGATGAGACAAAGTGAGAGACTATGAAGTTGAGGAAAAAGAAATTCCAATCATGTGTGATAACACAAGTGCAATTGCAATCACTCAAAATCATGTGTTGCATTCAAGAACAAAGCATATTGATGTCGATATCACTTCATAAGAGATCATGTTGAAAAGAAGGACATCATCCTGGAATATATCTCAAATCGATAAACAACTAGCCGACATCTTCACAAAACCATTATGTGAGTCAAGATTTGAAGAACTCAAACATGAGTTGGGGTTAATTGAACGAAATGACACACGTAAGAATCAAAGAAAAGAAATGGAACAAAGAGGAGGTGAAAAAGAGTTGAACACATAAATCGACCTCGAATCACCAGATCGGAAAGTCACTACAATCGAGTCACCGATAAATGAAAGTCACTAAAGAAACTCGTGAGAAGTAGAGTTAAATCAACCTAAAGGATAAGTTTGAGTCACTTATAAGCAAAGTGACAAAAACGCATCGTTTGACTAAGCGGGAATGTTTTAAGAAATACGTCGGCAGATAATGATGATGTGTACGGACATAAAGTGCACAACAAGCTTATGATTGGATATAAATCTTTGCCGCATTAAATACGAGATATTAAATGCTAAATAGGCGTGCAAAATCTAAGTCGTTGATTTCGATCACATTTCAAAACCACCCGCACGCCCTTTCATAAACCATATTTAAACCATTTTCGTCCGTTTCTCTCTCACACTTCTAAAACTGTTCATTTCTTTCTCTCAAAAGCAAAGGCAAAAACTTCTCTCGAAACCCTATCAATCTTCAAATCAATTTCTCGAGTTTTTCTTCGATATAATCCCGAAAAATGGCACCAACTTATAACTTTACCAAGTTAGGAAAGCAAATCCACACCTACTCTACGGTGGATTTCGACGGAATGGTGAAACAGGGTCCGGCGACACCCTAGTGAAGAAAATCGCCGAAAAGTTGGAAACGTCCCAAAAACCGTTTACGACGTTAGAATATCCGATGACATATGTGGAGGAAGTCGCATATTCTACGTGAATGCCGAGATTCACGATGAAGGAATAAAGTCATCCATCACTAAAGCGGTGACTATCTCTCGCCAAGGATTTGGTGAACATTGCTCACTACCCGCCAGATGGAGCATCGTGAGATTAACGGTGATGTCAACCTGGCTAATGCTTGGAAAGAAATAGCCAAGCCCGACTTTGCCGATAAAATAGTGTATACAACAAACAAAAGATCACCAAGGAGGATGATCACAAGTCGTTGGACATAGTTGCCAAATGTATCGACATCAAATTTGGCGGCTTTGACCAATCACAAAGGCAAAGCCGATTGTAATGGCCGCAATCATCGCAGAAAAAGAAGATAAACTGGCGGGCTGAGTTTGTCTCTGACAAGACTCTGCCAACGTGGGGAACAAATCCTTTAAGGAAGATGGCACATTTGGAGGATCCCTGGATATGGCCTAGTGATTGGCCGGCTAATGGAGGTGAAAGGAGTCCTCTTAGACATGGGAAGGCATTCCATGATAACAAGAGGATGTTCGAGCAAACCTCTCTGGCGCATAGAAGAGAGCTTACGCCAAGAGAGCGACACTGAGGGGGAATCACCAGAAGATACGATTGTTTCCTCTCCCGGCCAAGAAGAAAGTCGCCCTGCGGCAAAGAAAACCAAACATGCTCCCGCCCGCAGCTAGAAGTCACCGCCCCCAAGAGTCGTGTCTCCCGCCCTCGCAGCTAGCGGGGTCGAGAAGGACTCACAAATACCTTCTCCGATCATCAAGAAGAGGAGAACCGAGAAGCCAAGACGGCCCGCTCCTCGAGAAAAGACACCAAAGACGCCCTGCCGCCCCAAGACTCGAGAGGACACCGTCTCGAACCGAAATCCTCCGGTACAAACTAGGAGACGAAGACGAACTATCAAGCGCTCCGAGTCGGAGAAACCAAATGAGTCGACCACTCAACTAGCTAGAGCAGAATCTGGAGACTCGGCTGGAGAAGTAGAGTCTCCGGATGTAGTTGATGAAACCAAGTCTCGCAAGGCGATCAAGAGGCAACTCAAGACACAACCGTAGTTCACGCAAATTGAAAACACAAGAAGAAACGCCAGAGCGGATAGTGATGTGATGATCCTATCCCACCTTACCCGACATCCAAAATCGTCTGCGTGAGTGGAGGAAATGGAAGTTGAGTAAGTCAAGGAAACAGTTCCAACGACACGAGTTTATAGAAGAAGAAGAGAACCGCTAAATTTCCTCGGATTAACTCTCGTGCTCCCACTGGGATGAAGACAACTGCATGGACATCCTGCAGATCTACAAGGACAAGGAGAAAGAAAAGCAAGCGAGAGAAAGCCGAGGCACGTGAGAAGGCAAGCATCGCCTCTATCTCCCGCACCACGTAACACACACATCCTCTCCTTGATGTCTTCTCGGCGGTGATGAGGAACCGGAGAATTCTCACGCCACGTAAGAGTTGCAAATGTAGCAAGCATTGCATGAATCCAGAATCCTTCACGAGCAAAGATTGATGGAGGGACCAGAGAGTCCTCCGAACACAACTCGAAATTGATCCAATGGGAGTGGTTCAAAAAATTGCCACTGTTGTTGCTGCCACCACTTCCCACTCACTCGGAAGAAGGCAATAAGGGACTTGGCGATGAAACCGGGATAGTGGGGACCCCAAATCGAGCCAACCCCTATTGAAGGTGTGTTACCACCGCCCTAACGGCTGAACAATCAATCAAACAAAGGGAGTTTGGAGACGAGTGACCCCATTCAAGTCACTCACCGGTGCGCCCAGGGGAAACTCTCCTCCACCGCAAAGAAGATCGAGGATGCTTTGCAGATGACTACACAACGAATCAAGGAGGCGAAGGAGAGAAATTACAAACACAAGAAGAACAACAACAAGTTGCCATCAACGGCTCGACGATTGAGACTGCCTCAAAATGGTGCCAAACTCGCTTAAAAAGGCTAATGACGCCGATCGATGCACGAGGCAAAAAGAACAACCCAGGGAGTTAACACTCAGGCGATGAAAGTACAATCCATGGGGTTGAGACTCCAATGGATGCCACCACGAGAAGACCCTAAGACAAATGACACTATCGAAAGGGAGGACCAAGGCCTTGCCGCAGAGAGACTAGCCGGAGGTACCGAAGGCCCATGGGAGGTTGAGACTTCCCGGGTAAAGAGGTCAAGTAGAGAACATCCCTCCTGCTATCATCGACCCATCCGAGAAGGAGATAAGCGCACTTCATGATTCCCGGATAATCTGATGTAACCTTTCGGGATCGGAAAAGGCGAAGAAGAAGTTCCGAGTCATCCCCTGCCAAAAGACTCACTTCGGGATGTTCCAAGCACGAGCAAGTCGATCCCAAGACTACTCGTCAAACCTTTAACTTTGATGATGAGCCACCAATGGAAATCTCATCATCGTCCGATGACGCTTCGATAAGGCCGAGGACCGTCTACTCAAATGGAAAAATCAGACCAGACCAACGGTTGCGGAGACAATTGAGGCTCGCCAGCGGGTCCACTTCACAACAAAACCCAACAACAAGAGACCACCGCGCGGACTCCTCAAGTCGCAAAGCAGGTCGATTCCTAAAAGAACTTCACGCGCACCACTCATCATCGAACAAATCCCGGTGGGCGGTGATGAATCTTTATAGAATCTTTTCCTTTTTCCCTGGAGGTACCCGACCTCCATGAAGAGTCGAGAGAATGAACGCGCACGCTATCACGCACGACTCCCGTTTTCTCTTGAGTACCATTGTTCCACCCGCTTATGACTTTGATGTTTGTATGGCCATCACCGCAATGAAAGAATCACTGAAGTTCGAAAAAGTGTTCAAGACACTATTTGCTTGAGGTTGAACGGATGGAGAGGCATCGAGGCCTCTTTGGACATGCGATCAAACAACAGAGATGCCAACCTTACGGCCGACTTGAGAGAGGCATAACGATCGAGAATAAGGGAATGGTGGCAACAAAGAAGAACAATGCATGTGAACAAGTCGATTCTTCGAACATTGTTCAACAAGCCTGTATGGAGAGCCGAAAATGCCGATGCAAAAACAAAGCCGAGAGAACATATTGAGCACATGCATGAAGCTCATACTTTCCGAGATAAAGTCAGCTGCGTGAGCAAAATACAAATGATCTACAGTTTGGAAGAACACATGACAAGAAAATTCAGCCTTCTCATGGCCGAGATGAAAAGCCGATTTCAAGCAGAAATCCAACGCTACTCGATCCGAATTCCGTGCGCATACAACGCAGCCAGGACCAAGCAGAACTCGACCATCGAAGACTCGACTTCATGCTTGCCAGATGTTCCCTGGGTTCATCTATCCTTTGATGATGCCAAAAAGGGGGAAGAGGAATACCTTAAAGCGCTAAAATCAAGCTGAAAAGAAAGGAAAGCGGTGAGAAGGGAAAATCACCGAGGAATTTTTGAAACAAAAGAAAGGAAAGCTTGTTGAGGGGAAGGATCAACGGATGTGACATTGATGATTGCACAAACCCCCAACAAGGTCCTCATTACAGGTGACATTATAAGCGGCAAACTCCTCAGTGACTCGCCACTCCAACACTCTGCTTGTATCCATGGCCGATAAGAGAAAAACAATTGAAGCGGGGATGAAGGAAGTGGAAGGAATAATGGATGCCCGAATTATGAACATCTTGAAAGAACACGGAGGCATTCCAAAGAGAGGAGAGACACTTATGCCATCTCGGATGTCGGGAGACAGAGCCGCGATCGATTGATGAATTTAAAACGCTTGAATCGAGGGGATACTTTGCAAATATGTCTATGGCTCAAGCTTGGGACTTGTATCTTGGGAAAAGGGTCTCACGTTATGTGAAGAAGGCGACAGCAAAGCAGACTACCGCAATCACTCGCTCTGTCACTCCACTCAGTCACTCACTGGAAAAAGAAGACCCCGACAAGATACGCCCGGAGAGGTAGAGGAAGAAGCGGAGGAGGAAGAAGCTTGACTGGAGGCCTCTGCCCAAAACATTGAATATGTGGATCCAGGGAAAGAAATGAGGGATCTACTTTGGGCTTGACCAAGTAGCAAATTTGCAAGTGGCTAAAACTAACGCCGAGTATGTAAAAAGACTAGAAGAAGAAGAAAACAAGAGACAAACTCATCTATGGGAGGAAAGACAGAAAAGAATAAGAAGAGATGAAGTTTGCTGCCGGGAAGGCATATGAAAAGAAAAAGAAGGCGGTGGCGACGAGAAAAAGAGAGAAGAAGAGAAAGAAGATCTTGATCAAGATGAAAGAAGGAGACAAAGGAGATGAAGTGTTCTTTGTCCACCCTTCGTGTATTTTATTATGTAAATACATACAATGTAAGTCTTCTCGTAATAAAGCTATAAATTCTTTATTTTTTTGTGAAGACAAATATGTGCTCGATACACCTTGTAAACAGGTTTTGTGTAAAAGAACAAGAATGATATGATCAATAAACGGATTGATTCTCAGCGCATACATTCTATGTCAATACACTATCTCAGTATGTATCTTTGCTATTTGCATTTTTGAATGGTTTAAGTTTTGGCATCATCAAAAAGGGGGAAATTGTTAGGAAATTTATTGTTTAAGATTTTGATGAATGCCATGTAAACTTAGAATAGAAAGTTGGCACCCAATTCTTGTTGTAAAATGCATTGTAACAATTAGAGTTGTGGTGAGTCAAGTCACCTACGCCCAACATGCAAGAAAACAAGCGAAGACTGGAAGGAAGACTCTCTGTGTGAGACAAATGAGTATGGCAAAGAAGAGTAGACGGAACTCTACTAAAGAAGCGGTGAGATGCGCCAAGTGGAGTATCGGTCAAGTCAACTCGAGAAAAGCCAGTCTCAAGTAGAAATGTGAAAGAGTCATCCAATGATTGGAAGGCGACTCCAAGTCACCTGGGAAAGCAAGGAAATGCAATCAAGTCGAGATAATCAGAAAAGATCCGTTGCACGTAAATCAAGAGATTTACTTAAACAAGTAATATCTCCACACCACCTTTCTCGGAGTGCTCGGTCCCGAAGCGTGCAAAAGGAATGAACCAATGGGAAGCACTACATCGTATCGTAACTCGAAAAGGTGAAAGAACAATTCATACGAGGAAATGGCAATTCCAAGGATCGCAACAAGACAAGCCAACGACGCAAGTGACTTTCAAAAATAAGCCTATCTCTTCAACGGGCAAATTTTTGAAAGATCACCATAAAAGGCTGAGGAATGACTCTAAGAGAAAAAGAACCTGAACCACGAACATTCAAGAAATCAAATAAACTATAACCAGAAATACTCTCAAATCATTCAAGATTAATCCTCAAGCCTACATTACGAAGTACATCAATCCAACACTCACCGTGAAGGAAAGAGAACTTCAATCAGTTGAAGAGGAAACTTTTGAAGAAAAGGGGTCTACATTCCAGGAAGGTTCAAGGTTGAACCAAGTCTTAAGTTTTTGGAGGGCTTCGTGATCAAATCCAAAGAGCTTGAGCAAGTGAGTCAGTAGCAAAGCAAATGCCCTGTGAAGAAGTTCTAGAGTCGTGCGAGAAGCCACCAGTGATCAAGGCGTCTCCAGACCGAGTCCCAAAGGATCAAGCCGGGCCGTGTGATCAAGACTTGTATCGGACTATTACCACTTTGTAAACCGATTATTACCTAGTGGATTCCTCCAGGAGTTGGAGAAGAGAGGAGTAGAAGAATTACCCCATCTTCGAACCTCTATAAAAATTTCATTGTGTCATTTACTTTTCAAAGACTTTAATTCTTGCATTTTTAATCGCTTATATCTCACGATAAATTTGCTATCCACTTGACAACTTATAAGTACTAAACCAAGCACTAAACTCTTGCTTAATCAAACTTAAGGGTGTTAAGTCTTCCGGCCAAAAAACAAAACCACAATCGAGTTAATTTAGAGCCAACAACTGAGTTACTCCATCAACAATCGATTGAGTTCTTGAGAGATTAACTCTACTGAGTGACTAAATTGATTGTCCATCAAGACACAATTTGTAGTATCAACTCGTAGATTTAAAAGGACTAAATCGAAAATTTGGTAAGGTTTATTCAACCCCCCTTCTAAACCTTACACTTACACCCCTTGGGACCTACAGGTGCTTTTCAAGTCGGAAGATTGTGGTAATCTTCACAAGGTGCCGTTTCAAGAAGATTGTAGTAATCTTCAAAGAGGTGCCGTTGCAAGAAGTTTGGTGCTCTTCAAGTCGGAAGATTGTGGTAATCTTTTAGGTAGATTGTTGTAATTTTCAAAGAGGTGTTGTAAGGTGATGTTATAATAGGGTAACTATTTATAAAATTCTTTTTCTTTTTTGAAATCCACCCCGGAGATACTGGGGTGGTAGAGGATTAGGCCTTAGGTGGGTTGAACCTCTATAAATCGACGTATGTTGTTTACTTCCTGCACTTCCATTCTTGTCTTAGCTTATTCATTCGAAAAAGAGGGCATAATCGAGAAAATGGACATAATTTATTCACCCCCCTCTCTAGATTATCGTAGCCACTTGGACTTACAAGTGGTATCAGAGGCAAAATCTTTGGCAAGCTCGTTCCACATCGCGAGTAAAGAAGAACGATCAATGGCTACGAATGAAGTATATCTTACCACCAGCGCCTCCACCAACAAGCCACCACTATTCGACTCCAAAAATTATATATTTTGGAAAGAAAGAATGGAATGTTTCCTACAAAGTTGTGGGTTCGATATTTGGCACATGGTTATAAATGGAGTATCCATCCCGATGAAAGACATAACTCAAACTTCCAAAGCCCTAAAGGAGCTCGATGATGACGACAAGAATATTTTATCCATAAATGGTAAAGCTCTAAATATTCTTTATTGTTCTCTTACCTCTACGGAATACAATCATATTCGAGGGATACGATCGACACATGAGGTGTGGAAAAAATTAGAAACTATCTATGAAATATATGCAAATGAAAGGAGCAATTCAAAAGCATCTACTTCTCAATCGGATACTATATCAAATCCAACAACATGGGATGAGCTTCTTACAACCTTCGATGATAAAGAAGCCGAGCAATGTCTAATGGGAATCGAAGAAGACAATGAGGTACGCTCTAACTCTTCTAATTGTTTTAGTAATGAATTGGAAGATGATTATAATGAATTGCAAAATGATTTTGATGAGCTTCAAAATAAATTCCAAAGCTTGCTATTTAAATACAAAAATTTGAAAAAGGAATTCAACACTATGAAAAATAAAAATGGTAGTTTACTTGCTTCATATGAATCACTTTCTTGTGCTCACACTACCACACTAGAAACCTTGAAAAAGAAAATAGTACTCTTGTTAAGGATATTGATTGCATGAAAAAGGATATGTTAAAGTTTAACTTGAGTACCGATAAAATGACCAAGATTCTTGATGTTCAACGTTGTGATCATTTGAAACTAGGACTTAGTTATAAGCCTAATGTTATTAATGATAAGAAAAAGAACCAAGTCTCTATGCATGTTGGTCATTATGCTTCTAGAATTATTACATGCTTTTATTGTGGTAAAAAGGGTCACACGACAAATACTTATCGGGCTAGAAATAGCTCTAATTATTATTGGAGACCTAAAAGTCTCAATACTAATCCTAAAAGACCCAAACACTTGAGGGTACCACAAAACAATGTCATATTAGGTACTCGGAGTAATAACAATCAACAGAAATTTATTCCGTCAAATAGACATCAAATGCTCGTGTCATTTGATCAAAGTAAAAGACATCATCAACAAAATGATTTTCCAAAAGAGAGATATTATCAACAATGGGAGAAATGCAACCCTTGGAAATGGAGAAATTGGACAAACCATCATCAATAAAATGATTTTCAAAGAAAAAGACATTATCAACAATAGGAGAAACACAACCCTCGGAAATGGCGCAATTGGTAAACCGTATCTCCCTATTGATATATGCATATTGTTCTACTAAATTTATGTTTGTCTTAATTGTCAAAATGACTTTGTTTTAAAAATATCTCTTAAAAATGAGGTCTCTACTAAGTACTCTTGGATTTTCAAAACTCTTTTAAAAGAGACCTTGTATAGATTTTTCTAAACTTTAGTACTCTTACATGTTTTATCATCTCTTATGAATTTATACTAAAAGCATAGTATACTTATGTTATTTCTAAAGTCGTTTTATTACTTAGCCGATAATGTTGCATTTTTACTATGCTCTTGTACAAGACGTTTTGTCAAAGTTTTAAATAGCTTGATATAAATGTTCGTCAACACATTATCTATTTTATGATTTATCAAGATTGACATACTCAATCGAGGCATGTTCATTATTGTTATTTTACTCTCATAGACTAGATATACTTGGGCTATTTTTCTTGCTAATATAAGCGATGCCGTTAATGAGTTTGTTAAGTTGTGTAGACTTATTGAGAATGAGAAATGAAGAACTCCAAATATTAGTTACTTCAAAATATTTGGATGTAAATGTTTCATTTTGAACACCAAAGATCAATTGGATAAACTTGATCCTAAAGCCGATGAAGGAGTGATGTTTGGAAATTAGTACCTTGTTCTCCATCTCAAACAATTATTGGTACGAAATGGGTATTTCGGAATAAACTCGATGATCAAGGCATTATTATTCGAAACAAGGCAAGGTTAGTCAAGAAGAAGTTGATGCAAGGTGAATTCGAGATGAGTATGATGGGGGAGCTTAAGTTCTTCATTGGACTTCAAATTAAACAATGCCAAGAAGGTATATACATTTCACAATCAAAGTATACAAAAGAACTCTTAATGAAGTTCATCATTGAACAAGGAAGAACCGTCACTACTCCAATGACAACCAATATCAAGCTAGACAAGGATGAAAAAGGCAAGTCGGTTGATGAATCTAAGTATCGAGGTATGATTGGTAGATTACTTTATTTAACCGCAAGAAGACCGGATATTCTTCATGTCGTATGCCTATGTGCTAGTTTTCAAAGCAATCCCAAAGAATCTAATATGAATGCCGTTAAAAGGATTTTTTGATATTTGAAATGCACTATTCAATATGGTTTATTTTATCCAAAGAATGAAAAATTTTCTCTTAAAGGATATAATGATTCGGACTATGCGGGAAATATTGATGATCGCAAAAGTACTTCTGGATCATGTCAATTTTTAGGCGATTTCCTAGTGTCTTGGTTTTCAAAGAAATAAAATTGTGTTTCACTATCAACGGCCGAAGTCGAATATATTTCCGAGGCCTTTTGTTGTACTCAATTGCTTTAGATGAAACTAACCTTAGCGGACTATAAATGTTCTTTTGAAAATATTCCTATTTTTGTGATAACACGTCCGCTATATATATTGCTCAAAACCCGATTCATCATAACCGTACTAAACATATTGAGGTTCGTCATCATTTTCTAAGGGATTGTGTTTCCAAACAAAAAATTGAGATGCCTTTTGTTCCGTCTCTAGATCAACTCGCGGATATTTTTACAAAACCGCTATACGCCGAGTCTTTTGCTTCTATACGAGCTTGTTTAGGTATAATGCATATCGAATAAGGTCTATGTTTACTATTTGCGCGTTTTTAAAACTTAGGGGTGAAAAATCGGATTTTGGATCAAATTTCGGAATACATAAGAACAGACTGCTCTAGTGACCAAATGGAGTGAGGTCGACCGATCGACATCATCTCTGACCGGTCGAACTTATCAAAATTTCTGATAAAATGCTTTCTGTTACCAGACTTAGCCATTTTGGCTTTTCTCCTCCATTTTTTGACCCTTTTACAATTTTCAAACACAATTCACTCAAAATGAATTTTGTTGTATAATTTCTATATCTTGGACATCATATTGCTCGTTTATCATCATTGTTGCTCATTTTTATCGGTTAATTCGTAAGATTTCTTCATCCTTAATCTCAATTGGGTTGAACCCTTGAGAACTTGGTTTAATGTTAATGTCTTGATATAATTCATATATATTTGTGATGAGCATATTGATTATTATTGATTGGATGTTGTAAAATTGCAATTTGGTGATGAAAAATTGGGCTTGATTGCACTTACAAACGCTATATACACTCTTTTTTTATTCGACGCACGTTAAGTGTTTGGCCAAATATCTCAAAGAAAATTTCATACCTACATGATTCTCTCAATTTCAAAAGTCTTATAATTTTATAGAGATCATGTTTTGTCAATCAAATGAGCTTTTACAAGTTAATTTTTCTACTTTTCCTTAGTTTTTTGGATTTTTAAGCTTCGTGATCAATAGCTCGATAAATCGGTTAAATTGCGCACTTTGATATGATTATATGATGTTTTTATTGTGCTAACATTCTTATTGATTATTCCAAAGGGGGAGAAACAGGAAATACGCTCATACGCTCAAAGAAGCTAGAAAAAGCTCGCAAAAAAAAGCAATAAGTTGTGGCTATTAAAAGCCAAAAGTTGTATATGATACTTAGTCCTATAGTTGTATTATGGACTTGTATATTTGTCTAATGAGTTCTTTTTGACAGGGAGAGCTTCTAAGTTCTTGTTATTTAAGCTCAAAGTTGGAAAGCTGAGCTTTTAGCTTTTATGTGCTTGCTTCTATCATTACTCTTATTGTGATTGTTGAAAGGGGGAGCTTGTACAAAATATTTTTTGAAAATCTTTACTCTCATCCTTATGAATATTTTGCATGGAAACTTGTCGCTTTTATTAGTTGTCGCTTGTAGACCGAAAAACTTGATTTATTTTCAAAATCGACCTCTAAAAATTATTTTGGTTTGTAATTATCAAAAAGGGGGAGTTTGTTAGATAAATATTGTTATCATGATTTTGATGATTTTATTTAACTGAGTTTTTCACCAAAACAATGTCCCTAAATGTTGTCCAAATACTCCCAATCGATTTAAATTATTTTTACTAATTTTTTGGAGTATTTCTTGAACTTTATTTTTGACAAAAATCGGACAACTCCTCTGTTTTGAGGTCGACCGGTCGCCTTAGAGGGTAACTTGTACCTGAAAATTGTGCAAACCAGAGAAAAACTTGTTTGCTAAAAATATGGAGGGCGATTGGTGCCATTGACCGGTGTGGTTTGGTCGACCGGTGCCGTCGACCGATCGACATGGGGATTAGACCGATGTCTGAAGAAAAAATATTTTTCTATAATATCTCTCTGTTTCTACATCGAACGGTCGAACCCAAGGGTGACCGGTCCAATCACTGTTCGACCGGTCCAACAGTGTATTTTTGGGACTAAGTTTCAAATTTCATATTAGTATTCGACCGGTCATTTACAGCAAATTATATCCGTTGAGAGGCCATTTACAACTACTTTTCTTTATCTATTTCTTAACTATTTGTGTAGCTTTTTTGATCCTTCTTGTGCAGACAAAAGAGAAGATAGAGGAGACTTTGGAGGAGCCTATGTTGGAATTCAAATTGTTGAAGCTCTCCTATAAATAGATGAAGGCTTGAAGGATCATACACAAGACACATACACAATAATACAACAAGAGATACATCAAGCAATGACTTTGTTCTTCAATTTCAACATTCTTGTTGTAATAGCCTAAGGTCTTTCACTTTCGTATCTTGGGATCTAGGATTGATTCTTGATTACACTTGCACTTTTTAGTTGTAATATTTTTCAAAGTGTAATCTTGATTGTAATTCATCATTCAAACACAAGATATCATTGTGAGTATTCTTGTGGTAAAAATACACTTGGGTGATCTTAGGTGTTGAAGAGTGTGGTACTCTTCATAGGTGAAAGAAGGTTGTGGTAATCTTCTTGTGGAAGAGTTTGGTGCTCTTCGAGGTGTTGGAGAGTTTGGTGCTCTTCAAGTCGGAAGATTGTGGTAATATTCACAAGGTGCCGTTGCAAGAAGATTGTGGTAATCTTCTAGGAAAATTGTGGTAATCTTCAAAGAGGTGTTGTAAGGTGATGTTGTAATAGTTTTGATAATTATTTATAAAATTCTTTTTCTTTTTGAAATCCATCCCGGAGATACTGGGGTGGTAGATGATTAGGCCCTAGGTGGGTTGAACCTCTATAAATCGACGTGTATTGTTTACTTCCTGCAATTCTATTCTTGTCTTAGCTTATTCATCCCCCCTCTAGATTATCGTGGTCACTTGGACTTACAGATGATTTACAGGTAGGGTCAAGTTTTCAGTACGAAAGAAGAATTTAGTCGGCAACTTGCAATAATTTGTATGTTGAAAAATAGACAACACATTATAAAGTCAGTCAAAGTTAGATTTGTTGCAAGTTGTGTGGATAAAAATTATGGATGGATGATACTTGTGACTAGGCGGTGAGGTAGGCACGTATAGGTTGTTGTAAAATATAAAAATTGCCATTAGTGTTCGATTGACTTGAACAACCATGAGCATCGACAGACAATGACTAAGGTGTTGGGTGAGGCAGTTATGTTACTAGTGGCTACTGGTATGGACGGAAACAACCAAATTTATCATTTAGCATTTGCCATTGTTGGCTCGATGAATGATGCTTTATGGAAATGGTTTCTTGAAAAGATAAATGGCTTATTGGCATATAATAAGGATTTGGTTATTATCTCAGACCACCATCAGTCTATTGTGTATGCCGTCAAGGAAGTTTTCCCCATTGCACACCATGGGATTTGCATCTGCCATCTAAGATAGAATCTTGTTGCCAAATTTAAGGGTGTTTATGTTTCGACTCTACTCTATTGTGCCGCTAAAACATATATTGAATTTGAATTTTGACATATCATGAACGAGATACATTTTGTATCTACTGATGTATGTAACTACTTGACGACTGAAAATATTAAGAAGAAACAATGGGCTCGTGTGTATTTTCCGGGTAGACGGTACAACATCATGAGCACCAACATCGCAGAGAATCTTAATGCCGTGCTCGAGATCCTAGGAAGTACCATTCGGTGGCCCTTTTGGATACAATTTTTGAGGTGGATTGAAGAACAGTGCAATGCGGCTGTCAAGATGAAATATACATTAATAGATTGGACTGAGAAAATTATTCGAGAGCGAGATGAAAAGAGCAGAGGGATGGATGTCCAAACATCGCATTACTACACATATTATGTACCTGATGGTGATAGGAATGTCGAGGTCGATTTGAATGCAAGAAAATGCACATGTAATGTGCTCCAGCTGGATCGAATGATCGATTGCTATGTGCTCACGCACTAGAAATATCTAGGAAAGTTGGAACGAAATGTATGAACTCGCCTCTCAATTTTACACCACTAAAGCCCTGATAGCTGCATATGCAGAAACCATCTACCCTGTAGGCCATGTGGACTTTTGGAATACCCTCAAGAAGTATCCTAGTTGAATGTGTTGCCTCCTAGTGGTAGGTCACGAAAATGAGAATATTATCCCAGGGCGAGCAAAAAATCAAAAGAAAATATGGGCGATATAAAGGCACCGCTCATAATCGCGAAACTTGCAAGAAACTCATCCCGGTGAGAAGTAACATCATATCTTAAAAAGAGTGTTGCATTTTTCAAAATTGTAAACATTGTTTTATCTTGGTTGATGTTGGGTAGCGGGTAACTATGTGGAATTGAATTTACGGTCCTTCAATTCTTCGATTTGTATATTGTTTGATTTCCGGGCCATTTTTGCTGCTATGAGGGCATACATTATATAAAAATGAAGCAACAAAAACAGAGGTATCATCTAAGAATTGTACGTTTGCAAGCATTAAATTGTTATACTGAAACAGAGATAATCACAAAATTTTGTTGCTACTTTTATCCCCAACTGAATTCAGTGTAAATGTTTCATCTGGAAGGAAAATCGTTCCCACTTTATACTTTTTGTTTTCTCCTTTTGTAAGGATGTTTTCTCCATTCGAATTTGAAATTAGTGTCACCATTGTAATGCTTTCCCCACAAGTCCCTAATGTCCAAGCATCAACCGCAGATCACACTCCATCAGAATTTTAGGATTATACGATGGGGTCATAACCAGTTTTTCAATTATCTCTATATCACCCGGAAATGAAAAATATGAGTTGCGATCAATTACCTCAATAAATACCCTTGTGACAAGAACATCATTTGTTTTCATTTCGACTTCCTTGCATTATCCTCTTGCCAGCTAACTGGCCCAATTTTGGGATCTATTTTTTGTTAGTAACAATGAAACTGGATACCCTTATTCTGTTTACATCCATCTTCTAGTTTGCTTACAAGCTGCCATAGTGCCTGATATCTAATTAAATATGTATGTTTTGTTGCGAGAATATCAAGCCAGGTATCCCCAATGCAAAGTGTATGCAGATAAAATACAGTTTCATTTTCATTATCCAGATTCCAGACTGCCATAATGAAGCCCCTAAAACTCTAAGAGCAACTAAAGATTGACACACCGAGCTTCTAGAAAATGGATAAGTAAGATTACAACCTGAAACCTCAATCAGAAGTATAAAATAAAAGAGAATTGGAAGAAGATAACCAAAAGAAAAATAAAAGTGAGCTTCTTGTACCTGCATTTGAAGAAAAGAGGTACAAATGGTACACGCAATTTAAACACATCAAACAACCACCTACAGAGTTCTGCTTTCTTAACAAAAAAGGTCGGGAGGAAAGGAACACAAAATTGGATATCTTCTGTACGTAAACAAGTTTGAAAAACCACCTAAGTTCACACTAGGGAATTAAAGTCAATGGAACTAACATAGATTGCTAGTACAATTGTATATTTGGGGGAAATAATGGATGTTGATTAGATTTCTCACTGTTAATATCATTTAAAATTATATGAACACGTATCCCATAATTATCTTGTGATGCTTATGATGTTAAAAAATGAAAACTTGCTAATCAAGTAAAAGTTTGCATGCAAATCAAGCATATATTGAGGAATTCAATGTTTGTTGTTGTGAATTTTAGTCAAATAATAGATCAGCTACCTGGACCACAAACATGTAACTGTAGAAACTTGCCACCTAGACAAATTTTGCTTATAAAATAATAAATCTAAATACAATTCATCACAAGTTCATAAGTAATTTTGACCAGAAGTACCTCTTCTTTGTGGGAATTCCTCACGACCCATTACTACCACAACAATGTACACGCTATCAATTTCACTTAACCCCTTATTTTGAATGAGTGGGATAATATGAGATGTTCTTCCATAGGCCATAAATGGAGCTATATAACCTATATTCTAGGCATGCAACTCTCACCATAATCCTGGAAGGTAAGGTTATAAGAATCTTAATGTCTGATCACAAAGGGTTAAATAATATGCAACTAACATGTACAATTGATAGAGAAATCAAATAGATATTTCAAGAATAGTACCTAAAAAGCACATTTCTTGCATCCAAAACCAAATAACCGTCATCTCTTATAGGACTTGAGGTGATATTCTTTAAATTCTGAAACAATAGATATTGATTCTTCCTCGTGCTTCTTTTTCAATCTTTTCCAAGTCCTCAACATATCAACTTGTATCAAACCTCGATATAATGTTTCAAAAGTAACCTTTTGTGGAAGAAATCCCTTCTCAACCATCTCCATGAAAAACTCACATGCTTGCCTCCATTTTCTATTCTTGCATAATCTGTGAACCAAAAGTGTATAAGCATCCAAATCCGGTCCAATTCCACTTGCATTCATATCATTTCCAACCTCCCACAACATACCCATTTTACCTAATTGCATGAACATTCCCAACAATATATTATATCTATGCAACTTAAGTAAAGAATTCTCTTCTTTCATCCTCATATTAAACTTCATTGCACCGCTCGCATCCTTCGTACCACTATATTCCTTAAAAAAGCAATTGTACGTTTCTGCTGTGGGACTAACCCCATAATGCACCATCTCATTCAAAATAAGTATTTATATACAAACTTAATAACTACTTTTGCCGCCAATTCGTAAGGCTAGTTATATTTAAACAATTATTTGAATTTTTGAACATGCATGTCCTATTATTTTAACTATAATAGAAGTATAAAATTGTTTTATATATTACATATTATTCTTTATTTTAATGTTTACGTTTTTAAGTTTGAATAAGAAAAAGAGGTCCAAATTTAAAGCTCGACTCAGGCCAAAGAATTGATAGGACTGACCCTGCATAGAGTTGGAGGGAGGATTCCATGTGGTGGAACGAGTTGTGGTGCCGTTAGGACTTGGCGAGAGAGTCCACCTCCGGGAGTGTGGGAGAGGCGCAGAGATGGTTTTCCAACGACCTGACATGGCGCAGGAGAATGGTTGAGTTCTTTGGAGTCGGAGAATGAGTGGTAGAGTATGAACTAAAGCGTGGGCTTTGCGAATGTCAAATAGGGCCGGAGAAATTGAACTAATGCCGCCATTGGCAACCTTAAGTGGTCGTTTTTCTCATTTTTATGATGGTAGTAAAAGTTTTATAAAGTATTTTGCCAAAATATTATGAAAATACTGTTCATGCATAGGGGAGTGCAAATGGTAAAATTCGGTAAACTGAACTTTTGGTATGACAATTTTTTGTACCATTTATCGAACCGTATAAGATCAGTTCGGTATGGTTTCCAGCAAAAGCAATTTGGTAATATAGTTCGGTTTCCAGTAAATACCGAAATATAAAAAACAAAATGAAAAAAGTTTGGCATTTAAAAAACCAATTAAGCTAACTGAAGTACGTCAACTAAAATTTAATTAAAAATTACAAATCTAATCATATACGATACATATATCAGATAACACATACATATTTAAATCACAAACAAGACATAAACCAAAGTCTAAACAAGCAACAACGACCATCATATCAGTCCAGAGTCAACTAAACTTCCTTCAACTTTTAGTCTATTACATGTTTAAATGAAAAATAAACAAAATAGACTTGTAAAATATAGTACACAAGGTCCACCACAGTCCAATTGTCCACTACTCCACTGCAACTTCCTTCAATTTCATGTACAGAGCTGCCATTATTTGTTTTCAAGTTTTTAATTAGAGACACGTAAACATAAATGGGTGAATAGATGGAAAAAAACAATGAACAATTTACTTTACCTTTAACATAAATCATGCTAATTTGCAATCATAAACCAAGGATATCTGCGCTTGTTCCACCACGTGATGCCATATCTACATGTATATAATAAAAATCATATGTGAAGAAGAATGCATGCAAATAATAGTTGTATATAAATATTATAAGCAAATAATGTTTGATCACAAAGGGTTAAATATTATCAACTAACATGTACAATTGATAAAGATATCAAATATATAGTTGAAGAATAGTACCTAAAAAAACATATTTCTTGCATCCAAAACCAAATAACAATCAATCTCTTATAGGGCTTGAGGTGATATTCTTTAAAATCCGAACCAAAAGATATTGATTCTTTCTCGAGCCTCTTCTTCAATCTTCTCGCAGTCCTCAACATATCAGCTAGTATCAAACCTCGATATAGTGTTTCAAAATTAACATTTTGTGGAAGAAATCCCTTCTCAACCATCTCCATGAAAAACTCACATGTATGTCTCCATTTCCTTTTCTCGCACAAAGAATAAATCATGCTAATTTGCAATCACAAACAAAAGATATTTTACCTTTAACATAAATCATGCTAATTTGCAATCACAAACAAAAGATATTTGCGCTTGTTCCACCACGTGATGGCATATCTACATGTATATAACAAAAATCATATGTGAAGAAGATTACATGCAAATAATAGTTGTATAAAAATATTACATGTAAATAATGTCTAATCACAAAGGGTTAAACATTATGTAACTAACATGTACAGTTGATACAATTATCAAATAGATATTTCAAGAATAGTACCTAAAATCATATTTCTTGCATCCACAACCAAATAACAATCATCTCTTGTAGGGCTTGAGGTGATACTATTTAAATTCCGAACTAAAAGATATTGATTCTTTCTCGAGCCTCTTCTTCAATCTTCTCCCAGTCCTCAACATATCAGCTAGTATCAAACCTCGATATAGTGTTTCAAAATTAACATTTTTGGAAGAAATCTCTTCTCAACCATCTCCATGAAAAACTCACATGTATGTCTCCATTTCCTTTTCTCGCACAATCCGTGACCAAAGATGTATAAGCATCCAAATTTCGTCCAATTCCACTTGCATTCATATCATTCAAACTTCCCACAACAGACTTATTTTACCTAATTGCATGCACATTCCCAACAATATATTATATGTATGCATGTCTGGCTTAAGTAAAGAATTCTCATCTTTCAGCTTCCTATAAAACTTCACTGCACCGTCCACATCCTTCCTATCCCTATATTCCATAAAAAAGGAATTGTACGTTTCTGCTGTGGGACTAACTCCATAATGAACCATCTCATTCAACAACTCCGCATCATCCTCCATCCTACCACAAGAACAGAGACATTTTACGACAAAAGTATATGTTGCTATGCTCAACCCAATCCCCTTCCTTTCATCATCACCAACTTGTCTAAACATAAATGGGGCTTATGTGCCCTGCTACACACATGAAGAAAAATTGAGTAACTCGTGATATTCGGCTCCAACCCACACTCACGCATTTCATCAAACATCTTCTCTATTGTAGGTCCCAAGGGGTGATTAAGTAAAGTCTAGAAGGGGGGTTGAATAGACTTTAAAGTTTTTTTATTTTTATCCTTTTAATTCAGACTTAAGTCACAAGTCAGCTTAGTCCTTGAGGGATAACTTAGTCTAACCTTCACAGTAGAGTTAACCACTCAACAGACTCGAGAGAGCTGTTTATAAGATAACTTAGCTGATTAGTTGACTCTTTTATAAAAACAGCAGGCTTGATTTTTCAGCGAAAGTCTTTCACCCTTTGATTAAAATAAGTTTTGAACACTATTTTTTGGTTTAGTTATTACCAGTAGACGTAGCAAATATAACAAACTTCAGATAAGATATGCAATAATTAAACTGTTGAATGTAAACGACACAAAGTAATTTTTATAATGGTTTGAGGATGGGGTAGTTCTTCTACTCCACTCTTCTCCAACTCCTGGAGGAATCCACTAAATAACGGTGACTTTGTTACAAAAGGATGACAGTCCGAGAAAGCTTTAATCACACAGCTGGCTTCTTTTGGGACCCAACTCTTCACAAGACGGTTGTCCTGATACTTCAGCTCCTTTAGACTTTTGGATTTGATCACGTAGTCCTCCATAAGTTCAAAGCTTTGGTTCGAACTGGAACCTCACTGTACTTTCTTCACTGAGTGTGTTGGACCGATTTCCTTCGAGTTTTAGGCTTGAGGATTGAATTGATTGCTTGAGAGTACTTTGTTTTTGCTTTGCCTGTATGTGTCTATTGCTTTTCAATTCGTCTCATGTCTTTTCTCTTATGTGTTCGTCAACCTTTTATAGTGCTTGTTTGGAAATGTATCCGTTGAAGAGATAGATGCATCTCAAACTACACTTTAAGGTCGTTAGATTGTCTTGTCTTGCAGCATTGATTTAGACTGATCCTCAAATCAATGCTCTGCAGTCTTCCCTGAATCTCTGCAGGTTAGCAGAAGCATCCCATTGATTCCTTGCTTTTTGCACTCTTTCAGCAAAATAACTTTAATTATGGTATGCATTCTGACAGTTTCATCTTTCAGCAAACATTTGACTTTGCTTGACAACGGATCTCTTCAGCTTTCTTGAGTCCTTTTTACTGCTTAACCCCTTAGACAGTTATCTCCACTTATCTGGGAGTAACTCAGCTGCCAGTCTGCTGACTGAGACAACCTTTCTGGTACTTGACTGATCCTTCACTGCAATACTCAGCTGACACACATCAGAGTCTTCACTTCGATCTTCAGTCAACTTCTGCAATCTTCAACTTGGCTGTTTCGACTCAGCTAATAGAATCTTATATATCACACAATTGATTTTACAACAGAATTGGGGTGCCAACTTATTAATCTAAGTTTTACATAGCATCATCAAAATCTATAAACATAAATTTTCTAACAATTTCCCCCTTTTTGATGATGCCAACACTTAAATAACATATCAAAGTAAATAGTGCGATAAAAAAGATTGATTGTATGAATATGTCATTTTATTGAACATATCTATGAGGCCCCGAATTTTATTTAGCCGAATTGCAATATTCCGGATATTGTACCATGTGACTAAGTATCACAAATTGATATTAATAAAAATATAGCTTTAATTTTATATTCTTAATATCTAAATACTAATTTTATTTTATTTCCCTTAACTTACTAATTGTTAATTTTATCTAAACCTAAATATTATATTATTAACTTAGCTTATATCATTGGACTTATTAAACCAAACTATAGAATTTGGTGACTTATCATAAGAGCTAGAAATAAGAAAGCTTGACTTATTAGAAGACTAAGTTATAAAGGGATGATAAAGAGGATTATATGTGGATAAGTGGGCTTAATTATCACTAAAAAAAAAGGAAAATAGGAGGAAATTGATGATGATGGGTGGCTATGAGGAATAAATCAAGCCTTGGATTTTTCTTTTTTTCCTATTCAATCATGCAAGCCTCTCATTCACCTAAGGCTACTCTTGCCATTCCAAGGCAAGCATGCCTTAACTTGTCACCTTAATTCAAGCCCCAAAAAAATACACAATTATGCCTAAGAATTGAAGGGGGGCGGCCATATTGAGGAGGTAAGGAAGGAAGACTTTTTATCATTCACTCTTCCTACTTAGAAATTTTACAAAGAAAACAAGCATCATCTCCTTCTCTACATATAAGGGCCACAATTGTGAGCATAGGTAAGGAAAAATTCTCCAACTTTTTCTTCTAAAAATCAAGCTTAGTCTTCTACTACTCTATCATAAAGAGCTCTTAACTTGTAGGATTGAAGAAGAGGGGTCGATTTTGGGAAGAGTTATAGGCTTGAAGTTAAGGTTTTGAAGTGCTAAGATCAAAAGGTAAAACTCTCTTAGAATGGTTATCCTTATTCTTTCTTTTTCGATTTTTTCCATTTTTTTCATCACCTTTGACCCCTAAGACACCTTGTAGAGGATGTTCTAAGAACTTTGAGGGGACCTTGAGGAAGTTTACAAAAGCTAGAAGCTTTAGACCATCACTACCAAAGCACAAAGAGATAGGGTGGGTGAAATTACTTCAAAATCCCATTATTTTACACGAAAATGGCATGAATACATGTATTCAATTATGTGATATATTTTTGGAAAAATTTCAGTTTTTATTTATGGGAAAATTTCGAGAAAAAAATATATGTGTATTTGAAATTATGATAAAAGTGATTTTTGCTTAGAAAAATAGCTTTTGTATGCTTATATGCTTACCTTTTTATATATATGTTCGAATTGACTGAGAATATGAGAAATATATTTTAATATATGATATAAGTATTCTTGACATATGAAATTGTGAACAAAATCGAATTTGGGCCATTTTTACAAATAAGGCGATGTAGGTCCAAAAGTGATAAACTCGAAAACTGTGGGAGGCTACTGTAAAATTTTGAAATTGTGGACCGAAATTACTGTAAAAATAATGTATATGAGATAAATAATAAGTGGGACTCTTCGGTTCAAACTAATACAAATATAAGAACATTTGGTGACCAAAATGGCAATTTCAAACTTTAGGGGACTAAACTGTAAATTTCGAAAATAAGGACAGCCACTGCCCCGAGAATAATACAAAATTATTTCAAATAGTATTCTAGACCCTTAGTCCAAATTTCACGAAAAACGGGCTTGAAACGTGCTTTTAACGTTAAAATTACCTTTAGGCCAAAATAGAATATTCAAAGAATTTGGCAGTTAAACTGGGAAATTTTCAAAACTATTTTTAACCCAAATAAATACTGTCCTAAAGAAAATTTAGACTTGGAATATCGTTAATACCCTTCCCGGATTATGAGATATCTAATTATTAAATATCGGGTCAAAAAAATAATTTTGGGAAAAGTTCAGGACTGGCCTATAATTTTAGAAACTCTGACCCCGAGACCCCGAAATTATAATTCTTTGGAATTTTTAGAAAAATTATAAATTGGTCTTTTCTTTCCGACATAAAATTTCCTTCCTTAATAAAATATTTTATTTTTAAATAAGATTTACCAAGGTCATAAAAATTATATATTCTAAATTCAGTTTATTTATACTAATATTAAAAAATATTTTGTAATTATTTAATTAAAATTTTATTTTTAATTATATTCGAATTTTATGCGAGACTCTCATACTGAATAATTGTACTAGTGATACGGTGACTTCCTCGCATGCATAATCCAAAACTTTATTAAGGACTTCAGCATAATACACTGAATCGGATAGTATACCCAACTAGATTACCCATTTGATAACTATGTCGTGAATATGAACTAATTGACTGAATATCGGACGCGACGAGTTTTTGAACACTCCGATCCTATTAACTAACCGATCAATACGGACGCGTGAGTCTTTGAATATTCCATCCTCTACCGATTGATCGACTAATCGAATCAGAAATGGATAAGTCGTGTATGAGATGGGTAGACGGCTATAGTCTCATACCGGCCTCCATCGTCCAAATCCCAACCTCGACTCGGATAGGAGAGTCTGGCAGACGATTGGGTCATAAGTACTTGGTATAATTAGAGCTATTAATTCCAAATACCAACCCGATATTTCAATGTGCTGGGCTTCATTATCCTAGGCCCGAAAACCACCGGGCCTCAAAAGCCTCAAGGCTCGAATGGCCCTACCAAGTTAGCCCCATCGGCCCGGTTTTTTTAGTGTATTTTCCATTGATGGGTTGGGCTGGGCTCCCCAATTTGATGGCTCGGGATACTGTTTGGCCCAGCCCGACCCAATTTTTTCAAAAGCCCGATGGGCTCGGCCCGGCCCAATATTTTGACAGCTCTAGGTATAATTATGATTATGACGATCTCCGAGCTTAGCTCGCTCCACCGTGGAGACATCATGTTAACTGGGATAGTTGCTACGACCCTATCAATTGGAGGGATAAAATGTACTGTTGGGGAATGGATGTTTGATCAACACTTCTCTGCCGAAAATGGACGGTCTGGTTATGTCATTATGGCGCACAACATACTGATTGAATATTGGGTTGGTGTCATACTTCGTGCGCAACCAACTGAGATGGAATTGACAGACTGACTATTAAATAATACTATTAAACTACTAAGTTTATAAGATTGCCATTGCACGTTTACTGCATAAAAATTCATGAAACTATTTTTCTGCATAAAGTATAAGCCCCACTTGAACACACTCACCACACCCACTGAGAATTTTTGTCTCACTCCAACCTAATTTTCCCAACCAGAGGATGAGGCTTTGCCGGAGGAAGACTATAGCGAAGATGTTGAAGCTACTAACTAGCCCCATTTGTACTGGACTTTTGAGATGATTGAATCATGTTTATGTTTCATTTATGAATGAACAAATTGGGAATTTTGTAATAGACGGGCCTAGGGCCCGTAGAAGCATCTATTGAAATTGTTGTACTTTCGTTCATTTCCGCTGCGACAATTTCAGACTTAGGCTAATTTGATATTATGTATGATTTTGGGGAAATCACTATTATATTAAGGACTTTAGCATAATACACTAAATCAAATAGTATACCCGACTAGATTACCGTCCAGTAATTATGCCGTGAAAATGAACTTATTGACTGAATATCGAATGCGGCGAGTCTTTGAACACTCTGGTCCTATTAACAGATTGTCTGAATACGGGATGCGGTGAGTCTTTGAACATTTCGGTCCTACTAATTGACGAACTGACTGAACTGTGGAATGGATAAGTTGTGTATAAGATGGGTAGCCCGTATATAGTCTCATAACAACCCCATTATCCAAATCCCAACCTCGAGCCGGATAGGAGAGTCTGACGGGCGATTGGGTCGTAGGTACTGGGTATAATCATGATTATGATGATCTCCAAGCTTAGTTGGCTCCACTGTGGAGAAGTTGTGCCAATTGGGATAGTGGTTACAACCATATCCATTAGAGGGATAAAGTATACTGTTAGGGAGTTGATGTTTGATCAACACTTCTCTGCTGAATAAGGACGGTCTGGGTTGTTTCATTATGGCGCACAACATACTGATTGAATACTGGATTGGCGTCACACTTCGTCCGCAACCAACTGATATGGAATTGACAGACTGATTGTTAAAAAATACTATTAAACTACTAAGTTTATAAGATTGTCATTGCACATTTACTGCATAAAAATTCATGAAACGGTTTTTCTACCTAAAGTATAAGCCCCACTTGAACACACTCACCACACCCACTGAGAATATTTGTCTCACTCCCACCTATTTTTCCCAACCAGAGGATGAGGCTTTGCCGGATGAAGACTATGGCGAAGATGTTGAAGCTACTGACTAGCCCCATATTGTACTGGACTGTTGAGACAATTGAATCATGTTTATGTATCTTTTATGAATGAACAAATTGGGAATTTTATAATAGGCCGGCATAGGACCCGTAGAAGCATCTATTGACAATGTTGTACTTTCGTTTATTTTCGCTGCGATAATTTAAGACTTAGACTAATTTGATATTATGTATGATTTTGGGAAATCACTATTATGCTTGGAATATTTTTATGTATAAATGAACGGCTCCGGGTTGGGGCGTGACAATTTGTGGTATCAGAGCTCGGGTAGTAAGAAGGAACTTACACCAAGCTAACTCAGGATATGACCCTTTGCCTATATTGGGTGTTACCACTAAGATAAGAATTTGGACGATTGGGAATTATAGAACCCCTCAATTATTTATGGGGTACTTAGTTGATTTCTTGACATAGCTAGTATCTTATAGCGCTTGATTTTCATTCCTTAGTCATTATGTGCCCATTTTGATATCATACTTCTTCTTGTTCAGGTATGGAGCCCGAGACTGTCACGAGGATGATGTATGAGGAGCTATGCGCCGAGAAGGACTACCATGCAGACACGGCCGTGTATTTGGAGGAAAAATACTCCCGTGTTGTCACCCGACTCCACGCATCACGAGAGCACGCTCAGTCACTCGAAGAGAGGCTATATGACCGACATACATCCACGATGGACCTTCACTGTGAGATCGCAGAGCACAAGATGATAATCGAATGCGGAGATAACGAGATCAAAAGTATGCAAGAAGAGATAGGCATTTTGCGCGAGGCGAATTATCAGACAAACGAGAAACATCTGCGTCTGACTCACACTAATGCCCAGCTATGCGAGAGGGCCAAACAAAGTGAGAGCATTGTGACTCAACACCTCCACACCATCAAGGATCTTAATACAGTGGTACACCATCACGAGGAATCAATGGATGGTGCGGTCGAAATGATGGCTTAGATGCACGACCAGATTGAGGCTCTGCAATAGCAAATAGAGGCTCAGGAAGGGTAGATGCTACACAACCAAGCAAACTTGATACACCAAACCCAGCTACTCAGAAACAGGGTTCTAGAGGCCATTAACATTGGTCCGAAGGTAGCCCCGGAACCAAAAGTGGAACCAGAAGAGGATATTGAGATGGATCCGATGGACTTCCTACAGGATCTGTATGTGAGACAGGAGGATCCAAACCTGGTGATCGATATCGAGGATAGCGATGACGATGCATGCAGCACCATCACGGACTAGATTAGCTCATCTTATTTCTTCTATTTTCTATATTTCAAATTCTATAATAGAATGGATTGTAATGGATAGCGTAACCGTGGTTTAGCAACTGTTATTGTAATTTGACTTAAGCATTTATCATAATCAAACTCGTATTTTCCTTTTATTACGCTATGTGTTGCTATTGATATATCTCTCATACTTGTTTACTTTAAATTGGCGTGTCGTGAATCTTGCATATCATACCTATGATTTTCAAATGTAATAAGTGGACGAACTCTAATCCTTCTATATACAGATGGCCGGAAGAAGAGAAGATTTGAAGCCACACAGTCGTGACAGGGAAGATGCTAACCCTTCCCCTGAAAGGATACCTTCGCCTGAGCACCAACCCCGCCACCTCCTTCCCACAAGGAGACAATTTGATTTGCATGCGTTACATCAGATCTTACTATTCATGCACTAGTAGGTTGGGCAAAATCGGAATGTGCTTGAGCCTACAAGAGATGCCCATGATTGGGTGCTAGAGTTGTTCCTACGCTTTGACCCGCCGGTCTTTGGGGGGAACCAGATGAAGCGAAGGACGATGATTGGCTTGAGCTAATGGAGAACATTTTTGTTGCCCGTCAGTACTCAGAGGAGCATCACATAACATTGGTTGTTTAATGACTGGAATCCATGGTCCGAGACTAGTGGAGGGCTGTGGAGATGACTGGGAGAATATTCTCACCGGAGTTCAATGATCGCATATCCTACGGTCCGAGAAGTCGAAGGGATGAGTTTCACCGACCGAGGGGTTGCATAATTGTTACGCAATATGAGTCCGAGTTTCACCGCTTTGTCAAAATACGATCCGGGATCCATAAGCACCGAGGCCGACAAATTATACAAGTTTACTAGGGTCCGAGGTTGAGCCGCAAAAACAATGAGTCGACCATTGAGATGGACACCTACCGGCTGCGGTTAGGGCAACTTCCTGAGTGGAGATGGGGCTAAGTCAGATTGGACAGCTCCAGCAGAACAGGTCACCAGGCTCGAAAAAGCCAATAGCCGTAAAAACATCCGGGCCACTTGTAAAGTTCCAGATAGGTGGGACCGGAGGGGCTAACAAGGTAAAACAACAAGTGCAAGGCCAGACATGCCCTCACCGCAACAAGCCAGGACACTTGCCAGACCACTGCTGGCGTAAACAAGGAAAATGCCTCCGATGCGGTAGTGCTCAACATCAGGTCCGAGAGTGCCTGTTGCATACTACCCCGGCTAACAAACTAGTGCCACCTTAGAAGTCGAGAAACAATAATCGAGCTAGAGCGTCTGCTCGTGTCTTTGCTCTGGCCAATCAAGAGGGCTTGAACGCGACCGAAGTGGTGGAAAGTACGTTCTTGATATCTTATCACCTTGCTAAAGTCTTATTTGACCCTGGCTCATCGTACTCATTTGTTGCACCACATTTTGCATCTAAACTGCACTCATGCATGAAACGCATGCCTATTTGTTTAGAGTTATCGACTCCTTTGGGTGCGAGCTAGATAACTGATGTATATATAATGCATGCGAGATTAAGATTAATGATGCATGTTTTCCTGATAACTTGGTATTACTGCCTATATCTGAGTACAATGTTATTTTGGTAATGAATTGGTTAGTAGAACACTTTGCACAAATGGACTGTCATAGTAAAACTGTTAGGCTTTGAAACCTGGAAAACCCATAGTCGAGCTATCAGATAGTGCGCGAATTCCAATAGCCCCGATCAATTCTGCCATTAAGGCTAGAAAGCAATCTCGAATGGGACACAAGGGTACTTATCGTTTGTAATTAACAAACCTAAGGATGAGACCCAGATTCACCAAGTACCGATAGTATCAGAATACCCAGATGTATTCCTGCAAGGACTCAATGCGATGCCCCCAGATAGGGAGATTGAATTCACCATCGAGACTTTACCGGGAGCACCACTAGTGGCAAGAACACCGTATAGAATGACTCCAGTGGAACTTCAAGAGCTGAAGGCTCAACTGCAGAAATTAATGGATGTGGGATTTATCAGACCTAGCACATCCCTGTGGGGGGCCCTAGTGCCGTTCGTCAAGAAAAAGGATGGATCATTGAGATTGTGTATAGACTATCATAGTCTTAACAGCGTGATCATCAAAAATAAGTATCCCCTTCCAAGGATCGATGAGTTGTTCGATCAACTTCAGGGAGCCACGGTGTACTCGAAATTTGATTTGCAACAAGGGTATTACCTGCTGAAGATTAAGAGTGAAGACATACCCAAGACATCTTTCCAGACTAGGTATGGCCACTACGAGTTTATAGTGATGCCATTTGGATTAACAAACGCCCCTACAATATTTATGGAATTAATGCACATAGTTTTTTGACCTGACCTTGACCAATTCATAGTAATCTTGAATGATGGCATACTCGTGTAATCCAAGACGAGAGGATCACGAGAATTATTTGAAAATTGTACTTGAGACACTACGACAACACCAATTGTACGCCAAATTCAGCAAGTGCGAATTTTGGCTAGAGAAAGTCACATTCTTAGGACATTTAGTATCTGGAGATGGGGTCGCAGTAGATCCATCAAAGGTTCAGACCGTGGTTGAATGGAAACAACCAGAAACGGTGACTAAAATCCGGAGTTTTTTGGGATTGGTCGGATATTATCGGAGATTTATATATTTTTTTTCAAAGATTGCTGGACCACTTTCGCAACTGACTCAGAAACAAGTCAAATTTGAGTGGAGCGGCAAGTGTGAATCTAGTTTTCAGGGGTTAAAGAAATGACTTACCACTGCTCCCACTCTAGCTCTTCCAAGTGGAAGTGAAGGATTTGTCGTCTATAGCGACGCCTCGAAGGAAGGGCTGGGAGCCGTACTCATATGGGAAGGGTGGGTTATAGCATACGCCTCGCGAAAACTCAAACCATACAAGGCAAACTACCCAACGCATGATCTAGAGCTAGCAAAAATAGTGTTCACATTGAAGAAGTGGCGACACTATCTGTATAGAGCAACGTTTACTGTTTTCACGGATCATAAGAGACTGAAGTATCTGCTCTCACAGAAGGATATTAACTTGATACAGAGAAGGTGGATGGAACTTATTGAAGATTATCACTTTGATATCCAGTACCAACCTGGGAAAACGAATATAGTAGCAGACACCTTGAGTAGAAAGGCTAGCGAAACGAGTTTGACGATTAGGGAATTGAGATCCCTGGAAGAGTTGAGTGCATGGAATCCAACGAGAACAAACACTCAATTATTCAGAGCTAATATCTCGATAAGATGTATAAAGATTTGAAGCAACACTTTTGGTAGGTCAACATGAAAAATCAAGTAGCAGAATATGTGGCTAGATGCCTGACCTGCCAGCGAGTCAAGGCTGAACACCAATGGCTGTCAGGGTTTCTACAGCCATTGCAAGTTCCCAAATAGAAATGGGAATTTATCACGATGGACTTCATAATGGATTTGCCGAGGACCAGATGAGGTTATGATACTATATGGGTTGTGGTGGACAGATTCACCAAATTAGCTCATTTCCTGCCAATGAAGAAAATGGATAGCCTATAGAAGTTGGCACAGATCTATATCCGAGAGATTGTAAGGCCGCACAGAGTACCAACTGACATCATTTCTGATCGAGAACCGAGGTGTGTCTCAAGATTTTGGAAGTGTTTACACGGGGAACTAGGGACGATGCTAAGTTTTATTATGTCCACTTACCCGTAAACTGACGGACAATCAGAATATACGATTCAAACACTCGAGGATATGTTAAGAGCTTGTGCGCTAGATTTCCAAGGGAGCTGGGACTCTCATTTGCCATTAGCAGAGTTTGCCTACAATAACAGTTATCAGGCGACGATAGGAATATCACCTTACGAGGCACTATACGGAAGAAAGTGCAGATCCCCGCTACACTGGGAAATCGATGACCACTGGACCCCGAAAAAAGAGAAGCAACCCCAACAACTGTTTCCCAGAATAGATCTAATACAAGAAACTGTAGACAAGGTTAGATTGATAATGAAAAGTATCTGGGCAGTTAAGAATCGGCAGAAGAGCTATGCATATAAAAAGAGAAAGGATTTGCAGTTTGAGGTAGGAGATGAAGTGTTTCCTAGACTATCACCACGAAATGCACTAATTCACTCAAATAAAGGAGAAAAGTTAAGTCCGAGATACATTGGGTCGTACAAGATACTCAAGAGAATCAAAAATTTGGCCTATCAGTTGGAACTACTACCTCATATCGCCGGAATACATGGCGTGTTTCATGTCTCCAGACTGAGGAAATACCAACCCGACCTAGAACATATTATCACTCCAAAATTCCTCTAGTGATAGAGAATCTGTCATACATCGAGAGGCCCATACGGATCATTGATAGGCAAGTGCGACAGTTAAGGAAGAGAGAGATTCCAATGGCTAAAGTTGTATGGCAAGCACACAATCGAGACGAGGATGCCATGTGGGAAATGGAGAAGGATATAAGGTGACAACATCCATAATTATTCTGAGAAAAATTTGGGAACCAAATTCTTTTAAGAAGGGGAGGATGTGAGGCCCCAAATTTTATTTAGCCGAATTGTAATATTCCGTATATTGTACCATGTGACTAAGTATCACAAATTGATATTAATAAAAATATAGGTTTAATTTTTTATTCTTAATATCTAAATACTAATTTTATTTTATTTCCCCTAACTTACTAATTGTTAATTGTAACTATCCCTAAATGTTATATTATTAACTTAGCTTATATCATTTGACTTATTAAACCAAACTATAGAATTTGGTGACTTATCATAAGAGTTAGAAATAAGAAAGTTTGACTTATAAGAAGACTAAGTTATAAAGGAATGATAAGGAGGAATAAAGGTGGATAAATGGGCTTAATTATCACTAAAAAAAAGGAAAATAGGAGGAAATTGATGATGATGGGTGGCTATGAGGAATAAATCAAGCCTTGGATTTTTCTTTTTTTCCTATTCAATCATGCAAGCCTCTCATTCACCTAAGGCTACTCTTGCCATTCCAAGGCAAGCATGCCTTAACTTGTCACCTTAATTCAAGCCCCAAAAAATACACAACTATGCCTAAACACTGGGGGGGGGGGGGCATTAGGAGGAGGAAAGGAAAGAAGATGTTTTTTCTTTTCACTCTTCCTACTTAGAAATTGTACAAAGAAAACAAACATCATCTCCTTCTCTACACATAAGGGCCGAAATTGTGAGCATATGTAAGAAATAATTCTCCAACTTTTTCTTCTAAAAACCAAGCTTAGTCTTCTACTATTCATCATAAAGAGCTCTTGACTTGTAGGATTGAAGAAGAGGGGCGGATTTTGGCAGATTTATAGGCTTGAAGTTGAGGTTTTGAAGTACTAAGATCAAAAGGTAAGACTCTCTTAGAATGGTTATCCTTATTCTTTCTTTTTTTATTTTTTCCATTTTTTTTCATCACCTTTGACCCCAAAGACACCTTGTAGGGTCTGTCCTAAGAACTTTTAGGGGACCTTGAGAAAGTTTGCAAAAGCTAGAAGCTTGAGACCATCACTACCAAAACATAAAGAGATAAGGTGGGTGAAATTACTTCTAAATCCTATTATTTCACACGAAAATGGCATGAATGCATGTATTCAATTATGTGATATATTTCTGGAAAAATTTCAGTTTCTATTTCTGGGAAAATTTTGAGAAAAAAAATTATATGTATATTTGGAATTATGATAAAGGCGATTTTTGCTTAGAAAAATAGATTTTGTATGCTTATATGTTTTCCTTTTTATCTATATATTTAAAATAACTAAGAATATGAGAAATATAATTTTATATGTTATATAAGTATTCTAAACATATGAATATTGAACAAAATCGAGTTTGTGCCATTTTTGCAAATAAGGCAAAATGGAGGGCCAATAGTGATAAACTCAAAAACTGTGGGAACCTACTGTGAAATTTCAAAATTTTGGACTGAAATTACTGTAGAAATAGTGTATCTAAGATAAATACCAAGTGGGACCCTCTGGGTCAAGCTAATGCAAATATAAGAACATTTGGTGTGCAAAATGGCAAATTTTTAAACTTTAGGGGACTAAACTATAAATTTAGAAAATAAGGATAACCACTGTGGAGACGTCGTGCCAACTGGGTTAGTGGTTATGACCCTATCCATTGGAGTGATAAGGTGTACTGTTAAGGAGTTGATGTTTTATCAACACTTCTCTACCGAATAAGGACGGTCTGGTTGTGTCGTTACAGTACACAATATACTGATTGAGTCTCAAGGGTTAGTGTCATACTGCGCAAATGTATATAGAATTGAGAGACTGACTGTTAAATAATATTATTAAACTGCTAAGTTTATAAGATTGCCATTGCACATGTACTGCATAAAAATTCATGAAATAATTTTTCTGCATAAGTATAAGCCCCACTTGCACACACTCACCATACCCACTGAGAATTATATTGTCTCACTCCCACCTATTTTTCCCAACCAGAGGGTGAGGCTTTGCCGGAGGAAGACTATGGCAAAGATATTGAAGCTATTGGCTAGCCCCATATTGTACTGAACTTTTGAGACAATTGAATCATGTTTATGTTTTTTTATGAATGACCAAATTGGGAATTTTGTAATAGACGGGCGTAGGACCTGTAGCCGATGAATCACCCTTCTAAACTAGATCTTAAAATGGATCCTATCGCTAGTCTTTTTGGATTTGTCAGCTGCTAGCTCATATCTTCTTGTTTCGGCTGTCCCACGGTGATATAATATCTTTTCAAGAAAATGAAATGATGCGAGAGAGCATCTATTGACAATGTTGTACTTTTATTTATTTCCGCTGCAACAATTTCAGACTTAGACTAATTTGATATTATGTATGATTTTGGGAAATCACTATTATGCTTGGAATATTTTTGTGTATGAATGTTATTTTGGGCTGGCTTAAGTAAACCGTCACAAGTTTGATTAACTGTGTCACGGCTCCGAGTTGGGGCATGACAATATCATTCTTGCACTTTACAATGTATTACAAAGTACAATGAAAAATTACAAGGTACTTACATGTATCTCTGTGTATTTACAACAAAGTAAAAATACAACAGGAAAGTGTCTGCAGTAATCTTCAATGCCTCTACTGCTTCTTTCTTCTCTCTTCATTTTCCCTTCTCTTATCTTCTTCTTGTCTCTTCCTCTTCTTCTCATCTGTTTCCCTTCTCTTCTTCTCATAATATCTCCTCGCAGCTTCATCTTTTATCCTTCTCTCTTCCCAATCTCTGTCTTGCCTTCTATTTTCTTCTTCTTGGCGCTTGGTTGTCTCTTCATTTTGTCTGGAAACTTCTTCATTCTCCAATTTCCTGAATCCAGCCCAGTAAATGATATCTTTCTTTTTGGGATTTATGTATTGAACATTCTTAGGGAAGACATTGATGAATTAGCTGAGAAGATGAATCAACCAACTTTTCAAAAGAGTCCTTATATTGGGACTGATCCCAAAAGACTCAATCTTGATGAGGACGAGTTAGTTGAACCTCAAAGACAGCTGAAAGGTTTTCAGCTGAGCGAAGATGATCAAGAACAAGTTGTTCAATACAAATTATCTACAAGAAGAACCAATCCAACAGACTTACTCCATCCAGATGTAAGATGGCTAAGAGACCACCCACCTAAATTAGTGATTGGAAATTTTAAAGAAAGAGTAAGGACAAGATCCAGAACTCCACATAAAGCTATGTTTACGTATTTCATTTCTCAAATTGAACCAAATAATGTGTCACAAGCATTCGATGACATACACTGGATTCTAGCTATGTTGGAAGAGCTGAATCAGTTTGAAAGAAACAAAATTTGGGAATTGGTTCAAAGGCCTACTCACCAAAATGTCATTGGTACAAAGTGGGTATTTATAAACAAAATGAATGAGGAAGGATCTGTTGTGAGAAACAAAGTAAGATTTGTAGCCAAAGTGTATTGCCAAGAGGAAGGTATAGATTTTGATGAGACATTTGCACATGTTGCCAGATTGGGAGCAATAATGATGTTTCTTGCTTACATTGCACACAAGAACTTCAGAGTCTATCAAATGAATGTGAAGAGTGCATTTCTCAGTGGACTTTTAGAAGAAGAAGAAGTCTATGTGGAACAACATCTAGGTTTTGAGTAGAAAACTATTGGGGGTAAAGTCTACAAGCTCAAAAAGGCATTGTATGGTTCGAAACAAACACCAAAAGCATGGTATGATATATAGTCTCAATTCTTAATAGACAATAGATTTACCAAAGAAAAAGTTGACAGAACATTCTTCAGAATTCAAGATGGAGAGAGCATTTTTCTTGTCCAAATATATGTGGATGACATCATATTTGGATCCACAAATAAAGAGTTGTGTGTCAAATTCTCAAACCTAATGCAAGGAAAGTTTGAGATGAGCATGATGGAGAATTAACTTTCTTCCTAGGTCTTAAAGTCAAGCAAATGAAGGGTGGGACCTTTATAAGCCAAACCAAGTATACCAAAGATTTAATAAAAAAAATTGGTATGGAAGAAAAATCATATGTGAAGATTCCTATGAATACTTCTATCAAGATGTAAATGGATGTAGAAGGCAAATCAATGGACCAGACAAGATATAAAACACTCATTGGATCATTGCTCTACTTGACGCCAAAGACCACGACATCACCTTTGCAAAGAGTGTATGTGCAAGATTTCATGCTTCCGAAAGAAAGTCATATGACAACAACTAAGAAGATTTTGAAATACTTGAAGGGAAGCCAAGAATTTGGCTTATGGTATCCTAAAGAATGTGGATTCAAGTTGATTGGATACTCAGATCCCGACTATACTGGATGTAGAGTTGACAGAAAAGTACATCTAGTACTTGTCAAATTCTTTGAAATAGATTGGTTTCTTGGTTCAACAAGAAACGAAATTTAACAGCTACATCTACAATTGAGGCAGAATATATTGCTGCAGACAGCTGTTGTGCCCAAGTCTTGTGGATGAGGCAACAACTAAGAGATTAAGACATTGAATTGAAGAAAATTCTAATTATGTGTGATAGCACAAGTGCTATTGCAATTACTCAGAATCCAATATTGCATTCAAGAACAAAGCCCATTAGAATATTTCATAAGAGATCACGTTGAAAAGAAAGATATCACATTAGAATATATCCCAACTAAGAAGCAGTTAACTCATATATTCACAGAGCCCTTATGTGAATCAGGATTTGAAGAACTGAAGAACGAGCTTGGATTGATTGAGCTAAGTTAAAATGCTCAGAAGACTCATTCAGTAGATTTAAAAGTGGGGGAACTGTATTTCAAAAGACTTTTGCTCGTTCAGCGGAGTAAAACAATGGATTTTGATGTTCAACATAGTTGAGTCAACTGAACATCCGAGTCTCTTCACCAGACTAAACGAAGTTGTTTTCATAAAAGCATGAATGTTTTGACGACGATGTCAACATATTTAAATACGGTATAGTGAAAAGGCTGCACCAGTAAGCCTATGATTGGGTATAAATACTTCAAGCATTAAATGTGACGTGATTAATTCTTTATACAATTTAATCTGGACCGTTGATCATATTTCAAAATCTTAAGATCCCAAAATAGTCTATTCACGTCTCATATATATATATATATATATCGGATTTTCATTTTCTCTCTCTTCTCAATTTACTCTCAAGCATTCAAACCCTCAAAGAATTCTCTCTGCAAAAACCCCTCCATGATTCTTCAAGCTTTTTCAAGTAATCACTCATGGCACCTAAGAAATCCGCTCTAGATTTTGCAAAGCCCGCTGAAAATGTTTTCTCCGATTCGCAGATCAATGTTGATGGACTTATCAAGCAGTCGGCTCACAAAGATAGGGCAAGGAAAATCCCAGGAAATTTGGAGAATTTGGATTGTTGAAGTTTCTCTCCATTAACATGTCCTAGACCTTTTCGGAGGAGGTCGCAATGTTCTACGTGAATGCCTCTATTCACGATGATGGTATCCATTCTCTGTGAATGATAAGGAAGTTAAGTTGGCTGCCAATGACTTGACTAAGCTGGTACACCTTCTAAAAAACAGATGAGCCAAAGGATTATGAGTTTGATTTCATGAAGATTTGGAAAGAGATCGCCAAGGAGAAGGTAACTGACAAGCTGAATCCACCATCTACCAAGACAATTATTAAAGAAGAGTATCACAAACTTATGGAAATGGTGATGAAGTGCATCGATATTAAGTTTGGATCGTACAATTTGCCATCACTGACTAAGCTAATTGTGGTGGCAACTACATTTAGAAGATCTAGACGTGAACGAGAGTGAGTTCATATTTAACAAGCTATGTCAAAACATCTAGAATGTGAAGCTGGAGGATGGCAAATTCAAGAATACCCTGGCTATGGGATTGTCCTGGGTATCTATGGGAGAAGGGAGTGCCCATGCGCAAAGGGAAGACATTCCATGCAAACAAGAGGTTGTTTAAGGTGACCTTATTAGTTGCACAAAAGAAGGCCATTGAAAAGAAGAAGGGCGCTTCTGAGGGGGAAACAACTGAGAGTGTTCTAGAGGAGGAAATAGATGCCCATACTCTAGCCCCAACACTTGTCCCTGTTCCTTTTGCCCCTGTGGCAACTAAGAAAAGAAGAACAACTGCGTCCTGGAAAGCAGGTGTGAAAAAGTAAAAGACTCCGGCCAAAGTTGGCTTGAGAGATGAGGAAGAAAAATTAGTTGTCAAAGCAGCTGATAAACCTATAGCTGAGACTTCTGAAACTGAACAGCCATTCGGGTCATGGATGAGACTACGGATAAAAAGGAAGAATAAGTCCCCTTGGAGAGGCGCTCCAAGAGGCTACATGACTTGCAATTTGTTGCAGCTATCCATGTTCAAAAGGCTGCAGAAGACACAACTGCTTCTACGCCCCCAGTAACTGAGCAAGTAGAAGAGGTTGTTAATGAAGCGGCTGCACCAGTTATTGAAAAGGCAGCTGTTGAGACAAATGTTGAAGTTGGTGTGGTTATATTGCGTCAAGCTGATGAAGAGCATACAAGACCCTACTGCTTCCGATAAACCAAGATCTCATAATTATCCTGAAATCGAAGCCAGACTACACATGTGGATGAAATGGAAGTTTGGCAACTACATACTCTAGTTTGAGAGTCCTGATATGATTGAAGAACAGGAATGATTTCTAGACTTTCTGGACAATGCTTCTGTTGTTTTGGGTATTAATGAAGTCTATTCCAACACGGTACTTTTTAAGAAGAAGCAAGCTGAGAAGGCTAAGGTGCTGGAGAAGGGTAAGACAACTAAGACCCATAAATGTATCTTTGGGGAAACAACTACATCAATCCGCGACTATGGCTCAAGCAACGATGATGAACCAATTGAAGGAGCTGATACAGTTGAAGCTGCTCAACTGAAGAAAGCATTAAAAGAATCCCATGAGCTACGTGACCAAAAAAAGCTGAAAGGTGTTGGAGAATCATCTTTGGTTCTATCTCCAACTCCAATTGTTCAGGATGTGGTGGGGGAATTAGCTGTAGTCACCTCCCCAGCTCACTCGCAGGGAAAAGTAACACAGGAAGATGGTGATGATATTGGAATGGAAGAAGTTGTATAGGGTAACCCAGTGGAGCCACACCCTAAGGAAGCTGTTGAGATAGCTCAAGATCAGTTGGCTGAGTATTCAATAGATACATCTAAGTCTTTGGTGACGGTTTACCACATCGAAAAACCATTAGCTAGTTCACCAACTAAGGGAGAAACTGCTCACTCTGCAGTCAGGTCAGAGGAGGCTGTAGTGGACCAAGATTCAGTGAAGTTTAGGGGCAAAGAGAAGGTAGCTAAATCGAAAACTATTGTTGCTAGTGAAGTTGTGATGGTTAAGACTGTCATAGCTGAGGCCCTAATAATGTTGAAGGTAGTGATATTACAGAGGTTGAAATACCTATAACTGTGGCAAAGGATGGATCAACAGGGACCATGGCAGTTAAGACTGCTAGTCATGAAAGTGCAATCCCTGAGGATGAGACCTCTAAGGATGCCAATGATGAAGACCCAACAATAGCTAAGTCTGTTCCAGGGAATGTTGAAGGCCTTTCAGTGGTTGAGACCCCTTAAAAGGTAGCTGAAGACACAATGGCGGTTGAGACTACCAAGGGGAATGCTGATATTTTTGGTGAAGTGCCTTAATTCTCAAAATCCAAGTCTACTTATCTTATGGTGATAGATGCCCTTATTAACTCTGAAGCTGAGCACTCAGACATGGCTGAAGACTTTGAAGAATTAGTAGAGTCAGAGAAAGAGACAAGTGACTTGGATAAAAGCATGAAATATACCAGAATGAGATTCGTGCTAGTCGATGGGCCACTCTACTAGCTCAATCTCCTGCCTGTGATACTGCTCAGGTAGTTGAGGCAAAGGTAACTCATTTGGATGAATCAACTATTTCCAGTGAAGCTGTTAAGACAGCTGAGGCACAATCAACTCACCAGGCTTCCACACCTGCTACAGACGATGAAGCAAAATGAGTTGATGGCCAGGGAGAAGAACGGGGTGTTCCTAAAAGAGAAGTGGGAACTTTCTCTGATCTAAGTGGCATGTTGGGGATGTTGAATTTCCCTTTCATTAAAGAAATTCCCTATGAAGCTGAGTCTGTGGAGGAAGCTGCACATTTCAATGTTCGAATTGACCCAGCTGACTTGCACATTCCTACGGATACACGCGTCATACCATTTGGCCATGATTTCAAGTCTATGATCCCTGAAGATTCAAGTGAACAAGCAGCTAACTTTCGACGTGCCTTCTGATCAATGTGTGAGGAGATGGAGGCCATGGAGGAGGTTTTGCTGACTTGAGTACTAGGATTGACAATCATGATGCCACAATCTCGGAGATATTCATGGAGCTATGTTGCGGATTAGAGAATGGGCTCAAATATTAAAGCTCTACGCAAAGAACAAGTTGGCTACTTTAGACAACTATTTTCCAAGTTAGTTGTCCCAGAGTGACCATCTTGCCTTTTAGCATAGACAAAGGGGGGTAACATTGAGAGAATGGAGAGAAGTCATCTCTCGGACATGAAGTTGCTAGAAATGAAGATGGAAAAGAAAATGGAGCACATGGAGGCATCATTGAAGGATGATATTTTGTCTATGAAAAACCAGTTGTATTCACTAAGTTCCAACCAATAGGCAGCAAAATCCGTAACTCATAAGAAGTTGGACTTCCTTCTGAAATTAGTCCACTTTCCTCAGATCTCTTCTCAAGGTGATGATGCCAAAAAAGTGGAAGATAAGGGGAAAGAAAAACTTGAAAACCCCCTACGAAGATCATTATAAAATCCAAAGGTACCACCTCAATCCATTCTCAGCACCCTCAAGACCTGCCAGTTGAAGAAAAAACTGAGTTAGCTTTCCAGAAGAATAAGGCAGAGATTACAAAGCTAGACAAAAGTCAAGAGGAGAGAATTCAGAAATTCAAAGTCCATTATGGAGGTCCGCCAGCAGGCATGCTCCCAAGAGAAGAAGCTACTCCACCTACTGATCCCTTGGAAGAAAGGTCGAATGAAGAATTTGATACTCTTATGTTAGAAGGATATTATGAAGGAATAGAGTTAGCTAAAGCATGGGGCTTATATTGGTAAAAATGCTTATGAGATATTGAAGAGACAAAAACCTGCCGACTCAAGGAAAATCATTTAAGAGTCAGCAGACTTCAAGGAGTCAGCCCAGTCAAACTCCCAGGGGAGGCAACCAAGCTAGGGGAAGAGATTCTAAAAGAGGAAGAGACAGAGATTCCAGGTCTGGTAGGAGAGGCAGAAGTTCTTCACCAAGAAGACTAAGTGGAATTATGTCTATCAACCCCATGAAAAAAGACTCGTTTATTGGCTAGAATAGATGAAGTACGGAATAGAGAAGCAACTTCATGAGAGCAACCGAGCTAGCCAATAAATATGAGGAAGATGCTCGAGAAATGCAAATGATAGAGGAAGAGGAGAAGTAAGAAAGTCGAAAATGAGAGGAGGAGAAGGCAAGATGAAGAAGATCACAAAAGAATAGAAGAAGAAGATCACATGAGGCGAGAATATGAAGAAAGGAAGAGAAACAACAAAAAGGCGTTAGAAGTTAGTCACAAGAAATTTTATGTTGTATTTTTACAAGTTCTTTGTAAATACAAAAAAACAATGTAAGTGATGAATGGTTCATTAATAAAATGATACATTATGTTCAATTATTTTGATTTTAGCACTTTATGACGCAATTAAGTTTTTGCATCATCAAAAAGGGGGAAATTGTTAGGAAATTTATTTGTGTAGATTTTGATGATGCTTAGAAAACTTAGATTAGAAAGATGACAACCCATTTTCTGTATGTATTTCCAACATTATAATAGTTAGAACATTAGCTGAGTTATCAAGCAACCAAGATGAAGATGCAGAAGACTTGCTGAAGAAGTGCAGAGAAGATTCAGTTGAGCCGCATCTGAGTAGCTAAGAAGAACTCCAGACAACTAAAACAACCGTGTCTTTCAGTAAACTTACGGCAGAGTCATCCAAGAATCAAGGAGAAGACTCAACTTAATAGGTAAAGCAGCTGAAGGACTTAGAGAAAGCTGAAGAAGTCCGTTGGGAAGAAAAGTCAAGATTTACCCATTTTGGTAAGAGACAAACCTACAACCTTAAAAAGCTGTCGTGCTGAAAGAGTGCAAGTAGCAGGAACCAATAGAATTGCAGAACCCTGATGCTTTTCACACACCTGCAGGTAGTTAATACAAAGGTTGGGTCAACATCAATGCTGCAAGAAAAAGATAAGCCAACGAACAAGAAGTGAAGTTTGAATTTATCTCTCTCTTCAACGGACAAAATTCAAACTCTCACTATAAAAGGCTGAGGAATTTTCAGAGAGAGACACGAGTGAAATCATACGTGACATATAAGAGAAATCTGAGCAATCACGCAAATCTACAATACTCTCTCTGAAGAAAAATTCTCAAATCCTTAGGCCTGAATCTCGAAGTGACTTTATCCAACACATACCTTGTGAAGGAAGCCGTACTTCAAAATTGAAGAGGAAATTTGTTTAAAGAACAAATGGGTCTGTTCTTCCATGAAGTGAAGAAAATTTAGTGAGGTTCAAGTTAGAGCCTATTTCAAATCCAAAAGAGGGCTACATGATCAAGTTCGAGCGATTTGAAAAGCTAAAGTACTAAGGCAACTGCCTTGCGAAGAGCTGACTCCCTAGAGTGAAACCAGCTGTGTGATCAAAGCATGCTCGGACTGTGTTGTACTTTTATAACAAAGTCACTGTTGCATTAGTGTATTCCTCCTAGAATAGGAGATGAGTAGAGTAGATGAATTGGCCCATTCTCGAGCCACTATAAATGTTTGTGTCATTTGCTTTCAGTGCTTAATTTCTGCTTATATATTTGTTATCCAACTGATAATAACTAGATTAAAATATTGATAATTTATCTTAAAAATGGTGTAAAGACTCCCGCTATTAAAAACCAAGAAAATTGAACTTTTAAAAAGAGCTAACTTCATTCAACTGAGTTACTATATCAACAGCTCTCTCAAGTTTGTTGACTGGTTAACTCTCTTGCTGAAGTTTGAATCAACTGTTTTTCAAGAGACTTAGTTGTTTTCTTGTGATAAACTCTGATTTTGTTTTAAATAAAAAAATTGGTTTAGTATATGCAACACCCCCTTTCTAGACTTAACTGACACCTTTGGGACCTAAAGTGGTATCAGAGTGGTTGGTTCAAAGAACCTTTCATACTGGTTACTGAACTAGATCTCGGTCTTTTCAAAAATATCAACACTTGAAGTTTTTCAAAAGTTTCTTTCAAAAGTTATTATCATGGAAGCAAATCTCTCCCGTATTCCTATATTTATCATTGACCAATTTGATGATTGGAAGATTCACATGCAGACACATCACTTCAATTTACATGATGAAATGGGGTTTGTCATCGGAGATGGACCTATTAAAATCACTACGGTGAACACAACTGTAAGAGTAGCATGGGAGGTTGCTGAAAAACCTGCTGAGGTTGAAAAGCCAAGAAACTAATAAACAAACTATTAGTCCAAGTGGATGCGAAAATCTAGAGGGGGTGAATAGATTTTCCCAATTTTTCGATTTAAACCCTCTTTTTAAAATAATGAAAAACTCTTCAAGATTGAGATAAAAGGAAGAAGGATGAACACAATTAAAGAGGTTCAACTCACCTAGAGCCTCATCCACTACCACCCGGTATGTCCGAGTTGATTTCGAAAAATAAAATATTTATGGATTGATACTAAAAAATTACAACTTCCTCTTAAAGAGAACCAAACTATTCTTACAACAACAACATAGAAGAGCAAAAAACTCTTCTTAAACCTTTGAATCAATCAATTGTTTTCTTGCCGAAAGAACACTTAACAAACATATCTTATTTTGGGTGATTTGATCAATCAATATTACAACTCAAATGAAAGTTTACAACTTTGAAAGTGCAAGTGTAATCAAGAAAGAAAGCCTAATAAGCAAGATGTGAAAGTTTAGTGCTTAGACTATTACAACAAGAGTATAAAAATAAAAGCTGAGAAGTTTGCTGAATTATTCTTGTTGTCATTGTAGAATGATGTGTTATGTTTGATATTTTAATTTCTTCAACTACTTATAGAGAAAATTCAAGATTGGGTATCCAACATATGCTCCTCCAATTTGAAACTTGTCTGCAAAAGAAAGATAAAAAGATCTGCAAAAATAGTTAAGAATTGATAAAATGAATCTTGTTGATAAGTGCTTAAGCAACAAATAGAATTTGCTGGGGAAAACTTTATAACGGCCGGTTGCTATGTTGAAAATATGAAAGTTTAAACCGTTGGATCAAGATTTGACACAGGATGGCCTCTCTGAGCGACCGGTCACTATCTAGGGCGATCAAGTTCTTGTGGATAGTGACTGTCGCTCAAGAAATGCAGAAGTTTTAAAACAAAACTCTAACTTTCGTGCATCTCTATAATTCTTGTATATTCTGTTTTTTGTTTTCAAACATTTAGGCATGAGTCTCCTTATAAGGCGACCAATCAACCCCCTTACAGAGAGGTTGTTCGATTTTTGTCAAAGGAAGAAAACTCCATATGAGCATTGGAAAGGAAGAACACAAAATATTAACTATTTTAAAATATTGGTTGCAAGTGTTTTATCTTGAATACCCAAGGATAAATTTGACAAACTTGATCCTAAGGCCGATGAAGAAATATTTATGGGGTACTCGACTAAGAGTAAGGCATAACGGGTACATAACAAGACAAGCCTGGTGGTTGAAGAATCTATTCATGTCAAATTCAATGAAGTTTTGGGTGTTGAAAGAATCCCAAATGATGATAGTGATTAAGAAGATGAAGTTGAACCAATTGTTCCAAATGATCAAGCTACCATTTCAAATGATCAACCTTCTACTTCAAATATTCAACAAGAGGATAAGGGTGGTACTTCGGATCGTCCCGTGGCTCTAAAATTCAAAGAAGATCACCCAAAAGATCTTATAATTGGGGATCCACTTGACAAGGTAATGACAAGAAGGAAATTTCCCAAAAAATCTCTTATATCTCAAAAGGAGCTAAAGGATGCTAATGAAGCCATTGAAGATGAAGATTGGTTTCTTGAGATGCAAGAAGAGCTAAATCAACTTGAAAAGAATGATGTTTGGGAACTTGTGCTTTGTCCTCCATCTCACACTATCATTAGAATAAAATTGGTATTTCGGAACAAACTCGATGATGTGTTAGACAATCTAACAGGAGATTACCTCATTATTTAATTTTATCTTTTGTACATTTTTGTATTTTGTGTGTAGGGGTTGTATACTTGGAAAATGTGTTAGCTCATTCCCTTAACTTCCAAGTGAAATAGAAACCTACTGAATGTGGTGATATTAAGTTTAAGACTTCTAGTAATTCCTATACCGAAATGTGGAGTATAGCAGGATATTATTCAATAAAAGATCATCTATATAAGTGAGAAGTAATAGCCGCTTCAAAGAAATACTTATGAATCTAAGATATGGTCCAAGGCTGATATAGACACAACGTGAGATCAACAACAAGTGTTCGAATTGTTATTGTGTGTAAATACTATTTTCTGGGTTTACACAAACGGCTGAGTAGTTCAAGACATCGCGTCACTAACCACCTAGTAAATCTGATAGTATTTTACTAAAGAAGGTTCAAAGCCACAAACTACCCGTCCCGTATGCAATAATCATGTTGACCAAGATTTTCAAGCGAAATTGCATACATGCATGCATTAATTTCATTCATGTGGGGGATTGTTGAATTTGGTTTATGAAGAAATGGGTGTTGACCCATTTTTGACCAAATATTTAAATGATTTTCATTGGTGGAAAATGTACTTAAATTATATGATAAAATTCTACTAATTGAGAAGATGAGATTGGCATTTTGAATTTCTCAAAATCAATTCTGGATGAATGAGAAATTAATGCTACAAGTTAGCCATTTAAAACTAGAAATTGACGTGGAAATTAGAAAATGTGGGGAGGAGTGAAGCTCCATCCCACACAGGAGAGAAATTCAAAAATTGTTCTATATATATAACCCAAGTTGGACTAATGGGTTTGGACCCTTGGAGCACCAAAATTCTTAAAGGGGTGAGGGCCTACATGCTTGTGGATTTGGTTCAAAATGCACGCGCGCGTGCCACCGCTCTCCTGCCGGCCTGGGCCTATATTTATCAAGCCCCTACAGATGAAAAAACACACGAAAATATTAAGCTAAAATCGAGCACTCAGCATTACCCGTATATTGATTTTTTTCCTTTCAAAAGCTTGAAAGTCTAAACACTTGTTTTGTTCGCTGTTGGTTCGACTTTTGCAAGTGCTGCTAAGTCGAACTTGTAAAGTCGTTGTATCTTAGATACGATTACCAGAACCGTAAGCATTTTGTAATGGGGTAATTTTGTCTTGGAGATATAGTATCCAATAGTAGACTCGACTTTTACAAACTGTGTCCCATTTTATATCCTAAACACTTAGTCATTTTCTTTTAAACAGTACCACCCAAATAACAAATTATACCTGGGTTCAATCCCCACGGTCAGGGATGGAGCCAAGGTTCGACTTCAAATTTTTTCATAATTAGCATAAATTTTTATATATAAATTTACTATATTTTATAATTCCCCCCTCCCCCACCCTCCTATGAAAATAAAAACTACATATATATATATATTAGTTTCAAGAACATATTATAATTGGTCCAATTGTATAAATAAGATATTAAGAAATTTATTTTTTTTTCGCTTCAAATGATAATATATAATTTTAATTTTTATATATATTTCCTTGCTTCATCACATTCTGAGGTTCAAACACTACATTACGCTAACATGAGAAGGAAATATATATAAATACCATTACTATTTGGAAAAGCTTTTCCAAAATATTAATTAATTAAGCTCGTTTTTTTTTTAAATAAAGCTTCATTACGAAATATGACAAGTACAAATATCATCTAAGTAGGCGACCACAAAGGTTGGTAGCTCTACACAAATATAAGGACTAGCATAAGAAATGGAAGCTCTAGCTATAGCATGGGCAACCATATTCGTTTGTCTTTTAACATGTGGAACCTGAAAATAAGGTTCCGAAGATAAGATATCAACACACTCGTTAATAATATGACCAAACTCCAAAATATCTGATTCTTTCTTTCGTAGCGCATCCACCACTCCTTTGGCGTCCATTTCAAATATAACTTGTGAGTACTTCAAACTTGTTATCCATTTCAATCCTTCCAATAAACCAATTCCTTCTCCTTCCATAACACTGATAGTGCCATTAAACCCACAAGATTTACTCATAATAGCTGCACTTGTACTATCCATTAGGACCATTCCAACTCCAAACTTATTTTCCTCAAAAAAAAAACCAAAACACAATGTTACACTTCATACCTGGTGCAGGGGGTGCGTGCCATTTTCCACATTCGCACGATTACTTGCATTGTAGCTTGCCGCCATGTTCTTAGCATCCAACCATTCATTCGTAAAATTCATAGCGAGCTAATCGTAGTCTTTGCATTCATGTGTGCTTTATTCCAAACTCCGTGAGTTTCTTTGCTTCCAAATGTTCCACAAGATCATACACATACGCTCCTCGCAGCACTTGGCCGCAACTCGTCATCAAAGAGAAAAACCATTCTTCAAATGAATCAGCTCAGTCTGCCACCCAATTCACTACCGCCAGCAACTTACCTTCCCTCCAACATTCAGTTGCAAAATTACACGTAATAAAAGTATGCCAATTATTTTCCAGGTGCGATTCACAAAACACACAACTTTGTAAGACATTGACCCCTTTCCTAGCCAAATTTGTTCTTGTTAGAAGACACCCTCTACAAGCCCGCCACAAAAAGAATTTCACCTTTTTCGTATTTTCATTTTCCGTTTTTGTTCCAATCCCCTTGGCATCCAAACTGCTCGTCAATGATTTCTTCTACGAGTTTTCTCAGACCGGTTTTAACAAAGATAAACTCCATTCTTTGAATAGTGACATATCAACTTATCCTCTCTTCCCGGACAGCACAAAGGTAGCTTTAGAATTTGTTCTTGATCATGATCACAAAAATATTCTTCAATGATGTTTGAATCCCATTCATATATTCCAGGAATAAAAAGATCACAAACTTTCAAATCCTCCATACCTGCAATCTGAGGAGTTTGTATCTTGAAATCAGTTGGATCACGCAACCAAGGAGCATCCCATACGCGAATAGAATTTCCATTTCCATCTCATCCCCATCCTAAGCACTTGTCGCGAACTCCAGATACTACGCCATGTGAAACTCGGATTATTTCCAAGATCCGAGTTAAGAAAGTCCCCATGTGGGAAATATTTAACTTTGAGAATTCTACAGATTAGAGCATCTGGGTCGGAATAAGTTTTCCAACCAAGTTTCGCCAACATTGCTAGATTGAAGAAATGGAATTCCTTGAAACCGAGTCCTCCAGCTTCTTTCGATACGCATAAATTATCCCAATTAAGCCAATTAATTCCTCGAACACCATCCTTCTTTGAACCCCACCAAAAGGAATTAATCATTCTTTGTAATTCATCTCCAAGAGAAACTGGGAGTAGAAATGCACTCATAAAATATGATGGAAGAGCTTGGGCGACTGACTTAATAAGCACACTTTTGCTGGCTTTCGAGAATGGTTTATTCCTCCATTTCTACAAGTGTGACCATACGTTATGACGAATATACCCAAAAATCTCCTTCTTTCGTTTCCCGATAAGGGATGGGAGACCGAGATATTTTCCAGGTTGCGCCTGTTGTTGAACTCCCAGACTTTGAACCACCTCTTGCTGCAATGACCTCTGCACATTCGAACTGAAGGTAACACTTGATTTTTGCAAGTTTATAGCCTGACTAGAAACCATCTCATATTGGTGTAAAATATGTTTCACTTGTTGCGCCTCATCCTTATTTGCTGAAAAGAATAGGTAGCTATCATCGGCAAATAATAAATGAGAGATAGACGGAGCCCCTCGACAAATGTTTACACCATGTATTCTTTCTGCCATTTCCTCTTGTCGAAGCATACTTGTCAAGCCTTCAACACACAATATAAAAAGGTACGGTGATAAAGGATCTCCTTGGCGAAGTCCCCGTTTCGGTATAATCGGGCCTAGTACACTGTCATTAACTACAACCGAGTATGAGACCGATTTAACACATAACATAAGCATGTTCACCCATCTAGAATGAAATCCCACCTTCAGTAAGATCATTTCTAGGTATTCCCAATCAACTCTGTCGTACGCCTTGCTTATATCGATTTTTAGCGCTGCCACTCCTTTCTTGCCTTTAGTTTTTCGCTTCATATGATGAAGAATTTAAAAAGCTACCAAAACGTTATCAAGAATTGATCTCCCCTGGACGAACGCCGATTGAGTGTCAGAAATAACATGTGGTAACACAACCCTCATTCGATTTGCAAGTACCTTGGATATAATTCGATACAAAACATTACATAACGAGATTGGCCTCAAATATTTCATGGTATTTGGATTCTGACACTTGGGAATGAGAATAATATTGATATCCATAATGTCAGTCGGGAATTGAAGATGTTCAAGCCACGATGTTCCAGCCTCAAATATAGACTTACCAATTAAATTCCAGAATTTTTGGTAAAATGCAGGATTGAATCCGTCTGGGCCTGGTGACTTGTCCGGGTGCATTGCATCAATGGCATCCTTAAATTCTTCAATGGAGAACGGCCGGAGAAGGAATTGATTTTGTTCTGCTGATATTTTCGTTTGCACCTAGTTCACTGCTGCATTTTGATTTCTATTTCTGCCTGAAAAAAGCTCCCGAAAATAGTTTAAAGCTATATTTCCAATAGCACCATCCTCTTCATGCCAATTGCCATTATTATCCTGAAGCTTAAGGATTATGTTATTCTTCCTTCGATTATTGGTAGCCGCATGGAAAGTTCTTGTATTTGAGTCCCCATCTCGAAGCCAAAAAATCTTTCCTCTTTGTTGCCAATGTGCTTCCTCCTTAAGCAATAAGTTAGCATACTTCGCCTTAGCTTCCCTATACCGCTGTACCGATACAGAGTCGTCACACTTCCTTAGATACTCTATTTCCTTCTGACATTCCTTCAGCTCATTTTTAAAGATATTATATTTAGTCCTTCCCCATCTTATGAGATAAGATGAACAAGCCTGCAATCGCTCCGTTATATTATTGTAAGAATTTGTATTCGAATTCCATTCTTCATAAATAATATATTTCAAGTCTGGTTCCATAAACCACTTATTCTCAAATCGAAAAGGTCGATATGCTAACCTTGTAGAGGGATGTAGAGACTGAAGTAGAATTGGGGAGTGATCTGATATAGGCGCACATAGATTCAGTAATCTAACCTCCGGGAACATCGCTAACCAACTTGATGAAGCTAGAGCTCGATCTAGTCTTTCTTCCACAGCATCTACAGAACCTCGTTTCGCTTCCTAAGTGAATTGATGCCCTATGAGCGAAATATCAGATAAATTACAATCATTCACCACTTCTCGGAATCCTTGAAATAACCAATTTGGGTGATCCACCCTTCCTTTCTTATCTGACGGATGCAAGAGATCATTAAAATCCCCAATGCAGCACCATGGAAGATTAGATAAGCCATGTAAATGTCTAAGCAAATTCCACGAGTCTTTACGTCTATTTCTCTCTGGATACCCATAAAAACCCATTAATATCCATATGCCTCCATTATCCTCTATGGCTTCTATGTCCACGTGATTCCTGGAAAACCCAAGTATAGAACAAGAACGTTGTTGCTTCCACAAGACACAAATTCCACCACTTCGTCCAACTTTATCGACAACGAACATACTCTCGAATCGCAATCTTACTCGAATTTGTTCCACTCTACTTTCATGTGACAAGGTTTCAAACATAATAATAACATCAGGCTTATGGGCCCGAACCAAGTCACAGATGACCGGAATTGCCCTGGGATGGCCCAACCCACGATAATTCCAACTTAAGACGATCATGGCTCCTTGCAGGCCGGGGAGCCAGGTCCTGCCAATAAAAAATGAAGATTTGGGCTGATAGATGATGGGTGATTTGGGTTAGATTCTAAAACTTGTACCTGCTGCGTTGTTTGGGCTTGGGCCTCATCCAAAACAAGTATACGTTTCATTTTCCTATCTTCAGTGTCCTCTGCATTCAGCATAACCGTCAGACAATCTTTGTGGGAGTTATTATCTGAAATTTGCTCCCTAATTATCCGCTGATTCCCTCCAACTCTTGGACTGTTACCAGCCGTAACGCCCATTTTGAAATTTGAATTCCCGCTAATGTCCCTTAGCGGTATCGGAGAAGCATTCGACCGAAACCTGGTATGCAATGCTTCTGAATGAAGATCGAGATGTCGTTTCTACCGGCCGAGAATTGAACCGAATGACTTATTGTAGTTGTATGGAATTTCGCTTCCTTCATCTCTTCTTCCGTTTCCACGAGCCAACGGTCTCCACTCGTATTCGCACCTCGACGATTTGACACCCTTAAACTTGGACCCCATTCTCTTGGTGGTTCACCATCCGGGGATGAGAATCTTTTCTCGCAAAATCAATCTGTGTGGCTAAGCAAGCCACAGATGAAGCAAAAAGAGCCCAATCTTTCATATTTAAAATTAATAACTGACCACTCCCCTCCTTGCATTTTAACTTTCTTGCACCGTTTAAGTGGTTGATGAACATTAACACAAACTTTGATTCGCATATACGATCTCCACAGAACAGAAGTATTTTTAGCATCGTACTCCAAGAATTTCCCAATAAAATCTCCCAGTTGTTTCCCGACCTTTTCCGACATACATCCAATCGGCAGATCATATACTTGAACCCAGAAATCAATAGTATGAATAGGAATAGAAGTAGGCACCATACCAGGGGATAATTGGACTAGCATTAACATTAAATTATCGAAGGACTACGGACCACCATCCAACACCCTTTGAAGATCAAGAACATGGTAGAATTAGAATAAGTATCTTTGATTGCCTATATCTTTCACCGTCATACCCTTCACAGGACGCCAAATACCCGCCAGCCGAGTCTTCATGATATTAAAATTCACACTGCGATCCGAGAAAAATTTACCCACCAGACATAGGATTGGTGTTGAGCTTTCCCCATCTGCATTATCCGGCTCAAGTATAAAGCCCTCTTCCTCATCCTAAAGCAAGGATAATTTTGCCATATTACTTTTCATATTGACCAGATAGAAATAGTAATTTTGCAAGCAACTATAAGAGAAAACAGCCTCTCGACGATGGAGAGAAAAACCAAACTAAAATTATAACTATTTTCACCAATTAAGCTCGTTTATAGAGAGAGTAAACCTATGACTTTCGAACTCTTTCAACGTCCATTCATTAGAAAATCTGAAAGAGATTGATCATATATTGGTGGAGAAATAGCTAAGCCCGTAATTGGTTTTATTTCTATGAAGAAATTTTCTCTCTTTTATTATTTATAAAAATAATAAAATGAATTTGTTTTATCACCGCCGTCAGAAATATCACTTAGTTTTATTTTCCAAACTTATTTAAAATTTTCTAGTATTTCACTTCATTTCAACCAAATATTAATTTCATTTTCAAGCTACTCAATAGACACATAAAATAAACTGATACATGATTTATTTCTAAATTTATATAGTCTAATAGAAACATGATTCTAAATTTATATAGTCTAATAGAAACTTTCCAAACAATATTCTCATTTTTGAACAAATACCTAGGGAAAATTATAAAATTAGTCCTGTAACTAAAAGACAGTCGCAAAAAGGTCTTTCAAAATTTTCAAATGACAAAATAGTCCTGTAACTATGTATGGTATTGCAAAATAGTCCTGCAAAATACATGGTTTGCAAAATAGTTCTGTAACTGATACTTGAGTATCAATATTGGTCCTAATTTCACCAGTCATTGGTAGTCACATGTGACACTCACGGGTAAAATTGCAAAATTAGTCCTATAACTATAAAGCAATAGCAAAAAGGTCCTTTAAAAATCACGTTTTGCAAAACGGTGCTATAACTATATAAATGTCTCGATTTTGGTCCTGCAAAATGCAAGTTTTGGAAGATAGTCCTGTAACTGTATGAAAATCTCAATTTTGGTCCTAATTTCATTGGTAATCGGGAACTACATGTGCTGCTCACTTGACTAAAATTCGGTAAAATTAGTACCAAAATTGAGATTTCTATGTAGTTACAGGACTATTTTGCAAATCGTGCATTTTGCAGGACCAAAATCGAGAGTTTGCTATAGTTACAGGACTTCTTTGCAAAATGTGATTTTTACAGGATCTTTTTACTACCGCCTTATAATTACAGGACCAATTTTGCAATTTTGTCGACACTCACGTGATCGAAATCCAGCAAAATTTCAAATTGCCACTGAAATTAGGACTAAAACTGAGACTCAAGTATAACTTACAGGACTATTTTGCAAACTATGCAATCTGCAGGACTATTTTGTAAAATCGTACATAGTTAAAGGACTATTTTGCAATTAAAGTATTTTATAGGACCTTTTTGCAACCTCCTTTTAGTTATAGGACTAATTTTACAATTTTGCCCAAATACCTATTAAGTATGTGGCCCCAACTGGTATGGGGATAATCTGATATCATAAAAAAAAAAAAAAAAAACAGATTTCATAAAAATATTTTTTCAACTCACTACCCTAAAAAAGAATTCATGTTTCTTGTTTTAAATTAGTGTTCCACTTCTTGTTCCATTCATCCGGATGAATGACTCAATAACATGTATACTCATGTTTATCTCACTGATATGTGTAATTCACGTGCCATACAGGAAGTGAAACACCAATTTGGAATCGGAAATCTGCCCCCCCTAAAAAATAACTAAAATATAATTAATGTACTAGGGTTAACTATATCACACATATGCCAAGAAACATATTTGCAGACTCCCATAGTCTCAAATTCGACAATTCTTGATAATAAAAAAAAATACACATATACAATGCAATAACGTACTCCAAGAAGATTCGAAATCACCTCAGGATTCCGACATGGAAACGAACTGTTCCACCCATGCATGTTTAATTTAAAGATCACAGACAGTTGAATTCAAAAAAAAAAAAAAAACCATAGAAAACAAAAACTAATTTCAACTTGAGAAAATAAAACATGACATAGACATACACATTAGCACATGCATGTAATTAACCATAAATTAAAAGATAACTAACTAAAATGCTTCCCTGTCTCCTTCAAATCGGTAAAAATTAAACCTCCATTTAGCAAGGACCATGTTTAATTAGGGTTTTGTAGAACCATAAAGGGACACACTATGACCTCTCATTAACTAGCTCTGTTATATCTTGTCTAATCATCAGCTGGATGCATATATATGTGCATGGATTTTTTATATATATACGCAAATATCTCATTTTTCGACACGGTCAAAATGGAGCTGCATGGATTGTCACAGTTTAGGTAACATTTTTTAACGTGTTTCGTGACATTGATTATTTACATTTCCATGTTAATTTGCATGTAAGAATTCCCCACGTGTGGTCAAGTGTGTTTTCCTTTTTATGTATGATCAGTTTGGATACATTTTATCCTGTTTTCATCTCACTATTGGCCAAAATCTAATTGCAAAATCGCAACATTTTTTTTTACCATGAAGTATTGAAATGTCATTTCCCGGAATTTGTGGAAATCGAGCAAAAGTAGCTTTTTATGCGCATGTTTTGGAGGACTTGTGAAATAAATATGCATTCATAGGACTGTCTTTTTAGTTATATGGACTTTTTTCAAAAAAGCGCTTATTGTATTGCAAAGTGTTTAGTAAAATTAACATTTCAATATATATTTTACAGTAGCCAAAAAAGCCAAAAATACTCACAAATTTGCACTTGTCCTAAACGGGCTCTCAAATAAGTTTTTTAAAAGTGAATTGAAAAATAATTAACTTACCTATATAACATATAATGTTTTCTACAGATGGACTTCTATATCTAAAAGTCAATTTGGAACAAGTTACTATTATATATGGTCACCTACGAGCATGGGCGTAGCTAGGGGGCTCCCCACCCCCCGCGCACCCCTTTTTTTTCCCATTTTCTCTATGGAAAAAAGTTATATATATATATATATATATATATTTATATATATGTACTTTTAAGGGGGGGAAATAATTGAGTTGGGCTAGGGGTAATGTTCCTGCTGTCTACGCCCCTGCCTACAAGTCTATCAAGATCTCCTATTCCTTAAAATTAGTATATATATATATATATATAGGGTTAAGATCAAATGTGGCAGGGGGCTTATCGTGTGGTAGTGTGGATTAATTCAATCCATCCACGCCTTTTATTCAATGGTCCAAATTTCTATTAAAAATAAATAATTTATCAATTAATTAATAGGTAGAAATGGCATAATAGTAACTAGCAAACTGTCATAACTCGCGCCCCTATGATCAAGGGATTGATTGATATCATATTTTCATAACTGAATTGTGCACCATTTTAATAGCTGAATTGTACACTATTTGATATATAACAGTGCATCATTGCATAACTAATTGTTCATTATTTTGAGTAAATCACAATTAAATGAAAAGCGAGAACAATCGTAAAATTAAATCCTATAAAAATCGATGGGATTGAATGGTGTACAATTAGTTATAATATGCACTATTAGATATAATATGATATACAATTAGTTATTCATCTATTAAAATGGTGCACAATTTCAGTTATGGAAATGTGATATTAATCAATCCCTTGATTGTAGGGGCGTGAGTTATGGCAGTTTACTAGTTACTATTATGCCCTTTCCACATATTAATTAATTGATAAATCAGTTATTTTTAATAGCAATCTGGACTATTGAATAAAAGTTATGGATGAATTAGATTAATCCACACTAACACACGGTAAGTCCCCTGCCACATTTGATCCTAACCATATATATATATATATGGTATTTCAACACATTAAATAGCTAGATGCCACTGCATAACATGGTGTTATATATTATTGTACGCATAATTAACATTCAAATAATGTATATATCGAAACACAAAACAAATAGAAAATTAAAATAGGAAATCTGAAATGACTTCTCCTTAAAAGCGAAAGAAAGAAAAGAAACAAGCTACGCATTGATGCCTTGACGGGGTGCACACAATAATAGGGATACGACGCAGCCAAGGCCGCACCCTAGTGTCGGAAACTTTGGTTACAAAATGCCAAAAAACCTTAGGAAAAAACCAAAAGCGAGAAATGACTACAGCTCTTTAATTTAGCCCTTCCAAATACGTCCCCTCAAATTCATTTCTCAAGTACAAAACCATATCTGCGTTTTATCCATGTATACGTGTTTTTGTCTCCACTCTTAATTAATTCTCTTTTTATTTTATTTTTCTCATCTGTCAAACTCCAACATTCAAAGCTGTACTCTATCGGGAAATATATGGCCAGTTCAGACATGTCAATAAATAAATGACTATATATGTTAATCTTAGTTTACTCCTTTTACACGTAAGTGCTTAATATATTATGAGAATTAAGTTCGTTGTGTTAGCTAGTTAAATAAAAGACATTTAATGGTTTAGATACATGAGGGTACAGAAGATTTTCCTTAGTTCCATCAAGTATTTAATTTGTTTTAATTACTATATAGTAATACACGTTAATTAAGCTAAGTGTACACGTAGTGTGTATTGATGAAATGAAATAAGAGATGATCAGATATCCATTTTTGCAACATATTGATATAATTAAATAGACTGCATTATAGGTACTATTCGAAAAAGGGGTGAAGCTTTGAATATAGCAATTCCAAACCCTTATATAAAACTTGTAAAGAAAAAGGAAAATAATTAAAGGTCCCTTTGTAGTATTTGTATATTATATGTTAGTATATCTTTTTTTTAGAGTCATATATTTAAGACATAGTAATTACTTATATGCATAGAGATACTCGCTTTTTAGTACATAGATCACTCAATTAAGTCAAGATTTCTGAATTAGTCAAAGTCTTCTTCTCTCAAAGTTGGAAGTCTTCAGTAGTAGGAACTTGCCTACAACACCAACATATATTATCGGGTCTCTGGGTTGTCCCAAAGAGGCCCCTCCGATGTTCAAGTCAACATGGTGAACGAGAGAGAATAATAGACAACAGATGAATACTTAATACGAGTTAATGGAGATTATGGCTTTCAAATAACGCGGATAGACTTTTATATACTTGGGTGGCGAGCCACATGGGCCACGTAGGATAAAATGGTTCGTGGGCTAGACCCGGACCGGGTTATTTCATATGTAACCCATTAATTAATAGAAATTAATGGGATTAAATAAATGATAAATGTTGTAAATTAGATACTAATAATAAAAATAATAATAATAAAAGGATATTTTTGCCCCCAACACATATATAGTGTGTATTAGAGTATATTGTTAAAAAGAAATAATAGATGAAATACAATTTGAACTAGGCGTGTAAACGAATCAAGTAGGACCAAACATTGTAGTGTTCAAGCTTATTTAAATTTTATCGAGTTTTCAAAAATTGTGTTTGAGTTTGGTTTGATTATTATTAATCGAATTGATTGAGCTGAAACGAGCCTTAGTTGAGCCAAACACGAATCGAGTTTGAGTAGTTTGATATTTTTACACATATTTTATTATATTTTAACTAATTGATTCAATTTCGAATCGACGTTTACATCATATCGAACAAAATATGCATTGATGCTTAGTTCATTTTTCAGCAGGAAATAATTATTATTTGAACTAAGAAATTCCTTGAGTGCATTATAGGTAACATGTAGTAGAAAGGGGTCAAACTTTGAATGGCAATCCCAACCCTTAAAACATGCAAAGAAAGAGAGAGAAAACAAGGGTCTACTTGTATAGTCAAATTTTCTAATCTTGTTAGACCAGATATGGAATCAATTCTTGCCGGGTGAAATTGAAATTTCTATATGACAACACACAACTTGGTGGATTATTATTGCCCAAATCCAAGGCCACATATAATGCTTATACTAATTAAAAATCTTCAAGCACTAAGAATTTGTTAAACAAAGAGCATATTAGTTTAATCATTTCATGTTCCTTAACTAATCTTTCATCATTCCTCGAGCCACACCACCACCTCTAATCTTTTTGGGTCAGTTGTTCAAACCTTGCTTTTCAACGGTTTAAGACAAGATCCCTTTTCTTAAACAGAACCACGATTCTTTGTAAATTCTTGTCGATCCGGGTAATTAGCAATTCTTGTGGTCAAGATCCTTTAAATTTTCTTGGAAAATGACATGAGTTGATCTAAATTCTTGTCAATCTAAGGCAATGTTGATTTATCTTTGTTTACAAAGTGATTACGGGAGCCTTCAACAATGGCTTTACAAACAGACAAATGGAAATTACAAGAAAATGGAAATCTGACTATTACAACTGGAAACTGTAAAAAGCCGAGTCGAGTAGAACTCTATCCGCAAGACAAATACGTCTCGACTAGTGCTCACAGTTTGACGTAATGTCCCCAAAGATAAAACGGTTTACCGTCCTCTGTGTACAGTAGCACCCCTGACACAAAGACACCTTCCGAACTCGAAGGAGCGATAATTGGTTGCTGGACTCGAATGCAGAGTGAAATGTTCTTGAAAATGTGATACGAAATGTTACGACACTTTCGACGACACCTTTGAAATATGCAGAATGTATGCGATTTTCTGTCTCTGAAATCTGCAATGGAACCAAACTATTTATAGACAAAGAAACCTCCACCGCAGGGAATTAATCATGGTAAGATAATGAGCATTAACCTCCTTTGTAACTCCTGGTGTTACAAACACATTGATGACCACAATCTGGGGTTACAACCCCACTATCCGAGGAGTTACATACTCCATCGGGCCAACTATGAATCCGACACCTTCAATGCCTGGTTCATCCGGCGCTAACACCCAACAATACGAATTTGGGCCAAGCCCATTTTTGAGTGACAAAAGTGTTGTGGACTGGACCCGAGCCCACAGTAGGTCGGGCCGCCCGAATTTCCCGCACTCCAAGCCCTCGCCACGCCAAAAAATTCCAACGATTAATTCAATATTTGGTTTACCGTTGGAATTTTTGTTGGAATTTTCCAATGGCTAGTTGTGGTGTTGGAATTTCCGTTGGAATTTTAAAGTCCAACATGAATTCCAACATTTTATACCAACGGTTTTGTTTACCGTTGGAATTTCCGTTGGAATTTTAAATTCCAACATTTTATAATTGTTTACCGTTGGAATTTTCCAGCGGTATAATATAGCATTGGAATTTCCGTTGAAATTTTAAAAATTCCAACAGTTTTCTATTTCGTTGGAATTATTTTGTTCGAATTTGATTGTTTTCTTGTAGTGCATATGCAGGGACGGAGACAAAAACTTAACATTAGGGGATATATTTATATTTTCGGCTTTGTGAGATTTATAAAGTTGAGGGTGCTACCGCCGACGACATGCCCTAGCTAGTTTCATCACATATAATATGAATATCACGTGTCACCTTATAAATGTAGCCATCACATTACACATTGAAACACTAGATGAAATCCCGTTGTAAATAAAAGATCATCTTTGGAGTAAAATTTTGCATAGATGCAAATTCTTGGTTAGGGTTCCAACCTATGATGCTTAGACTTTTCATTTCAGGTGAAGTACCCATATTGACTCGACATGACACTGGACACGTCACACGTGTCTGATCCTCCAAAAAAATCAAACACTCCACTTTCAGATACTAAGTAGTAAGCAGTAAAGCACATGGAAGCTTCTTTTTTTTCGTATAACCTTTTCAAGTAATAATTATATTGTTCAAATTATATCAAACATATATTGTTTATAAATAATGTATTAAAAATGTAATATTGCATATCAAATAATATATTTTAAAAAATCTAAATTTATTGGCGTGTTCGTATGTCAGTGTCCAGATTTTGGATTTTTTTGGTTGTGGCAATGTATCCTAGATTTTAGACAAAAAAAGATCTGATACCCAAATATGTACCATTGTCCAACACCCGTGTCCAAGTCCGAGCAACATAAGTTCCAACTTACATTTCTCATATTATTTCCCCCAAAAAAATTTATATTCTTAATTATGCTTAACACAAACACACACATCACATTACCACTGAGGCATACCAGTGGTATCAAGCCAGACGCTTTTTTACAAAGGTGTTGAATAGAGTTCAAACCATGTATTTTTCAGTTTTTTTTAAATTTATTCCCTCCCCTTCAACCACTATCCCCAATCTATTAAAAAAAAAAGTACACACACCATATTTAGGAGTGTGTGTGTGTGTGTGAATATATATATTTATATTATGTGTGAATATTCATGTGAAGAACAAGAAGAGACATGGCATTGCATGATATGAGGAATAGATGTTTGGGAGAGGGCCTACAAATGTTGTGGTGCTTCGCGTTCACCATTCATTGGAATATGATTGGGTGAAATAGCGACGTATCGGTTCAATAGATAGATAACGGAAAGGGAACATGATCCCTGCCATTATCAGACCGAGGTTTTTGTCTACCCCCGTTTGTCTCAAATATTTCTTTAATTTTCGTTCACACCTTAAATAAATATCTTCCTCCAGGCCTGTAAGATTTACTAGGAATTTTTTTTTGACAATAGTACAAATTAATATTCAAAAAAGTTTTAGGTTTTTGTGTAATTAACCCAAGCCTAATAGTTAATTAGTTATTATCCGTATAATTTATTTGTTTGATCATCATGGGCAATTTAGTTATTTAGACGTCTTCGTCTATAATATAATAACTGCTTACTAGTATCAGTTTCAAAATAAAAAATGTTTTTCATAAAAAAAAAAACCTTTCCTATTTGCCTTCTGATCATTACTATCTTAATAGTCTTTTCTCCGTACGATGCACGGGGTATATGTCTGTTAGACCTCTATTTTGTATTTTTACATGTACATTTTTCTAATAGTTCAATTAATTATATCTCTTGCATCATCCCCGTTGGTAACCGAATAGAATGGGTCAGACAATCCCTGGTTAATTCGGGGATATGAGCTGAGATGAGAAATCTCTACTTCTTTAGAATCGGGAATGGAACATGGGCATTATTTACATGTTTGCCCCCTTCCTATTCCGATTAGATAAAATGGGAATTATCTGTTCTCATCCGTATTCCCCGAATATGTGTAATATATATATATATATATAATTAATAATATTAATATATTTATTATTTTATTAATTCTAAAAATTAACCCTAAGAATATTTTCATATTTACTTGTTCTTATTCTTTATTTCACAAATTGTGAATTTATGTTATTTATGTTTTAAAAGAACAGTACATTGTAAAAGTTTAAAATTTTAAAAAACAATTGAAGTATAAAGATAACTAATTTGATTATAAATCATATGATTAAATAATGAAAATAAATTATTATTGATTATATGAGAATCTCTTTAAATACGAAATATTTTGTTGTGTGAACATGAATTGTATCTATTTATGGAACATATTTATCTATGATAAAATAAAAGTTTGAAAAACGTTTTAATTGTCCAATGTGGAATCGTTTTTACTACCCTAATCATGAATATTTAATAAATTATATTTTTAATAAAATGAACAATAAAATGATTTCAAATTATATATTTTTTGGGGTTTAAAAAACTGATCAATTATCAGAATTGTTAAAGGAATTAAACAAAAATCATGTTTTATATTTAACAACGCAATTTTAAGGGAAAATAAAATATTTCAAAAAAAACAAAAAATATTTTATTTTTATATATACACATATATCAAACAATTATCAAAAATACAAACTCATATCTAATTCCAAATGTACAACTTTAAAACTTGAGTATCAAAATAGGTTGATAAATATAAAAAATAATTTCAAACAATATGAAAAGTATGTTATTATATAAAAAGTAATTTTCTATATATAAAATATTATTATGAGTATAATTTCATTTTAAATAAATCTTAATTTTCTTCTTACATAAATATATATAATGTTATGTATAAATACATGTGATATATAAATTTGGATACATATTTTGAGATATTTTCTTTAGTTTAATTTTTTTAATTGAATTTAATCAATTTAAATATTGTTGGGATTTTGGTCCAGCATCCTGCCTGCAATGGGCTTTAAAAGAGGCGCGAGGCGCGGCCCGCGATTCGAACTCGTGAGCGCTGGATTGCATAGTTAAAGGATAGCTTAAAGGATATGATTTGGACTACATATACCATCAGATGCATCTTCTTTTCTGGTGCCCATTACATAGAAACTCTGAGGTTAAGCGTGTTTGACCTGGAGTAGACATGGGATGGGTGACCCCCTGGGAAGTTTTTCAGGGTGCGCGTGAGTGAGGACAAAGCGCGCTAGAAAAGACTCGTGTTGGTTTGTGGGGACAGTCGTCAATCCGAGTAGCGCTAGAGGTCCAACAACTGGTATCAGAGCAGGTCACGAGTTCGAATTCCCTTGGAAGACGCTGCAGAGAGGTTGCCAGGAGCGGTGGAGCGAGATGCTTTGGCGCAGCAAATGAGGTAAACGGACCGTAATCGAAGGGTAGGTTGCCAAAGGCCGTAACTCGTAAAATGGACTGAATCAAGGTGTAGGTAGTGGGTGGACCAGAATCAAGGGTAGGTTGCCAGGTGGCGGAATCGAGGTAAAAATGGACTCGAATCGAGGTGTAGGTTGCTGACCGTGGAATCGGCGGGGTAAGTTGCCAGTGGCCGGGATCGAGGTAAACAGATCGAATCAAGGTGTAGGTTCTTTGGGCGGCCGAATCGGAGGTCGGCGTGACGCGACGCTGAATCGAAGAAGTTGTTAGCGTTAATCGAGGAAGTTTGGCGGACAATGGAGGTTGCCAAGCACCGGAGCCGAGATGCTTTGGCAGTCTTTGAGGGGGATTGTTGGGATTTTGGTCCAAAGATCCCCGCCCGCAATGGGCTTTAAAAGAGGCGCAGGGCGCCCGCGATTCGAACTCGTGAGTCTTTGGTGATAAGTGTCATTTTGTACATATTTTGTATTATTAATTCAATAGTTTTTGAATTGTTTTGTTAGAAAAATCATAGTTTCTCAAGTATTTCTCGTAGCATTTCATCGTGTGATGTGTTTAACATTATAGGTGGAGCAATTTGGAGCAATGTGAAGCCAATATTACTTGAAAAAGGCAAGAAAATCACTCAACATGACTTGGGGTGTCAAGAACATGGCCATGTTCAAAAAAGAAGGAAATAAATTGGATAAAAATTGGAAAAAGGGTCCAAAACGGCCAAACCGTGTCACCGAACACGGCCATGTTGAAGGGGATCAAAAGAGGAGGAAAAATCGCACAAAATAGGCCGAACACGGCCTGGCCGTGTCGCATAACACGGCCTGGCCGTGTTGTCCAACTGCGCCGTGTCGCCCATTTTCAACAAATTTTGTGCGGCACGGCTGGCCGTCTTTGCCGCCAACACTGGCGTGTCCGGACCTCTTTTTGCAACTTTTCTTTGCGGAATTTGGGGAAAACTCACCAACCAACCCATTTTGGCCATTTTTGTACACTTTTGACACCATATTTTGCTGAAACATGTCTCCATGTCCCTCCTCATCACTTGAATACAAGAATTCACCAACCAACAAGGAAAATGGGGGTGATTGTTTAATAAAAGAGAGCACTATCAATGTATTGATTGCCTATAAAAGCCAATGGTTGAAATTGAGAGAGGCATTCATTAGATATTTAAAATATTCATTGTATTCATTCCATTAAGTAGAATTGGGATCAAGGGGTCTTGGAGGAGTAAGCTTGAGGCAACATTGGGAAGAAGGCTTGGAGCAACATCATCAAGTCAATTGAGATTTTGATAAAGATAAGTACACCATGTCTACAATGTTTACATCTTCTTGTGTCAAAAAATCATGTGTAGCTAAAACTCTTAGTGTTTGAATGTAATGAACTCTAGAATGGATTTGTGATTAAGGTGTGTATGTTTTTAATAAAATTCTCATGTCTTGTGTGATTCACTTATATCATGCTTATCTCATTCGAGTTAATATTTCCGGTATATTAATTTGATATCTTTTCTTCATCGGGTAATCGAAAGATTTATGGTGAAAAAGAAATTGTATAAGTGAAAAGAGTTGCATGCAATCCTAGATATAGACGACATAAATCTTCCGGATTAGGGGTCAAACCTAATATGGGAATTCATAAATCGTTATAATGCAATCTTGGGGTTTTAACTAGAAAGAGATTTCGATTAATCAACTTGAGATTAGGAGTTTTTCGCCTTGAGAAAGGGATTAACTTAAATCGGGAATTTCTACGGTCCACATAGCATGAGATTTTATTAAAAGAGGTTGGTTTTTACTTAAGGGCTTATGGTTGAATCTTTTAACTTGTCAAATCACAAAAACATTCTAGAGGATTTACATTCAAACACACTTCTATCTCTTGATTTCTTATTCTACAAATTTTACTTCATTTTTACACTTTATAATTTAGATTCTTTATCAAACAAAAAAAAACTCAAAATTGTTAGATTAAATAACAAAGAGACGGTAATTATTAGTACTTATAATCCTTGTGGGAATGACACTCGGTACTCAATAATCTATACTATAAAACGATAGGTGCACTTGCCTACTACGGTTTTAAAGGTAGCTTTTGAGCCATCAAGTTTTTTGGCGCCGTTGCGGGATTGTAATATTAAGAACACCTTATTTTTGTTAATTTAATCATTTTTTTATTTTCATCAATTGTCTTTCTAGGTATCTATCTTTGTAAGTCTTGGATTATACTTATCCTCCTTGTTTACTACAAAGGCATGCCTACTCGTCGCCGCCGAATCTGGAAGCGCGAGACCGCCGGTAGCAACACGAGAGGAAATCATTAGTCATGCACCACGAGGAGGATACTAACGAAAGCAAGGATACCGATATGGCGGATGAACAACAAAGAACCATGTACGACTACGCCAAGCCATCTATGGACGGACGTCGTCTAGTATCGTAAGGCCCGGCCATTTTGCGACCCAATAATTTCAAATCAAACCGAATGTCATTCAAATGGTGCAACAATTTGTCCAATTCGACGGCTTACGAGATGGAGACCCAAATAATCATATCGCGAATTTCCTCGAAATTTGCGATACTTTCAAAATAAATGGAGTCTCCGACGATGCCATCCGTTCGCTTGTTCCCATTTACTCTTCGGGACGGGCTAAACAATGGCTAAACACTTTGCCGAAGGGAACAATCACAACATGGAGCATTATGGCGGAAAAATTCCTTTTAAAGTATTTCCCACCCGCTAAAACCGCACGATTGAGGAATGAGATCTCTTCAATCACTCAAGAGGACGATGAAACCTTGTACGACACTTGGGAGAGATTCAAAGAATTGCTGCGAAAAATGCCCACATCATGGTCTTCCCATTTGGATGCAAGTCCAAACATTTTACAATGGGTTGCTCTCATCGACAAGCGAATGATTGATGCGGCGGGGGGAACATTGAACAATAAGACACCCGCCGCCCAAGATCTCATAGAAGGATGGCCATGAATGGCTATCAATGGCAATCCGTCGAGGAAAAACCAACAGGTCGGTGGGAGTATATAATGCGGACGCGGTGGTGACACTAGCCGCAAAGTCGAAGCTCTAACTCGAGAAAATCGACGGGTTGGCGGCTCCAAAACCACCACCACAACAAGCCTTATCATGCGAGACTTGTGGAGGATCGCACAACCACCAAGATTGCCCTCACGCAATACCGCATGAACAAGTGGATTATCTAGGTAATCAATCTCGACCCTTTCAAAATAATCCTTTCAAAGAACACTTATAATCCAGGTTGGGCCAACACCCGAACTTTAGTTGGGGAAATCAAGGTCAACGTAAGCCTAATCCAAACGCACTCCCCCAATTCGTCGCACCTCCCTTTCCAACCGCGAAAACCAAGTTTGGAGGACTTATCATCCCAAATTCGTCCAAACAACGGAAACCGTTTCACGGCCACCGAAACATCCTTAAGGAACCAAGAAGCATCCATTCGCAACTTGGAAAATCAAATTGGTCAAATTGCCAAAATGATCTCCGAAAGGCCACAAGGAGCTTACCTAGCAACACCGAGCCAAATCCAAGAGAACGGTAAAAGCAATTACTCTAAGGAGTGGAACAAAGTTAGACGAAGACGGATGCCGGAGGATGAACCCACGCCCATACAACAAAAAGACGAACATGTATCCAAGAAACAAAGAAAATGGTACCGAATTCCAACCACCTATTCCGTATCCAAGTCGATTAATGTAAGGACAAACATGACGACCAATTTGGTAAGTTCTTGGATTTATTTAAACAATTGCACATCAATATTCCTTTTGTTGAAGCCCTTTCACAAATGCCAAAATATGCCAAGTTCCTAAAAGATCTTCTTTCAAATAAGAAGAAGCTTGAAGAAATATCCATGGTGCAATTAAATGAGGAATGTTCGGCAATTTTGCAAAACAAGTTACCTCGAGAAAATCAAAGATCCAGGGAGTTTTACTATTCCTTGTCATGTCGGTAATTTGACCGCTGATCGGGCATTGGCGTCGATCTAGGGGCTAGCATTAATTTGATGCCTTATGATTTATTCAAACAAATGGGTCAGGAGAGCCAAAACCAACTAGGATGAGCCTGCAATTAGGTGACATCTATTAAATATCCTAGAGGCATTGTTGAAGATGTTTTGGTCAAAGTCGATAAGTTTATATTTCTGTCGATTTTGTAATTCTTGATATGCATACGGATGTCGAAGTCCCTTTGATCCTAGGGCGTCCATTTTTAGCTACTTTGCTAAGGCAATCATTGACGCGTGCATGATGGCAAACTAATTTTAAGAGTCGAAGATGAACAAGTCATTTTTAAAATCGCTACATCAATGAAAAATACGATAGATAAAGATGACTCTGTTTTGCTATTGATCTTATCGATATGGAGATAACCAACTCTCTACCAAGCATGATTTCTAACGAATTCTTGGAGACTTGTATTGTTCAAAGTGCGGTATATCGGATGAAAACCCTTTCTTAGGGAATCCGTATCGCATTGGAGGAAAACAAACCAACGAACGGCGAAAGAGTTCGAAAAATTGAAAACTCACGGGTGGGGCATATCAAACCATCCATTGAGGATCCACCACTGTTGAGCCAAGGAGTTACCCGAACACTTGGAATATGCATTTCTAGCCGAGAACGCCAAACTTCCCGTAATTATTTCCTCCAATTTATCTTCTCATCAAAAGGATAGATTGTTTGGCAATATTACTGAACATAAAAAGGCCATCGCTTGGAAAATCTCCGACATTCGAGGGATCAATCCTTCCTTTTGCACTCACAAGATTCTCGATGGAGGAAAATTTCAAGCGGTTGTTCTACCTCAGCGTCGCTTAAATCCAAACATGAAAGAGGTAGTTAAAGCGAGGTAATCAAACTACTAGATCTTTGGCTCATCTATCCATCTCCGACAAAAGAATGGGTAAGTCCATTCAAGTGGTCCCAAAGAAAGGTGGGATGACGGTGGTACCAAATGAAAAGAATGAACTTATTCCGATGCGAACGGTAACAGGTTGGCGAGTTTGCATCGATTCACGACGACGACTTAACGATGCTACTCGCAAGGACCACTTTCCCTTACCTTTTATTGATCAAATGCTTGAACGTTTATCCGTCACCTCTATTATTGCTTCCTTGATGGCATGTCGAGTTATTTTCGAGATCCCGATAGCACCGAGGATCAAGAGAAAACCACTTTCACTTGTCCCTACGGTACTTTCGCCTATAGACGCATGCCTTTTGGGTTGTGCAACGCACCAAAGAACTTTTTCAACGTTGTATGCTTGCCATCTTCGATGAGCTTGTAGAAGAAATCATGGAAGTCTTCATGGATGACTTTCGGTTTTTGGGGATTCATTTGATCTTTGTCTTGCAAATCTTAAAAAGTCCTTGTTCGTTCGAAGAGACTAACCTGGTATTAATCTATGAAAAAAATGCCACTTCATGGTACAAGAAGGTATTGTTTTGGGGCATAAAATTTCTTGCGGGGGAATTGAAGTTGACAAAGCGAAAGTTGATACAATTTCCAAATTGCCACCGCCCCGCCTCGGTGAAGGCTATCCGAAGCTTTTTGGGGCACGCTCGGGTTCTATAGGCGCTTTATCAAAGATTTTTCAAAAATTGCCCGCCACTTACTCGCCTTTTTAGAAAAGGATGCGTTTTTTGATATCAACGATGAATGTCTCCAAGCATTCAACACTTTGAAAGAAAAACTCACCACTTCTCCCATCATGGTGGCTCCGGATTGGTCTCAACCGTTCGAACTCATGTGTGATGCTAGTGATTATGCGGTAGGAGCGGTACTTGGGCAACGAAAAGATAAACATTTCCGGCCAATTTACTATGCAAGTAAGACTTTGAATCCTGCTCAATCCCACTATACAACTACCGAAAAGGAACTACTTGCGGTGGTTTTCGCTTTGACAAATTTCGGTCATACTTGATTCTATCCAAAGTCATTGTTTATACGGATCACTCGCTTTACGCTATTTGCTCGACAAAATGACGCAAAACCACGACTAATTCGATGGGTTCTCTTACTCCAAGAATTCGATGTGGAGATCAAAGATAAACGGGGTGCCGAAAATCTTGCCGCCGACCACCTATCTCGGCTTGAGCACTCCGGCACCGATGAGCAACACAATGGACATATCAACGATTCTTTCCCAGATGAGCAACTCTTTGCCCTTAACTCAATTTCAATTGATATTCCTTGGTTTGCAGATTTCGCTAATTATCTTGCAGGAAAAGTTCTCCCAAAAGGGATGACCCATCAACAAAAGAAGAAATTCTTTTCGGACCTCAAGTATTATATTTGGGACGATCCCCACCTCTTCCGAGTTTGTGCGGATCAAATCATACGAAGGTGTGTTGCACTTCCCGAAACAATCTCCATTTTGAATCATTGTCACAAAGGACCCACTGGTGGACATTATCAAGCAAATACTACGGCACGCAAGGTCCTTGAGTCGGGTTTTTATTGGCCTACACTTTTCAAAGACGCAAAACGGTATGTTGAAACTTGTGATAGTTGTCAACGAGCAGGGAATATTTCTCGAAGAAATGAAATGCCCCAAAACGGTATACTTGTTTGTGAAATTTTTGATGTTTGGGGTATTGATTTTATGGGACCTTTTCCTCAAGATCGTTTGGCAACAAATATATTTTGGTAGCCGTTGACTACGTGTCTAAGTGGGTAGAGGCTCAAGCTTTACCTAAAAATGATGCTCGAGTGGTGGTGCATTTTCTCAAAAACTTTTTACCCGGTTTGGTACACCACGAGCCATCATTAGCGATAGAGGCACTCACTTTTGTAATAATCAATTTGATAAGGTTTTAAAGCGTTATGGTGTCACACACCGAGTCGCGACCGCTTATCATCCCCAAACTAGCGGTCAAGTCGAAGTGTCCAACCGCGAATTAAAACGAATTTTGGAAAAACGGTTGGGCACTCTCGCAAGGATTGGTCCTCAAACTTCGATGATGCCCTTTGGGCTTATAGAACGGCTTTCAAAACGCCAATAGGGACTACCCCATACCGACTCGTCTATGGTAAAGCATGTCATTTGCGGTTGAGCTTGAACATAAAGCCTTTTGGGCTATTAAAATGCTTAATTATGATTTGTCAAGTGCGAGAAATAACCGTTTATTGCAGATTAACGAACTCGAAGAATGGCAAAATTCGGCATACGAGAATTCGAAAATTTACAAAGAAACGAACGAAACAATGGCATGACAAGCACATTAAGCACACGAGGGAATTCCAACCGTGTGATCAAGTGTTACTATTCAATTCCCGACTTCGCTATTTCCGGTAAGTTAAAATCCAGGTGGTCCTACCCATTCACTTACTCAAGTGTTTCCTTACGGGACTATCGAAATTACGCACAAGGAAATGGGCACCTTTAAGGTAAACGACACCGTCTTAAGCTTTATTTTGGGGCACCATCGATGATAATTATATAGATTCCCTCAAGCTTGGGATCCCCAAATACATCACACAATTAGAGGTGAATCAGGTCCGGTATACGACACTAAAGAAAGCGCTACCCGGGAGGCAACCCGATGATTTTTGTGTCAATTTGTTTCAATTTGTACTTAGGATTCATTTTTTTTACTCGGGATGATATTTATTTAAAAAAAAAAATTTACAGCTGAACACGGCCTGGCCGTGTCTTCCGACATGGCCGTGTCAAAATTCCCCAATTTTCCCTTTTAAATAAATAAAAAAAAATTGAAAATTGGCCCGAACACGGCCGGTGTCGCCCGACACGCCCGTGTGTTCGGGCCCAAAAAATTTATGTCGCCGAAATAGCCCGGAACACGGCCAGCCGTGTCGCCCGACACGGCCGTGTCCGGCCGTTAAAAACAGGGGGGTCGAATTGGGTTATTTTTTCCGATTTTTTCATTCCAAAACCCTAAAACCCCTCTTCTTCACCAAAATTTCCCCAAATTCACCTCACTCTTCTATCTAAACTCAAAATTCTTCCATAAAACACCATCTTCCCTCCATTGCCAACACTTCTACCGATTGATTGTTTGGAATTTTGTGGGCTTTTGGGAGATTTCTCTTGTGGGTTTTTATTTCAAGGTATGATTTTCTATGTTATTTTTTTTTTGTGTTTAATTTCATCATTTTTGTTTTTATGCTTTCAATTTGTTCATAAATGTTTGAAATTTCTATCATTTAGGGCTTTTTGATTTAGCTTAAATTTTTGGAATTTTTATACCTAATTATTTGTGTTGAAGATGAGGGTATTTTTGGATTTTATGGTGATAATGTTGGCCCCATGTGCTATTGAAATTTGTATGGGTAAAATCATGTGAAGTCAATTGTTGGAATTATCTTGCTTAATTTCACCAACAAAATTGGTCCTAAACGAATAAAGGGTTTTTGTTGCCTAAATATAACGATATGAGCGTTTGTTGATTGATTGATTGATTGTTAGAATCATATGATTGATCATGAGTGGAAACCGTGCTTTGTTGTAACCTACTTGCTATTTTGATGAGAACTTGAAGGTGATGGGATGATGTTGTTGTTGGGAATTTAATTGAGGCATGGTTTTTATAGGATAGTTGGTTTTCAAAGAAATATTAATAGTAACTGTCCTTGTATTGCATGTTGCTATCAAAAATTCCTTTTTCAGGACTACCATGTCAAAACGAAGTCGAGTTACCGCTCCTTCCGGGTCTGGGGGACCCTGCGGCTCTCGCCGCCCCTCCCGGGCTAATCCACCAAGTAATCGTCATGGCATTCTATTCCGGAATGACGAGCAAGCAACCCGATATCAACAATTGTTGAGTAAACCATTGCACAACACCAGGTATCCTGGCCATGACATTAGAGACCCTTGGGCTACAAGAAGATATTGATTGGATGTTTGAACAAGTTGGGTGGGGACAATTCATGGGTGCGAAAGCACCAACTTATGAGCGCGTCACACACCGGAATTCCTTAGCTCATTTAACGCCGAAATCCTCACGGGAACTCATGCTAGGGGACGGCCTCATCTCTTTTCGCTTGTTCAATCAAGAGTATACATTGACTCTTGCCGACTTCAATCAAATATATGGTCTTCCAATTGATGGTAACAGACGCTTTCCTAGCGACTTTAATGCACAGCGATTTTGGAATGAAATAGCTCCTTCATATGACTATGTTGCTTCTCGTCGCAAAAAGTATCACGCGTAATAAATCCTTGTTTTCGTTATATGCATCGTGTGATGGCTAGCACACTTTTCGGTAGGGGGGAAAGTGACGGGAATTTGAGGAAGGATGAACTACTGTTTTTATGGGCTATGGTCTATGGCAAACACCTTGACACCGGGTCCCACTTAGCACGCCATTTTCGAGAAAGTCGGGGGGGCGAATGTAGTAAAATTCTTGTTGGAGGCCTAATCACTCCAATTGCTCTTCACTTCGAGCATGACTTAACGGATTTACAACAAGCGAGGAAGCACGCGTATTGATCTCGAGGTATGTCTTTGCTATAAAATTAATTGAAAGAATCAATGATCAATTTTGCTTGCTTTTTCGACATACATCCCAACGACTATTACTTCTCCCGACCCAAGCACGAACTACAATTAATAATCGTGACAATTGGTTGATGGGTATGCGACACAATCCGGAGGATGACAGACCGCCTTTGAACTACCTCCCATAGAGGATGATGCTCCCGAATCCCCATCTCCTCCAAGGGGTTCACCACCCCATACTCCTTCATCTCACCCACCACCACCACCGCCACCGCATGAACAAGTCAATCTTCAAGCTATTCTACGAGGAGCAACAACACCAAAGAGACATGCTATCATATCAACAAACGATGCTCGAACGCCAAAGAGAATATGCTTGACCGCCAACAACAAATGATGGAGCAGCAATTTGGCGTCATTAGGGATATTCGAGAGGACCAACAACAACAAAATGCCCTTTTATCTCAACTCCATCAATGGCACCTCTCTCAAGGACACTTCCCACCACCGTCATAAGGTCGTATTTGTCTTTGTCTTAGTTTTTGTTTCCTTTGCTCCATTTTGTATCCCATCTCCTCTTCACATTGGGGACAATGTGACCCTTGAAGTTGGGGGTGGCGAGATTTGTTAGAACGCTTGGATTTGAACTATTTTCTTTAGCTTTGCGTGTTTTAGCTTTCTTTGTGGATATTTCGTTTTCTTTTTACGCACCTTATCAATACCTTGCAAACAAACATGAGGTAATTTTTTTTTTACAATTAGATAGGTTAGTTATGGATTGGTTATGACCATTTTTATCCCGAAAAAGTCATCTTTTTGAAAACTCAAATTGCCAAAATGTTTTTAAACTGCGTGACTCTAGTAAAAGGATGAATTTGGCCAAAAGAGTTTAATGTCATGAAGTTAGCTTGGACTTGGCTTAAATCTAGATACTTTGTGTCATGATCACTAGAGAAACCATAACTCGGGTTTGAAAAAAAAAAAAAAAAACGAAAAAAAAAAATGTGCTAATATTGTTATATAAAGGGACAAATCGAGGTTATATTCCTCTGTTTGTTGTTGCTTAGTAACTAGGAGCATTCATGAGCCCCATGTTTGTCTCTTACGTAAAACGGCGACACAAATATGAATATGGGACACCACCCTAGGAGTTTTTGAAAAGACATTCAAAATTTAAACCTAGTGGAAGTTTGCCTCAAAAATGTCCTGATTTTATAATTATATTTGCAATATACAAAAAAAAACGAAAAAAAATAAAAAATTTTGAAAAGACCCGAGTTTTGAACTTCTCCTTTTATCATTACATTTTTGTATTTGATCTAAGCATATGAACGACAAATTTTTCGTGATATGACAACTGTGATGTTTTGAACGATTCCAATTATTGAAGTCACTCTCTTTTTAACAAATTGGTTGATTTGAAAAACGGATGGATTGACTTAATTGGGAAGGAAAAGGTTAGCAGTTCACTTCAATCATGTCGAAATTGTGAAAATAGATATCTCTTTTTGTTTTCAACCCATCTCTTTGTTTTAAAAATTGCTTGAGGACAAGCAAAATTTCCAAGTTGGAGGCGGTTTGATAAGTGTCATTTTGTACATATTTTATATTATTAATTCAATAGTTTTTGAATTGTTTTGTTAGAAAAATCATAGTTTCTCAAGTATTTCTGTAGCATTTCATCGTGTGATGTGTTTAACATTATAGGTGGAGCAATTTGGAGCAATGTGAAGCCAATATTACTTGAAAAAAGGCAAGAAAATCACTCAACATGACTTGGGGTGTCAAGTAACATGGCCATGTTCAAAAAAGAAGGAAATAAATTGGATAAAAATTGGAAAAAGGGTCCAAACGGCCAAAACCGTCGGTCACCAAACACGCCATGTTGAAGGGGATCAAAAGAGGAGGAAAAATCGCACAAAATAGGCCCGAACACGGCCTGGCCGTGTCGCACCACCCGTGTCGTAAACACGGCTGGCCGTGTTGTCCAACACGGCCGGCCGTGTTGTCCAACACGGCCGTGTCGGGCTTTCCGGAAATTTTGTGCGGACGGCCTGGCCGTCTTTGCGCACACGGCGTGTCCGGACCCTTTTGCAACTTTTCTTTGCGGAATTTGGGGAAAACTCACCAACCAACCCATTTTGGCCACTTTTGTACACTTTTAACACCCTATTTTGCTTGAAACATGTCTCCATGTCCCCTCCTCATCACTTGAATACAAGAATTCACCAACCAACAAGGAAAATGGAGGCAATTGTTTAACAAAAAGAGAGTACTATCAATGTATTGATTGCTATAAAAGCGAGGGTTGAAGTTGGGAGAGGTATTCATTAGATATTCAGAAATATTCATTGTATTCATTTCATTAAGTAGAATTGGGATCAAGGGGTCTTGGAGAAGAAAGTTTGGGGCAATATTGGAGAAGAAGGCTTGGAGCAACATCATCAATCAAGGAAGAAGTCCATTGAGGTTTTGAGAAAGATAAGTACACCATGTCTACAATGCTTAAATCTTCTTGTGTAATTTACTCTTTTGTCAAAATCATGAGTAGCTAAAATCTTAGTGTTTGAGTGTAATGAACTCTAGAATGGATTTGTGATTAAGGTTTGTATGTTTTTAATAAAATTCTCATGTCTTGTGTGATTCACTTATATCATGCTTATCTCATTCGAGTTAATATTTCCTATATTGATTTGATATCTTTTCTTCATCGGTAATCGAAAGATTTATGGTGAAAAAGAAATTGTATAAGTGAAAAGAGTTGCATGCAATCCTAGATATAGGACGACATAAATCTTCTGGATTAGGGTCAAACCTAATATGGGAATTCATAAATCGTTATAATGCAATCTTGGGGGTTTTAACTAGAAAGAGATTTCAGTTAATCAACTTGAGATTAGGAGTTTTTCGCCTGAGAAAGGATTAACTTAAATCGGGAATTTCTACGGTCCACATAGCATGAGATTTTATTAAAAGAGGTTGGTTTTTGCTTAGGGCTTATGGTTGAATCTTTTAACTTGTCAAATCACAAAAACATTCTAGAGGGATTTACATTCAAACACACTTCTATCTCTTGATTTCTTATTCTACAAATTTTACTTCATTTTTACAATTTATAATTTGTTTTCCTTTTTCATCAAACACAAAACTCAAAATTGTTAGATTAAATAACAAAAAGACGGTAATTATTAGTACTTACAATCCTCGTGGGAATGACACTCATTACTCAATAATCTATACTATAAAACGATAGGTGCACTTGCCTACGGTTTTAAAGGTAGCTTTTGAGCCATCAATTATTCCTTTTTATTGTAAAAGTATACATTAAGAATGACACATAGAATTGGGATTAACCTTGTGATCTAGTGGTGGAGACTTGTGTTGTAAGGACGGCTGACCCAAATTCCATCTTATCTGAGTGCGTGTGTCCTCCCCCCTTACTATATATCCTCCATTGTACTAAAAAAAAAAGACACATAGAAGTGCTGACATTTCACAAGTATTACATTGTGTTATCCAACTACTGAGTGTTTGTTTGGGAGCAATTTTCAAATGGACTTTTTGGATTTAAAGTTTCATTTCCATTCCATAATAATAAATGTTTGGTGGTTAATTTAAAATATACTTTTGGATAAGTCACTTTTCCGAAAAATTTATTGTAGAGAAGTTAGAGGTTGAGGCTTTTTAGAAGTCACTTATACACATAGTTTCTACTTCCCTTTTTTTTCGAGTACAAATTCCCTTTCTTTTTAGAGTCGTGAAAGCACGACAACTTTTTAAATTTTCTTTACCATTACTTGCATCGGCTCATATCGGGAATCCTTCGTTTTCCTCATTTTCAATGAACTTTTAAAAAATGAGAATATAATAGTGATATCTTTCTCCATTTCGTCTTTTTACTGAGTACTAGTTTTTTGCCCGTGCGATGAACGGGTGTATATCTGTTAGGTGTTCATTTTGTATTAGTTCTATGAATTCTATCTCTTTCATTATAATAATTTTAATATAACATCAAAAAATAGACGTGGAAATACTATTTAATATTTTAATATTGATTAAGTCAAAAACAAAAAAAAATATCATACCTCAAAATCATAAAAAAAATGCATTCAAGACTATGTATTTGTATTCGATCTTCGAAAATTGATTTTTCATAAAACCGCACAAGCAGACTTTCATCACCCATTTCGTTTTAGCCCTGTTTAAATTCTTAATAAGTGTGAAAATATGTGTTATACTTTTTCTCAAGGTTGTAGTAGTAAATTCGGAAGTAAATTTATTTTCTAAAGTTGTTCGTGTGTGTAGGAGAACTAAGTACTAATTAAAAAAATATTAGACAATAAAACATAGTTTTGGCAACATTATTAATTTCATTATATTTTTTTTTTTGGAGATATTTTTATTTTTTGCGGGTTTTATCATGTATTTTATTTATTCACGTGGTTAATTCAATTTTTAATTTTTTGATTTTTGTTGTTGGGATTTATTTTGTATTATTTGGATTTTTCTATTATTATATTCTATTTAGGTTATTATATTTGGTATTTTTCAGACCGTGCGATGCAAGAACTGTATCTTTGTAAAAGTAACTTTTAATGATTGTAAAAAGTTTAGAATTTCAATATATAATTAAAATGAAGATAATTAATTTGATTATAAATCATATGATTAATCAACATAAAAATAAATTATTATAAACTATGAAAAATCTTTTTAAATACACTATGATAATGAATTTTGTGAATGTGAATTTTCTATATTATTAAATATATTTATATTTATTTGTAGAAAAGTAAAAGTTTGGAAATAAATTAATTGTCCGATGTTGAATATTTAATGTATTGATTTTCAATGCAATCAAAATAAAATCATTTTAAATTCCAATATTTTTTTATGGTTTAGAACATTGAACATGAACTAAACAAAAATCATGTTTATATTTACTATTTAGCAACATAATTTTATGAGAAAATAAAATATTTCAAAAATAAAAACTATTATATTTTATATATACACATATATCCAAAAAATATCAAACAGACAAATCCATAACTAATAGTCCAAATGCACAACTTTAAAAGTTGAATATCAAAATCCATTGGTAAATATTTCTATTAGAATGAAATGTACGTTACTAAATATAAAAAATATTTTTTCATAAATAATTTAATTTCTTTTCACATGAATATATATAATTCTATGTATGGATATATTTATATATATATATAAATATATATGTATAATATTTTGATACATAGTTTCAGATATTTTCTTCAATTAAATATATTTTTATTGAATTAATCAACCTAAATACAATTCTATATAATTATGAAGAAATTGGATAAACCCATTTAACAACTATACATATATCAAAAATAACCAAAATATATGAATATACAAATTGATATCCAATAGCCTGATGGCATAATTTTGAAAGAACATAACAAAATAATGAGTAAATATATCTTATATGTTTATTTTGTTTATTGTATATATGCAATATCGATGTCAAATCGAAGATCGCAAAAAAATGATTAAATCGATATACTATATATATGTGTCAAAAATGGATCTAAAATAAAAATGTTATTTAATTTTAAAAAAGATAAATATATATATATATATATATATATATATATATAATAATTAATGCAGTACACACACAGATTTGGAAACCTAATTTTACATACTCTATTTTTTATATAATTTTAATAAATAATTTATTAAAAGAAGGTAGACTACCAAAAATAATAAAATTACAAATATTTATTACTTCTTATTTTCCATATATTTTTATTAACTTTTTAGAAGATTTTATATTACTTTTTTTGGAAACCGAAAAATGGGCGGGAAAACTAAGAGTTACTATTCTAAAATTAGTCTCCTATTATATATATATATATATATATATAGATAGATTTATTATTAGAAACACAAGTATTGCGTGAGGTTAAAGAAATAAATAGAAAATGTTACCTTGTGTTATGTGTCTTACAAAATAATCAAAACAATTCATGCATTAATACTTAAATGTGAAACTATTATTATATGCGCCTTAATTCTTCACCATATTTTGTCCTCAAACTAAAAATAGTAGCCTTACCGGTTGGCTCTGCAAAATTTTCCCAAAAGAGTAACCTTAGGTTCCCACTATATTAGTTAAAATGTCAATGTCAATTAAACTAAGTCAAAACATGCAAGTTCAACGAGCTTGTATCTTAGATCTTATAAAGTAAATTTCTTATAGTAGTATAAGATGTTTATAGTTGAACTACTTGCATATTTCCTTAGATACTCTATTATTACAATAGTTTCTTTTAACAGCTTTAATTGTTTATTTATATTTTTTGAAACAAGAAACAAGAAAATGGGTATTTGGGACTCGTTTCGTCAAAGAAGTGTTTTGTTTATCTATTCGAATATTATGTTTGGATCAAAGTTAGAGAAGTTTCTTTTTGCAACAAGAAAATATTGTTTTTATTAATCAATGCGAAACAAACAAGATGCAATATCCTAACGCCAAATGGAAAAGCTGAAATAAATTTTTACCTTTCAAACAAAGGAAAGAAGGGGAATCAAACAAAAATCTAAACTAAAAGATATAATAGATCATAAAGTATCAAATCAAAATGTTGGAAAACAGGTATAGGTGTATATCGAAATGGCTAAGTAAAATCAAACACAGTACTGGTATAATCTGGAAAGTTGAGGCAAGGTTTAACTCTTTCTCTTTAAGACGAAATTGCCCCAGTACTTTTGGTGTTTACGGGATATGACAATCGTCCCCGAAGATACAATGACTTCTTTATTGTAATAGTCACACTATACAACATAAGAACTTTGAATTTGTGGTGTTTTGTAACTCTCTAAATCGACTTATGCAAAAATGAGGTACTATACTCGAATTTTGGGATGATGAAAATGAATTCGGGGGTCTCTAATTATATAATTTAGGGTACCATATCGTTGGATGCAACCCTTGATCCAATTAATTTGGGTTTGTTTGATTGTGACCACGATTAATAGCCACAATTTGGTGGTCTAGATCGCACCTTTTGTGAAGGTCCACAATCCTTAGCATGATGCCTCGTCAGCAGCTACAAGAACATACACATCAATTTATGCCACTCGCTCGCCACTCGCTCGCCACTCGCCATGTTGTGCCATATGTACGTATCTGACCCACTGAGATGCCATATAAGCTGCTCTACCATGTTATCGAGCCATTTGATCGGACCATATATATATGGTTAAATTTCTCAAAAATTTAAGGATCATCACGACGATGCAAAGTGCAAAGTATGCCTCTCAAGCGCCCAAAGTGAGTATGTGCGATGTGCTTGGGCTTGGGCTCGGACGGTGCTCCTTGAGCTAGCTCAAAGCTAGTCAAAATCAACTTGGTCCACCATGATGTAGCATGAGGAGCTTCACATGACTACTCCTCACTATTGGTGAAGTAGGCAGCCAAATTTCTTTGCTTGTTTCAATGTGCGATGTGACTCTTCACATTTAATTTTCACCATTTCATATATTCATGTAAATGCATTTAAGTGACTTACTTTATGCATTAATTTATCATCTACCCAAAATTGATTTTGAGAAATTCAAAATGCTAAACTCATCTACTCGTGGTGTAGATTACGTTTATCTCATTTATTTCCTAGTACAAATAAATGATTTCATTTAAATGATTGGTCAAAGTTGGGCCAAAATCTAATTTTATAAATCAATTTCAACTCAAACTCAGTGGATTGTGATTTCTTGGTTAGATGAGTGATTGTTTTGGCTTTCAAACAAGGTTTCAACGATCCACACCAAACTTCTTTCTGATCTTAGATCTACTAGAAACTAATGAAGAGCTCTGAATTAACCCTTTCTAGGCAAATATACTAGTATCTGAATAGATCTAGGAAAAAAGAAAAGAAAAAACAACAAGAAGATAAAATGAAAAAGCATACAAACTCCCATAAGAAGAAACCTACTCTATCGGACATAGTTATTTTTTTAGAGAACATGAAGATAGACGACTAGGCTTGAGAGTTTTGTGGCGTTAATATTCCAGTCTGACAAAAAATATCAAAGTTAAGAAGTTAAATCACTACAAGAAAATTCCAGTTTACTGACAGAATTTACCGATATAAATGATTTTGTCACTAAATTTTACAATTACCTACAGAATAAAAATATCATTTTTCACCAAATTATATCAACAAATTACCGACCGTTTACCGACAAATTTTCTGTAGGTATTTACCAATAGTTTTAGATTATGTAGGTAAATATTTTACCTACAATGATTTTACCTACACTTTATAAATTTCTTAATACTTACATACAGATTTTTCTGTAGGTAAACTGATTTTTTCTTGTAGTGAATTAATAAGTACTTATATAGAGTCGTATGACATCAACCCTATATACTAAAAGAGAAAACAAAGTTGACACATGTCATCACCTCATTAATTTTGACATGTGTCAACTCCTCATTCTCCCAATTCCACACGTCTACTTTATAATTATCCATGTGGCATTAATTATGCATGTGGCATTGTTCTCTACAAATTAAAGGTGAATTGATAACATATTTTTGAATTTTTGAATTTAAAAGATAAAAACAACTTTAAGAGATATGAAGTAATCTAAATATCAAGGATTTGTCTACGCTATCATTTTAAAATTATTATCTTTCAATAATATATTTGGTTTATATGCACTTTTTAATTTGCGATTTATGGTAACTCCAACGTATATTTCAAATTACTCTTTTTAAATCCAGGTTTGATCCACTAACCAAATATATTCACAATTAAATAAATAATTCAATCCAAATTATAATCAAATTAAATAAGCTCATCATAGATATAAATGAGCATATCCCAATAATTAAAATTAAAATAAACCAATTTATTCAATTATCAATCTCGAGGATATTGATTATACTACAGGTCCTACAAATTATCTTTAATTTTCTCAACAAATTCAAGAAACACGTCAAGAATCTAACAACTAATAGAAATTGGGGTTTGACATACATCTAAAAATAATATCTTTCAAAAATATACTTGGTTTATATGCACATTTTAGTTTCTGATTTTTTGCTACTACAATATTCAAATCTCAACTCTAAAAGATTAAAAATAAATACCAAAATAAAGTAATTTCTTGCAATATCAACTTAAAAGATATTCTTTTCTAAAAAAAAAAATCTAAAAGATAAATTATAATCCCAAATGTAAAAGATTTTATCACAATCTCACGGTCAACTTTATGTGGCCATATCGAGAGTTAAGAGCAAAAGGGGTTTGAAAATTCTTTGTTGTGACAAAAATGACACACACTTGGAAATAGAACAAATAGTATAGCTTACAAAGAAGTTTTTCAGAATCTTAAGTGAACTATTTGTATTTTGTATGATACTATTTAATTTTTGAATTTCTTTTTTAATATTTCTAATTAGTATTTTGGATCTCTTATAATTATTAAAATAAATCTGTGACACTAAAATTTTAATTTTTGACAAATTCCGTGTAACACGGGTGTTATTCTAGTAAGTATATATACCAATATACCATGTTAAACTCCTTTAATCTCTCCTTTTTTCTTTTTCAGTACACACGTATCAATGTAGCTATGTAAGGAGGTATCTATGTGTATATATATATATATATGTACAGATTTAATTACTTAAATTAATTGAGACATAATCACATAATAATATTTTAAAACTTTCTAACTGAAGTAGGTAAACGCCTATATATATCCATTAATCACATTCATCCATCATTAAATTTATATCCAAATTTAATTATTAATTATTATATTTCCAATTTAATTAACTATTTATCTACAAATAAAGGGTTGAACCTAAATAAAGCTATGTTGTATTTTGGAAAAAAAAAATATAGCTTATGTACTAATTCCATTTAATATAATTTCGCTTTCATGCATGTCCATTTCTACTCCTCACTATGGTATATTTTTTCACTTCCTAATTGAAGATTGAAAATTTGAAGTTTGTTGCAAAAATGTGAATTTTGAACCAACCTATTATACCAGATGGTGGGACTAAAAAATAAACGAAAGTATTTGATACTCGATCTCCAAGAATTATTGAACTTGGTTGCTTAGACATCCCAGATCAAGTTTGAATATATTTTCTCGTTTCCATAACATTTGAAATTCAACACACACTTGACTCGATTAATAAAAAAAATGATTGAGTTAGATTTATGTTTAGCTTGAATGAAACTATTACAAATTCGTTTTATCGAATTAAATTCAAATAATTTGTTTTTCAGCTCTAATAAAAGCTCAAATAAATTTGAACTATAAATATATATTTGACTCGACTCAATTCTAGTTGAATTTGTCTTGTTATCGAGGGTAGTTCTTGACTTCTTGCAAATAAATGGGCTTGTATTTTTTCGTCGAAATTTAGTTTTATTTGTGATGAACTATGTGCATTTGCAATTTTGTATATGTGATTTTTTAGGAGAGTCATACATGACACATGTAACATGTTCACGAAGAGGCCATCACTCCGATTACTCCAGATCTCGAATGTTCAATATCATATCATTCATTGTACTAAAAAAATCTCATCATTTATTATTAATATCTTTTAATGAACAGTCACGCGTACAGGGATGTCAATGGGGCGGATATCTCAATACCCAGACTCGCCCCGTCCCCTCCACGGGTCGCGGGACGGGACGGGTTGACCTGTGTTGATTTATTTATTTATTTATTTTATATTTTTATCTTATATTTTATATTATTAATAATTTTTTATATTATATTTTGTATTATAAATACATATTGTTTATAAAATTTGTCATTATATATGTTAAATATAATATTAAATAGATAAAACTATATTATTTTATATAATATACATATAAAATATACATTAAATATATTTAAAAAAATAGCACGGACCGAGCCGGGACGGGCGGGTACCCACGGGCCGGAGGTGATACCCAGACCCGCCCCACTCCGTTCCGCCACGGGTCATTTTGCCATCCCTAATCATTATGTTAAAATGCCAATTATATATATTATAAATGCAATTTTAATGTAAAAGCACTAAAAGGTGTTTTTATTCTTACATTATTAAATTGATTAAATATTTCGTCCATAGCATGCTAGCTTACATCATGCATCATTCAATTTAAATCCACATATATTCCATAATTACCCACTTCAATTAACCACAAAAATTAAGATCCCACTTCACTGCGAGATCCCAATTCATTTCTCAAATACTGACATGCGTAATCTTATCTAAATCAAATCAAGAAAACTTACCATTTTAAGGTTGAAATAAATAATAGACAAGAAAATTGACTAGATTAGTACATCCTCTTGGTTGGTATATACAAATAATTACTACTGATCACACAAAAATAATGCCAAGATAATGAAGATCAAAACAAAACCATTTTTTTTTCTAATCCTTAAAGCCAATTAAAAATACAAAAAGTAATTCCCCTCTCCATTCTCTCTCTCTAAAAGTTCTCTATCATCATTAGGCCACCAAACAATGAACTTTAATTTGAGAAAGAAAATAAAGAGGTATTTATAATTTACCCCCAAAAAGAATGCGTATTTTTTTATTTTGTCTACTTAACTTTGAATTGTTACCTTGTACATTATAGGCTAAATACAATAATTTGTAAAGTTTAAGGGTAAAATATAACAATTCAAATTAAGTGGCAATGTTGAAAAACTAGCATAATTTAGATAGCAAATGGGGCAAAAAAGAAGAAAATAAAAAAAACAATTAATTCTGTTTTATTTCCCATTTTGCAGTTCATTTGGCACTTTTGGCCACTTCCCTGAAACTATAACTAATTAATCATTCCGTGAAAATTACTCCTCATTTAATTTCGATCCGTTTTCCCTCGTGAGATTCACCGCTCTCTCCGTCTCTCTCTAGATTCCCCATTTCTTGTTTTTCCCCTTGGGATCCCATTTGTTCAATCTCTTTTCCAATTCAACAAAATTTAAATTATTATTTTGTCGAATTTTTATCAACTGGGTTTTCGTTCAAACCCATCAATGTACTCTAAAAATTGTATTTTTTACACAACCCACAATCCAAATTGCTCATATACTTGAAATATACCTGTTTTTGTGTGGAAAATACCAATTATTTTGTATAAAATATAGGTTATTCTGGTGATTTTCTCGATATGAATTTGTGGCGGTGGAAATGAGGCTTAAATGGATGCGGTTAGATCCGAGAGAAGTGTGGAAAAATTGCCGCCATTGCAGGGGCCGGTGATGCAGAGGACAAGATTACAAGTGTGGTTTATTAGGGTTTGTTCTAGTATATTAATATGGACGTGTTTGGTTCAACTGGTGGCAGTTGGGGAACTTTGGCACCCTCGTTTGCTTACCGGATATCCGGGATTTTCGAAAATGTCGGCTCATCGAGAGGGATCATTGCCTTCTTCTCCTCCGCCTCTTGCTCCGGCTAGTGAGTAGCCTCTTTTTAGCTGTATGTTGTGGTTTTGGAGATGTTAATTTATTGTTAGTTGATGCTGTTTTATGAATCTGAGTTGCTTTGCTGTGGCATGATTGAGAAAATTACAATGTAGAGTGATTTAGGGTGATTGTTGCAATTAGAAAAAGAAATGTAAGTTGTGTGATGTTACGAATAATCGAATATTTCGTTTGGATGTTATATGCAGAATCACTGAAAGTGAGTTGCAGTGGTTTTCTGAGTAGGTTCATTATTGGTCGTTTGATTCTACGTTATGAATGGTGTCTGTTTTGTTGTGTGTTTGTGCTCTTAGGCAAGCTTGCTGATTTAAAAAGGCAAACTTTTATATGGGAAAAATATTTCGAATTTTTTTTTTTTTCTGCGGAGTTGGAGGTTTGTTGTGTAACATCATGGTGTCACATTCTTATTGATTATTGTCCCATATCCATCTGACCCGATTGAAATGGTGGCGCATTTTATTTATTTTTTAACTGTGGGGCTTAGTTTATTACCTTGATGAGGTTATCAACCTATTAATTCTAAGTTCTATATGGAAGGCGGCTTTCATCTTATCTTATCAAGTAAACAGATGATCTTGTCTATCTAAAACTCTTGCACTTTTTTATGGTCTTTGAAACTCTACAATGTGATCTTGGGATTTCGTCTAAATTAAATTTTGGCAGTGATACTTAACTATGCACTTCACAATAATTTGCAGGGAATTACACAAGTAATGGCTTTCTCAAAGTCACTTGCAATGGCGGCTTAAATCAAATGCGCTCTGCTGTATGAATTATTATTTGTATTCTCTTTGTCTAACTATATGTTTTCCTTTGTCTAATCTTGCACCTTTGGAATAAATTCAGATTTGTGACATGGTCACGATTGCTCGGCTTTTAAATCTTACATTGGTTGTTCCTGAGCTTGATAAGGCATCATTTTGGGCTGATCCTAGGTATTTATCGTGAAATGGAGTATTTCTATCCTTTCAGTTATGCATTTTCAAATTAAGTATTTTAACATGCAGCAATTTTGAGGATATATTTGATGTGGGACATTTCATCAATTCATTAAGAGATGAAGTCCGAGTTATCAAGAGGTTACCGAAGAGGTTTGGCCTGCGATATGGTTATCAACCACTCGTAATGCCTCCTGTTAGCTGGTCAAATGAGCAATACTACTTGCAACAGGTCAGTGTGTTGTTTTCACTCCAAACCACCAATTTGTAACTACTATTTTTAAAGTGCATATATATCTTTTACACTGCACAAGAAGTTAAGATACAGGAAAGAAAAATTATAGAAAGAAAAGACGATACATGGCACACACCTGAAACCTCTCTTACAACTTTAGCGCTTGCTATTATGTGCTGTGTGAATATTTTTTTGGTATTGTTGTTTATTTGAGCCTCAAGAATACAGGTTAGGCCTTCCCCGAGAAAAAGAATACTGATTAGTTTAAAGGTAGCATCATGTAGTAAGAAACCAGAATTTTGATTCAAGCATCACTTGAATGCACCACAATGTAGTATATATCCTTATTTCTCATGAGTCATGATCTTTCAAGAACCTTTATGGACCTGGACATTTCCGTAGGTTTCATGGCTTGGACATGACTTGTTTATGCAGGTACTGTACTACTGTTGCAAGTTAATTTAATTTTTAAAGTAGTTTAACAATTATTTAGGTTGTAATCCTGAAGAGCACAAAATGTTGGATAGTCTAAACTATTACATAAATTTTTTTGTTATGCGAGCAATTAACATTTATAAAATTAGGTTACTGGATAGAAATTGAGACTGCTTCAAAATTGAAATAAAATGAATATATTTTGACCAGTTGATGCTTTAGGAGATGTAACTTCCGGATTGAGATGCTGCTCTTATTAAAAAAAATTATTGATTAGAAATTAGTTGGACATTTGTTCAGTTGTAAATACACCTTGCAGATATTGCCTCTCTTTGATAAGCACAAGGTGATACACTTCAACCGAACAGAACAGATGCACGGCTCGCGAACAATGGGATCCCTCTGGAGCTTCAGAGACTTAGATGCCGTGTTAATTTTCAGGCACTAAAGTTTACACGTGAGATTGAGGAACTGGGAAACAAGTTGATTCGTGTTATTCAACAGAAGGGGCCCTATTTAGCATTGCATTTGAGATATGAGATGGATATGTTGGCTTTCTCGGGTTGCACTCATGGCTGCACTGCAAATGAAGCCGAGGAGCTCAGACAACTGAGGTAATTAATTGCTTGAAGAAATCCATTATTAAATGGACGTTTTCATGTGAGAATAATATGTTGGTTTCTTTTATTTTTTTGTCCATTCCACGGTATAAGACAATCCATCCAACTATGTGTGCTCAATATGCATCATTCTTACGTTGATACAGAAAGGGAACAAGTATATAGATCTATTTTGAAATTGTTTGACTTTAGTTGATGAAGGTAAATAAAAATTCATATCATACTATTAAAATATGGACATGAAACTTCAAAAGTTACTTTTCTTTTAGCAGGTTCGTCCCTTGCCTTGTTTCATCTCTTAACATTAATTTTTGTTCGTTCAGATACGCATTTCCTTGGTGGAGGGAGAAAGAGATAGTATCTGAAGAGAAGAGAGCTCATGGCTTATGTCCTCTTACCCCAGAAGAAACAGCCTTAATTTTGCAAGCATTGGGTTTTGACAAGGAGACACAGATATATATTGCATCTGGTGAGATCTATGGCAGTGAAAGGAGACTTGCGGCACTAAGAGCTGCATTTCCGAGGATTGTGAGTCACTGTCTTCATGCCTGTCTGTATATATATCTATAATGTGTGTGTGTGTTCTTAAAAATCTGTTTAGAGGCAGTCATTTAGTGGGGTTTGCTTATACTTTCTCGTTCTTTGGGTTTCTGGTGCCTGTAACGCAACATCGTGCATTATAAGGCTTTCTGGGAACTAGCGAATAATAGATATCTAGTTATCTGAAAATTATTTTTTGTATTTCTTGAACTGAGATAACTGCAATCTTAAAGAAAGTCTTTTTTGTTAAAGATTTAAGATCCTGATAACGTATTCTGCTAATGCTTCTGATTGGGGATTTTCTCGTATCTTGTGGGTCAATGAATATTTATAGCATACCAGAATTACAATAAATATACGTGCAGATGGGACATCTGTCTTTCGTCCTTCTTCTCGCATCGTTGTTTTGGGAAGACAAGTTCATAAAAGTTGACTTTGCATTAGAATTTTGGCAATGTAGAGTGCTTTACTGTAGTTCCTCATGGTGCTACTTTATTAATAAGGGATTATTACCAAAAAAAAAAACCTGAGGTTTGGGGTATTTACAAAACGAACACCAAAAAAGTTTCAATTACAGAAGCCCCTTGAGGTTTGGTTCCGTCTTAAATGCAAGGGGTAACTGTAGTATTTCTATAAATGTAACTGGAGTGTTGAATTTTTTTTGGCTTGTGAAGGGGGTAAAATGTAAGATCGGAATCAAACCTCAAGGGGTTTTCTGTAAATTAGAAATTTGTATGGGTATTTTCTGTAAATATCCTTAACCTCATGGTCTTTTTTTTTTACTTATTATAATATATTGATGTTTCTCTGAACTTATACCTTCACTTTGAGTTCAGGTGAAAAAGGAAATGCTGCTGGATCCGGACGATTTGCGGCAGTTCCAAAATCATTCATCTCAAATGGCAGCGCTCGATTTTTTAGTTTCTGTTGCTAGTGATATATTTATTCCCACTTATGATGGGAATATGGCAAGGGTTGTCGAAGGTCATCGTAGGTACCAGGAAAATTAATCTTTTAAGTGGTGGATACTTTCTCTAGGTTTATTCACCAGACAATATCTTAAGTTTTTTTTTAATTGATATTTGCAGGTATCTTGGGTTCAAAAAGACCTTCCAACTGGACCGCAGGAGGCTTGTAGAATTGTTGGATTTACATCAGAATAAAACTCTCTCATGGGACGAGTTTTCAGTTGCTGTTCGGCTGGCTCATGAGAAAAGAATGGGACAGCCAACTCAACGTATGGTTATTGCAAACAAACCTAAAGAAGAAGAATATTTCTACGCAAATCCTCAAGAATGCCTTTGTGAAGGCAAAGATTGTGCTGACTTTTTTGTCCCTGGAAATACAACCACGTTCCAGTGAAATGTGTCCACTAACCAGGATTTACTTGGATATATTTAAACGATGGCTAGATGAGTGGAGTGTAAAAAAGGATGCCACTTCAAAAAGCAAAGGCTTGGATTTGGCAGAATGCTGCACAAGCTCTCTGGAAATAGCAAGATGTCGACTTATTTTGTTGGCTAGGTATGTGAAAACGTGGTCTTTACACAGTACGAGTTTTGCAAGGAATAATAGCCTGGAAATATAAAGAAATTACATGAAAATGTAATGTTAAAGCTCGAGCGTAAAGATTCCTTCATTCATTTTGTATGATATGCATTTGATTTTTTTTCTTCTGCTGTTGCAGCAGTGCATTGTATTTTTCTTGATACTATATCTATTTATACACGAGTTACTCCGATATTTGCAACATGGGAAGTAATGTGCAGAACTAACTAATTCATGAAAAATGTTTTTCATGGATATATGTTATTTAGCTCATTGCTGTCAGTTTCTTAGAGAATTATGGGTTTTGGAAATAACTGTTGAAGAATTAACTGTTCTCTTTATCTTTTGAAGAAAGGCGAATATCACAGAGAGCAAAGATAACTCTAAAGCAGTTAAAAAAAAGTCCTGCATTGCCTTATACATTCTTGAGTGAATGCATTACTAAATGAAGCAAAATTAATCCGAGAATCCCAGATAGAACTACAATTGCCTCACAAGAAGGAAGCTTAAAATAGACCAAAACTTGTTTGCCTAAATTCCTGACAGAATGTTGGCAGTTTGGATATTTCGTCTATTCAAATGTTATCTTCGGTATGCCTTGAAAAAATCCTTAAGAAGTCGATGGGAGAGTAATGTACATGACATGCTTTTTCAAGGAAGTTTAGCAGTTGGCAATGTTGTTTTATTTAGGCTCCCAGAAGATGATGTCACCTTGCTCCCCAACAAGACCAAGATCTTTGAGCCTTCTTTCTTGGTAATATTCTAGAAAATCTAACTCTGACTCCCTTTCTTTGAAGATATCATCAATTTGCTGCAGTACCCTTTTTTCACCTGTTCTTATCCCAATTGCCATTTCAAGCCTTGGACTCAGATTTCCTTCCTCCTTCAGCTTTTCATCCTGCAAGTTGATTTCGAGTGTTGCAAAAAATTTGTGCTTTTAGAGGAAGTGATTTATTATAGCAGAAGGAAAAAATAGTCGATATTCAGAAACGGGGTAGTGTTTGCCAATAGAAGCTAATATGAATAAGTTAAAAGAGAGTGTTTGGTGAATAAGTTGTGAAAAAGTCAAAACTAGAAGTAGAATCTAAAGCACCCCATCTTTTAGATTCTGATTAGATTAAGCATAATCAAAAGCAGTTGGCATTTGAAAACACTAAAAAAAAAAGTATTTTTCAGCCAAAAGTTGACAATCACTTGTTTGTAATGTATGCAAGCACTCCCCTAGTGTTTAAGGAACCACTAAAGGGCAAAACAAACTGAAAAAACTAAAAGAGTTGAGAAAAGCGGCACAACCCCACAAGCAACGTGGATATTAAAACTACGCTTAACCAATATCAATTTCACGAAAAAATCCTCATTGATGAAAAAATGAATCAAGAACTCATTCTAAAACGACAACACAAACCAAGTACAAGTAGTTACCTCTTCAATGGTGGTATGATAGCCAGACAGTGCAGATTTGCAAGCATTACGAACTACCCGACATATGAGTTCCTCATTGGCACGGCTGACTGGCAATTCAAGAAATCCCCAAATAGAGTTTCTGAAAATCGATTCCAGGAGAAAAGCATCAGATCCTCCAAGTGCTACCAGCCTCAAATACGGAAGCATGGCCGTTGGAAGAGACTGCCCATACTTGATGTCAAAGTAAGCACTTTCGCCTAAACCATTTGACTCAGCTATATCCAACTTGTCACCGAAAAACTCATCAGACTCTGATATTTCCAGTGTCAAAGTGAATGCATCGCGATCTGAACTTGATTCGATGAACCCATAGTCCAGAGCCATATCGGCATTACTTTTATTCAAATCATATTGAATATAAACCTGCTCACCAGCCTTGAGAGATAAAGGGCTCCTTAATTGAAATAGATAATCCCAGGAGAAAAGACCCGCTGGTCCTCTAACCTCATGAGCATGATCTTCAGAGGTAACTTTGGCACTGTGGTTGATCTGGGCTTGCATACAAAAATCCAAGAAAGTGAATTGACAAAGCAATTCATAGATCAATTATCGGAGTGTTTGAAAAAAAGTGATTGTCAGCTTTTGGCTGAAAAAAGAAGTGGTTTTTAGTGTTTTCAAGTGGACAATTTCTGATACGGTTCCATATAATTTTTTAATCAGAATCTAAAGAAATCTGACTCTGCTTCTGATTTGATTTTTACACACAAATAAAATATTTTTTTACAACTTATTCACCAAATACTCTCTATTAACGAGTTACAGGGCACTGAATGTAAGTAAAACCAAGGACTTTAAAAGAGTTTTACCAAATCCGCAAAGGGGATAACGACAAGATTCTGGTTACGAAGGCGTGAAAATGCTCTTGATCTGAGTATTCCAAATGCCCAGAAAAAATCATCCATTGTTAAAGGAAAGGGGAATAGCTGCTTGTTTGGGAGTATGACTTCTTTTTCCACTTTAAGAAACTCATTTTGGACATACTCTTTCACACCCAATGTAGTGCTCAGCAGTTGGGTTCCTGCAAAAGCTCAGAACAATTAGAAATTCCAATTAGACTTCAGAAGATATCAACAAGGGATACTTACAAAAACTACCCCTAAAGTTTTGTCTAATCACAAAAAAACTCTAGTTATCTTTCAAAATTACAAATACCCTCTTAATGTGTTACAAACACCCCATTGAGGTTTATATTTATCTAACAAATACCCCTCATCTCTTGAGGGTGCAATTTGCAAAATGAAAACAAATGTCATGGGGGTATTTTTAATTTTGAAAGATAACTGGACATTTTTGTAATTAGGCTAATCCTCAAATGTAGTTTCTGTGGTTATCCCTATCAACAAATGTCCAAAACATATGACTAACATGAATATGTACTACAACCACTTGGACAATTACATTGTAGTTGGTAAAACTCTAAATAAAAACACTTGAACACAAAGATGAGAAAAAATTCATGTTGTGGAACAGGACAGGTCTAAATATAAAGAAAACTAAATTACCACAAAGCTTAAGTTTTTATCACCTAAACATCGTTCTTAATCAAGTTAAGATACTAACCCTGAATCTCAAGAAGCTCCTCTTCTGACCTGCACTGGAGTAGAACACAAAACAACACTCATCAAAACAAAAACAACAACAGTAACATAAATAAATTTGCATAAAACACTATCCAAAAAAATAATAATAAACAATCCCAATTTACAAGATTGAATTTCAGCTAAACCCACCAATATATAGTAGAATTTGTGCCCTCTGGAAGAACATCAAAATAACATTTCCACTTAGACCCCTCCCCTTTAAACCTCTCTTTCAGCAAAAACAAAGCAACAGAAATCCAGGGCTTCAATCCAGAGCAAATGTTTCCAATCTCCGAGGATGCAACAGCATCTGGATTAATCCAAAATTTCTTAGGCACCTCCAAAACGACCTCGTTTCTACCAATTCCCCTTGTCGCAACGAGGCCTAGGCCCTCAGGCACAACCCCTGGCTTGACTGGAGTCTTGGCTGAGACCACTCCTTCATCTTTCAGCCATTGCCAAAATCTCTGAACTGTTTGTGGGATATTTGGGTCAGTTTCTGTTGACAGAACTGAGTTCAAAACAAGTGTTCTTTTCTTGATGTGATTAAATGTTGGTTTTGTCTTCAAGAAAGAGAAGTGGGTTTTTGTTGGGGTTTTGAGCATAGAAGAGGGAATTGAAGGGTAGATAGTAAACGGAGATGCCATTCTTTTCTTGTGTGTTTTTAGTTTCTTCCTCGTAGCTCACTTGCTCTGTGTATACAGAGTAGTAGTGAGCAGATAGATGAGGTTGTCGAAGATATTGGATTTATAGCTTCTGATTATGGATAAATCTTTTTTTCCCTTTCTTTTTTTTTTCCCTTTCTTTCTTTCGATTTTTTTTAAGAGGGAAAGGCAAAATATGATGTCCTCAATTAGAGTTGTCAAATGGGTTGAGTCGGTTGAGGCAGACCAATACTGGCCCTCATGCCAAAGAGAAAACATGGGGCGGGCTAGGGCAGTCCGAAATTTCACCCGTCCCCCATTTTTGGAGCCTAATTGACTCATGCTTTGAATATGCATCTGGCCGGTCGGATCATTCCAATTTTTCGGGCCAAATTGGTTCTTCAAACCTAAGAAATTGCAACCCAACCTAACCTTTTCTACTCCAAGTCGGTCATTTGGTTTTGATAGTTCTACTAGTGATGAGATAGGGATGAGATTGGAACATGGGTTTGCTCACCCAGTAACTCGTTCTTGACTATTTGAGCTGCATCTGAAACTTTTTTCTTCCATTCTTGCAAAAAGTAATTCCATCAAAACTATTTCTTATATATTTACTTTGATATCAAATATAAATATGTTGCCTTATCATATTGATTAGGATTTATTTTATTTCTCTCATTTATGGGCCGATATAAATTTGTTAAGTTGCAAAATTTTTATTCCATTCCCTATGTATCGGCCCATTTTAATGGAATTTGTATCACGTCTTTCAACCTTTTCTGGAAGCAAGAAAAGAAGCAAACACTATTTCATGAATTCCATTTCTTTTATGTGATTTTCCTATTATTTTAATTTTTTATTTAAATGTATATGAATAATTATTATATATTAATACTAAAAACTATAAAAAAAAATTACTGTAATTTGGAGTAACAATTTGATTGATTATTATTAATTCATGGATAGTGAAAATATTATAATTTAATGTTTTTCATAAAACTTAACTATCGCAAAATTAGAGCCATATGATAAATTTTTATAATTGATAGAATATGGTAGTACTACTTTAAAGAATTGAATATAGTAGTACTACTTTAAAGAATTGAACGGATTGTAAATGTTAAACAATAGCCTCTTTTTTTCTTAAAAAAATCAAAAATAGAGTTTTTAAAAGAAAGTTTTGTTGTATAAATTGTGAGTGTTTCAAAAGAATGGGAAACTTTTAATCTTATCCAAAAAGACCAAGTCTTCCACTTATCTTACATCTAAAGAAAATTGTATTATATTTCTAATATTTGGGTTACAGGGTTAGTGTCAACGTGCTCCCCTTTTTTAGGTTGAGATGTTGATTTTATCTCTATAAAATAAAACACTGTTATTTTGAAGAAATACATATCAGATGAATTAAAAAAACGCTCTTCTCGTTCTCTTTTCTTTTCTACTGTTGGATTACTTACTTTTATATTCTTTTATCGTTCTTTTTCTGATGAATCCTGGGCAGGGACGGACGCAGAACTTCGTTCTTGGGGGGGCGAAATCCAGGGGCGGTCTTGAGCGCGCGGATGGTGCCGCCAAGACAGAGGCCCTCCCTGGCGAGACCCCGAAGTTTTTTTTATATATGTATATATACAATCAATGGCGGAGATAGGGGCCAACCCGGGCCCCCTCCTTTTTTTTAAAAAAAAAATTACTAGGTAAAATTTTTCAAATTTTTTTAGTTAATATTTATTTGTATTTTTTATACGGCCCACCTCAATTTCTTGTATCATTACCACCTCAGTAATAATCCTAGATACGCCATTATATAATGGCGTATCTAGAATTATTAAGGGTAGCCGATACACTGGAATGGAATGGGCATATAAAAAAAACTAAAAATACACATAAATATTAACTAATTTTTTTTAAAAAATACCTTTTTTTTTTAAAAAAAGAGGGTGCCAGAGCTCGGGTTGGCCTCCTCTTATCTCCGCGATTGTATATATATTATTTATTGCTCTAGGTCCCTTGAAACCTTGGACCGCTCCGCAAAATCAAATCTAATATAAATAAAAATAAAACATACAAGCTTTTATAACAAAATTACATGAAAATTTGGGGGAGGGGGGGCAAAATATGTTGGCTTACATTTTTATATACTATATTAATTTATTAAATAATATATTATAGGGGTTCAATCGCAAGACGAGGGGGGGCGGTTGCCACCACCAGCTCCCCCTTGGGTCCGTCCCTGATCCTGGGGGATTATCGAAATAAATCCTTAAGGACAGTGCTAATCTGCACGCCTTAGGAATTAATCTTTTATTTTCCTTCAATTTTTCGAACTTCACCAAGTTTTGGATCTTCCTAGGGGTTGTTTTTTTTTTTTTTTTTTTTTGAGGGAACTTCCTAGGGGTTGTTGATTTCTGTAGCACTTTGATAATCTTTTGTTTGTCTACTTTGTTATCAAAAGAGAAGAGAAAAATATTGTCATGAAGCACTTTGCATGAAAACGTTCCTCGGGGAGACCACATCCATTTGAAAAGGGAAGAGACTTGATCCGAATTGATTATTCAAGGGGCTAGAATTTTTCCCACGAAACATAGATCGAGATGGATTGAGGGTGGGGTTAGGGTTTCTATCGATGTGGCATTAGTTTCTGCGGCAGCAAGGGAAAATTTGGCACAGCAGATTAGCACTGTCCTACAGCAAGAGACTTGGGGTCCCTGCACATACCTCACTTATTATCCCATATTTTTAAAAAGAAAATTAAGATATCACTTTGATATGGAAAAGCCCAAATTATCCACTTTACCGTTAAAAAGTAGCCAAAATGACCTAACATGACAAGATCTACTTCTTTTTTTACGGGTCATGACCCACAGACCTAACCCGACTTCGACCCGTCTCACAGATGACTTTGTACGCTAAGCCTTTCAGATCATGACACCTGCCTCAATGAGAGAAAACCACATCACGTAAACATATCTATAAATTAAATAGTCACATTTGGCTCATTGTAAGGTAAATTGTATCTCTAGCTCAATTCTTCAATTTGATCTTAGTGACTCAAAGACATCAACCTGATTTAAGCATTAAAGGGTCTTCGCCGAGAACAACCTCGACAGGCCTGATGTGTGTTTGTCTTGCAGGTAGTTACTGTTGGAAAAACTGGATGGTGTATACCGAATAGCTGAAAAATAATCGAGCAGAGTAACAGAAAGTCGAGGCAAGAGTTTGACTCTTTGTCTTTAAGAAGAAATTGCCCCGCTTACGGTGTTAACGAAAACTGGCAATCGCCTCCCAAGATACTGACGACTTACGTCTTGTGATAGCAACACTACAAATCACAAGACACTTTGAACTTTTTTTTTTTTTTAGTGTTTTGAACTCTCAAGACTTTTATACGATTATGCTATGAAAATTCAATTTTCATATATGTTGAAATGATTAAGAAATTTGCTTTATATAGAGCTCCTGGTGCATCTTCAGACCGGTGCAACCCCCTAGTCCGGATCGATCTTGGCCGTCGATCGCACCACCTGTGGTTATGATCTGCTGAAGAACACACCTTTGGCATACACTTTGTACACTGGGCCGATCGTGTCGATCCACGGTGCCCCGTCGGCGAAACGACGCATCAATCGGCGCCACGTGTCGCCACTCGGACGATTCTACCAAGTCATCGCCACGAGTTGCCCCGCCACGTCACCAAGCCACTGGATCAACCCTGGTTCGATTTTCCAAAACTTTAAGGCTCCTCAAAGCTCCTCGCGACGATGCGTCGTCGTCTCTAACCGCGCAATGCGACTATGTCTGCGACGTGCGTGGGTCCTTTGAATAGTCTCATGGCGCGACCGTCCTCGGTGCCTTTTGAGCTAGCCAAAGGCTAGTCAAAATTGACTTGTCCACTAGGGTGTCTGTAAGGAGTTCCACATGATTACTCCTTATTAGTGGTGAAGCTCTTTATTAACTAGTCAAACATTTAATATGTTTCTATGTGGGATATGGCTTTCCATATTCCCACCCTTTATATTCCATATATAAAAGCATTTTAAGTGGCCAACTCTATGCATTTATTTTTCATTCACCCGACATTGGTTTTGAGAAATTCAAAATGCTAAACTCATCTACCCACGGCATAGATGACGTTTATCTCATTTATTCCATACTTCGAATAAATGAACTCACTTAAATAATTGGTCAAAATCGGATCAAAACCCAATTTATAAAAACCAATTCCAACATTACTTCAGTTCCAAATCACCTAGACCCAACTAAAGAAATCAGTTGATTTGATCTTAGAGATCTGACCCAACGAGATCTTGGGGTAACGTTGATTTCAAATCAAAGTGTTAAGTCACAACATATTTAATTAAGGCAAAATTATTTTTTTAGTCCTTTAAGTGGAGCCATTTAGAGATTTGGTCCTTTATTTTCTGCAATTTTGGATTTAGTTCTTTAAATGAAATTTTTTAGACTTTTAGTCCTAGGTTCACTGCTACAATAGGTAAATGTAACTTTGTTATCTTTGATGTGGATTTTTTTCCAAAAACTTAATTTTTCATTCCAAATAAATAATATGGAGTCCCATATGGCAGTGTACTTGGCAAGTGTATTGACAAAAATACTTAAATTAGTGAAAATAAATTTATTTTAATATAATTTAATTATGTCAAAAAGGAGAATGTCAATTGTAATAATTTTTACACCATAACTATTTCAGACTTTTTTTGTTTGAAGGATAACTATTTTAGGCTAATTACCCCTTTTATATTTTTTTAGTATATAATGATTATTTTAAAAATGAAATAATGCATAAAACATAACAAAAAAAAATTAAAAGAAAAAAAAGCGGAATAACTGTTCATCTTCCCCACGAAGCTCATTTCCCGCTGGCCAATTCGTCACTGTCGTCCAGTGATGAATTAACAATTTCTCCCCCTTTTCCTTCTTTCTCCCCCATTTATTTTTCTTCCTCCCTTCACCATTTTATTAACAATTTCTCCAAACCAAGAAAAGTTTAGGGCAACAAGAGATCTTTTCTTCCTTTTCTTCTCCGGCCATCCACTGCCCATGGCCGCTCACAGTCGTAACCGCGAGGCCGACCTCCACCTCCGCCCTTAGGCATCTGATTCTCCCAACCCATATATACATATTTGTATGTGTATATATATATATATATATATATTTAAGTATAAAATAAAAATAGAAAAAGGAAATAGAAAAAAATCTTAAATATTTTAAGTAAAGTACTTTTTTTGAAATTATTACATTTTATTAACAGTTTTTATTTTTATTTTTTTATTTTAGTTATAACTGAACTTTAAAATTGTTTAGTTTTGAAATATGAAATTCACAATATTAAATGTAAATAAATAATTTAAAATATAAAATTCAAACTAATTTTTTTACCATTAAGTAATATTCCATTATTTTAAGTATGTTTTTTATTTGAAATATAATATGTTTTAATTTGTTATTACATTTAACCAATAAAAGAAGAATAAATTTATTTGACCAAAATACAATGCCAAGTTGGCTTTCTCTTTTTCCATTTCTCTTTCCCTTCATTTATTTAGTTCTAAGTAGGATGCCATATCATTTATTTTATTTGAAAAATTAAATTTTTTAAAAGAAAATTCGCATCGACTTAGCGAGGTAACATTTACCTATTATAGCAGGTTACGGGACTAAATATCCGAAAATTTTTCATTTAAAAGACTAAATCCAAAATCGTAGAAAAAAAAAGGACCAAATCTCAAAATTGATCCACTTAGAGGACTAAAAAAATAATTTTGCCTTTAATTAAACTAAAATTTCAAGCTTTTAAGAATGCTTTTTTGACCCATGCATCTCTTGGCATGCTTATTCTGAACTAGGTGGTTGCCTTTTGCTTTCCGATCATTCAACACAAAGTAAAAGCCTTTGTCCGAGGGATAAAATTAATATCATACAATTTTTTATATGCATGGGACTTTTCCCTGAAGCAAGTGGTCATATACATTTAGGTTTTAAACCTAAAGTTTCTCATTCTTTTTTTGTTTTTATGAGAAGCAAAAAGTGTTCTCATTCTTACCAACTAACCTTTTTGCTAATTCTATTGTTACATGATATATTAAAGGTGTGTGCACCCAACTTTTGTTGCTTATAATGTTTCCCTTTTTATAACCCAACCACAAATTTTTGTACCTTTTCAATCCACCGAGTTCAAAAAAATGTAAAATATATATTTAATTACAAAAAAAAAATTCATGAGGTTTGGGGTAATGGCAAAAAAATCCAACTATATAAGTTTCAAAATATAAAATTATCCCTGATGTTGATAACTTTGATTGTGTCTAAGATTTTATCTCGTTAGTTAATCTAAAGAAATTTGCTAACATAATAAAGAAATTGACCTAAAAATCCGAAAATATCCATGAAATATTGTTCACATATTATGCAGAGATAAAAAAGAACTTTGGGTATTGGTTATCAAATTATGAGGAGACCAAAATGTCATTTATAATTTTGCACAACAAGAAAAAACCAATTTATATACAGAAAAATCTATAGGTAGATAAATATTAAGATAATTGTAAAGTGTAGCTAAAACGTTATATAGGTAAAATCATTGGAGGCAAATATTCACCAACAAAGCTAAAATATTGGTAAATAATTACAATATTTATGCACGTGAATTTAAAATTTATTGGTGATTTGTCTTATAGTTTGGGGGAAAACAATATTTTTTATTATGTCGGTATTATATAGGTAACTATAAAATTTAGTAACAAAATTATTTTTGTCGGTACACTTTCAGTATTGGGCATGTTGGCTATTCATAAAAGATTACAAAAAAAAACCTCGCATCTTTTATAACTTAAAGAAACACAATTCAAACCCTCTGAAACTCTCCCGCCGCTCTCTGCCTTAAAGAAAAAACCTCTCTTCCCCCTCCCTCTCTCCATCCCTTCCTCCCTCACCAACTCCTCTTCTCTCTTTGCCATGGATGTTTTCTAGACCGATTCTTGCAGTGGCTTTTAGAGATGGCCGGCTTGGTGTGGCAGAGATCTCGTTTCTACTCTTGGGCACGATATCTGCTGATGTACGGGCCGTGGAGGTGGTGATGGCCGGGGATGGTGATGTAGGAGAGGGAGAGGCCAGATTTTTCCGGTTTTGTTTTGTTTCCTTCTTTATCTTACCCCTTTGGTTTTTGTCGATTTGGTTTTTTTTCTTGTCCCCAATAGGTGGCTTTTTGTCCCAATAGTGGCTTTTTCTATTCAGTTTTTTATCTGTCCCTTTGTGGATTTGCTCAGAAGACTCAGATGTGCTATTATCGGATGATATGTGACAGAAACGAGATCAAGTTTTTGGTACGTATTTTGTCCAGCGCCAAGTTGCGAAGTTCTGAATCTATGGATTAGTCAGATCTGTTTCAGTTTAGAATTTTGTTTTAGATCTGTATAGGTCTATAATCCATAGGCTTGCAATTGTTTTTACATCTGTTGTAACCATTGTAAGTTTCTTCTATATTAATGAATGAAATTCATTTTTAACTCAAAAAAAAAAAAAACACAATTCAATTTCAACATAAACTATAACATTCCAATTATCTATCACCAACTATCTTATAAGCATAGATATGCACAATCAGTAAACAAGAAAAATTGGAATTTAAATAAATAAATAAAACTTTAAATTATTTCAATTTCACAAAATTACGTAACATTAAAACCCATCCCTAGAATCTTACAAATGCCCTCCTCTCACGAAAAGAAACAATTTCACGATTTTCCGTAAACTACAAAAATATTCCAAACTAGATGGAGGTAATTTTGTCCACCCATTTTTTCTAGGGATGTCAATGGGTCGGGTCTGGATCGAATCCGTCTGAACCCGAGACCCGACCCGTTAAGAAAATACAATACACATACCCATACCCGCCCCGCCTTATCTAGACCCATACCTGCCCCGACCCATACCCGTGTCTTGCGGGTAAGACCTGTTAGACCCATTAGACCCGCCAACTTCATATATTTGACCAATTTTTTACGATTTTTACTCAAAATAGTGCACTCAAAATTTATGTTATTTATACAATTTTGTAGATATTATATAAATTATGAAATAAACACCAACATATATAAATCAAGAGTCCTTGAACAAGAATAATACAATATATTCATTATATATAAAAAATAAAATAAAAATTATATGGGTCGGGTCTGGGTCGGGTCCTGCCATACCCGTTACCCGACCCATACCCGCTCGGGTCTAAAACTCAATACCCGTTACCCGCCCCATACCCATTTATTGGACCCATACTCGCCCCAAATGAGGCGGATCTGGTTCGGGTTCGGGTCTTACCCGGACCCATTGCCATCCCTAATTTTTTCCTTCAATTTCTCTTCTTTCGATCTTGTTGAAATTCTGTCAAAGGTATTTTCGACTTTATACAAACTCCATTAGTTTTGGGATTTTGAGATTTAACTGTTTTTATCTATAACTACCCAGGCCAATTCTCATGGTACTTTTTGTAATCAGCTGGTCTCTTATGAGACCGTCTCACGAATCTAGATTCGTGAGACGGAGCCCCATACCTGCGACCCGACCCGCTGCTCCAGGCCCAGATAAAAAACCGCCCGTTGACTCTCCCCAGCCCTACTAACAGTCCGTTGACTCCCCTCGGCCCAATAACACAACTCACAGCTCTCCTGCTCGGCTGCTACTCCCAATCACATAGAAAAACATGCAGCTGATACACGAAGCTGCTCAAACAAGCTCCTCCCATCTCCGTCGCTGAACCACGAAGGCACACCATTTCCGGCGCTGAACAATGCAAAATAGCGATGCTCGTGACAATGAAGGTAATATAATCTATTCATACAACAATACTATTTCGCGATTTTGAATGTTAAACACAATCTTGCTGCGTTTAAAATGTAATTTTTTGTGTTTTGTAGATGAAGTTTTTGTTTTAGATACTAGTGGTGTACCAAATGTTGATAAATCAAACGAAGGTAATGTGGTGCTTATTTCATAATATAGTTTAAAGGTATTAATTTTACATTGAAAAGTATTACTTTTCCACCACAAAGTATTACTTTCTCTTGGAAAAGTATTAAGTTTTCTGTGAAAAGTATCAATTCCAAAACATATAGTTTTACATTCTCTTATGTGTATCTCTTTGGTTTTTGTAGATGAAATTCTTATTTTACCTACCAGTACTGCACCACAAAGTGATAAATAAAAGGAAGGTAATGCGTAGCATATTTGAAACTTAAGTTTTAAAAGTATTATTTTTACTGTAAAAAGTATTGCTTTTTGTATGAAAAGTATCATATTTCTGACATAATGTATCACATTCCAGGTGGAGCAATTGCTATTGATTCTAGTGATGAAACTGATGAAATTACTAATTTTAAAGATGCAAGTGACATATTTACCACTGAAGATGAAGGTAATGGTTACTTATTGTTTGTTATTTTGAATATTAAGTACAAAAATGATTTTATAAAAAATTATGCAGAAAACAATAGTGGTGGATTTGATGTGAGTGGTTCTCTTCTCCATTTAACACGACAAACAATCAAAGAAATGCATAAGTTGTATTGTGATCATGCTCGTGTTGTTGGGTTCAGTGTACGGAAATCAACTACTAGAAAATCTACAGGTATTGCTTTACAACATAAAAGTATCACTTTGTGCATAATAAGTATCACTTTTAACCGTAAAAGTATCATAATATTTCTTCCGCAAGTTTTTTTATTCAGCAAGAGTATTTCTTTGCACATAACAAGTACCACTTTTATCAATAGAAGTATTATTTTTCCTTTACATGTGTTTTGTTTGCATTTCAGATCAAGTGGGTGTTGTCATTGAGAAATATTTTGTATGTTCTGCTTCTGGATTTAAGGACACTGTTAGCACAAACAAAAAAGAAGACTAATGTTACACGCACGGGATACAAAGCTTCATTGCGTGTAAAATTAAATGGGGACGGACTTTATGAAGTTCTACAACATGTAACAGACCACAATCATCCATTAACTAGAAAGGAATGGAGTCATCTACATCGTTCAGAAAGAGTCATTACGAGTGAAAAAGGCAAAGCTATTGAAGATATGAGAACTTGCGGGATGAGAGCTACTCAGTCTTACAGATATATGGTTCATGATGCAGGAGGAGAAGAATCCATTGGCCATACTTTGAAAGATCACCTGAATTTTGTTAATCGTTTGAAAATGGATGCAATAGAAGGTGGCGATGCACAAACTTTAATTGACATATTATATCAGCAAGATACAGAAGAACAAGACTTCTTTTTTAGAGTGAAGTTGGATGATATGGGAAGATTAAGTAATGTATTTTGGAGGGATTCCATGATGAATGAAGACTACAAGATATACGGTGACGTTATGGTATTTGACACAACATATCGCACGAATAAGTACAACTTGATTTGTGCTCCTTTTGTTGGGGTCAATAATCATTGGAAAAATGTGATGTTCGGTTGTGCTTTCTTATCCGATGAAAAGGCTGACTCATTTGAATGGTTGTTCCAAGTTTTTATGAAATCAATGGGTGGGAAATATCCTATAACTTTGTTCACTGATCAAGACCAAGCGATTAGCAATGCTATTGAAAAGGTGTGATATACAAACAACATAAAATATATACTTTTAGTAACAAATATGATACTTTACTTCATAAAACACATACTTTGCCTTAGAAAATAGAGGGTTTGTTTTTAAATTCTAATTTTTTCCCTTTACTTTTATGTAGGTTTTCCCTCAAACAAGGCATAGACTATGCTTGTGGCACCTTCACCAAAATGCTATAAGTCGATTTGGACGGCTGAAAAACAACAATTCTTTCAAGGAAATGTTCAACAAATGTTTGACTGGTTGCATTGATGAAAATGACTTTGAAAGTTGTTGGAAATCTATGATATTGCAGTACGAGTTGCAAGATTACTCTTGGTTTTAAACGTATGTATGATTTGAAGCAGAAATGGTGTACCGCACTAAGCAAAGATTTCTTTTTTGCGGGAATATTATCTTCACAAAGGAGTGAGAGTACGAACAATGCAATAGGATTCAGTGCCAAGAAAACAACGACTTTAACTGAATTCTATGACATTTTCCAAGGGGCCATAAAGCATTGGAGAAACACTGAGATTGTTGAAGCATGCTGCAGATGTATATACACTAATAATTTTTAAGGATTTTGAGGCTGAGTTTATTAAAAGTATATCTACCAACCGCAAAGATCTTTGTTGAGGTTGAAAAAAAGTTGAGAACTTAATGGTTTATGACATTTCATCAAATGATGATAATTGTTGTCATCGTGTGGTGTATGATTGTTTTTGCGTACTCGATTAATTGTTCTTGTAAAAAAGTACGAAGAGTGTGGTTTACTTTGTTCTCACAGCTTAAGAGTGCTACATATGCATTCTATATCCAAAATTCTGGACTGTTACATCGCCAAAAGATGGACAAAGTTTGCAATAACTAAATTGTGGGAAAAGTTTGGTTCGATGATTGAAAGTTCAGATAAGCCTAATGATTGCGTTCCTTGGAGACATGAAATAACACACAAATATTATATAATCTTGTTTTGAAATGCCAATACAATGAGGATGCAAGAGCCATTTTAGAAGATGGCTACAACAGGGATTTTATGGATGTTGATGCATTGATAGATATACCCGATTCAACAGAGCGCAATGATCTTTCAAGTTCTTCTACAAGCATTTTGGATCCAGCACGACATGTTACAAAGGGGAGAAAACAAAGGATAAAAGGGCATTTCCAAAAAAACAAGAAAAAGAGAAGCGGTGAAACGTCAGACACACATCCATCAAAGGAGTTTGGTTCAAAAACTCCTAATCCTAGATTGTTTTAGTATTCGACTGAATATTTTTGTATCAAACTGATAATATTATTTTGTAGTTTGTTTGAATTAATACTTTGACCATATTTATTTGATGCTTTGTTAGTAAGAAAGGTAATACTTTATGCACAAAAACTGATACTTTGTTGATAAAAAATGATACTTTGTTGGTGAAAAGTGATACTTTATGCATATAAAACAGTGAAAATTTAAAGATATACTTTTCTGGTAAAAGGTGATACTTTGTTAATTAAAATCGATATTTTATTCATAAAAAGTGATACTTTGGATATTATATTTTTTGTTGGGTAAGGAAAAATATGAGTAAATGAATCATACATTTGGTTTATTTGTAATGAGCTCAAAGTAATCAAACATATCAATCGTGCGATGCAAGCATTGGAGTATTGGAAACATATCGATAGTTGCAACGATAAAATTACACTTAGTAAAGCAAGAAAGATACAATTTTAATTGTGACAAAATATAACCATTCGAGTTATACTTTGTTGCCAAATATTGATACTTTTATGCACATAAACTAATACTTTTAAATCAAAAAGTGATACTTTTCAATACATATAACAGAAAACTCAAAAACATTCCAGAAAACAGCAAACTGACTTAAAAATACTAATAACAAATCCAATTACCCTATCAATCATTAGTACTAATAACATCCAAGACCCAGCAAACTAACTTAAAACATCAGCACTAACATCTAAAAAGTATCATCAGTTCTACAATGTAAATCAAAACATTCTTTTGTTCTTTTTCTCCTTCGTGGCTCTGAACAGCAAAACATCTTTCTCCATTTGAACCTTCATCTCATTTAAATGGTGTAGCACAATCCTTGAACAATACGACGCCCTCAACATACGCCGTTCTTGTGGCTACAATCACAAAGGAAAAAAATTAGTATACAAAGGATTTTTAAGACATTAAAACTTCAAACACAAACAAAAAAATTCTTACCAGACACAAATTAAGCTCAGTGTAAACACTCCCCCTGAAGTTTTCCATGTGATGCATTAGAAAAACACCACAATCGATGTTTTTCAAATTGCTCTGCCATGGAAAAGGGAAATTTTCAAACACATATCCCTCAACTTTTTCACCTTTGGGGGGGGTGCTTTGCTCTTCCGGAAAATTGACATTTCTCTTTGCTAAAAAAAAGGGATAACGTTTTTTATCATCCCAAACTATACGGGTTTTTATACTTTGCAATCTGAACTTTGAAAAGTTACTGATTGCAACCTTAACTTTACAAAATTTTGCACTTTGCATAAAATTCCGGTTTTACCCTTGGTTTCATAAAAGTTGGTTTGTAGTTTACACTCTAAACTTTAAAGTTGTTGCACTTTGCAACCTGATAAATTTCATTGCATTTCCTATGATTACTCCTAAGGTCTTGCAATCCTCGAAAATGGTATCAAAGCCTTGGTTTATTAAGAACTTTTAGTTAAATTTATTATATTTATGTTATTAACAATTGGTGAGGAGAAATTATTCCGAGATTATGAATCCTGGACCGATGTCCGAGGTGTACCCGCTTACGGGACATATCGTCAAATATTGACGATGTATGCCAAGAACACCTTGACCAGGTTTTATATTGGGAATACCAACATGAAGAAAAAAAAAACGGCGAGCCGAGGGAAACCTTAAGGTAATGCAAAATGCGAAAGCGAATATTATAGGCATTGGATGCTTAACTGGACCTATATGTTCACTTGATGAACCTTCAAGAAACGGTTCATGAAAATTCCCATCGAAACAATAATTCCTAATGGAGTACCGAGTGGAACGAGATACTTCCCAGACAAATCTAAGTTCTCCGAAGATCTTAGAGAAGTCCGGAAGACGGTGCGAGAATTATGGCAACCGCCATATTCACCTACCAAAGACAAGTTCATCGAACCAGAACCATATGGAAACGATGGTGAAATATCGGAAAAACTCTTGAACTCCTTCATGATATTCAAACGAGTCAAGAACCTGGAGGACAGGCCGAGTTCTTTCGGAGGAAAGAAAGCGTATAGATTTGGGACAAGACCTATTTACACCAAAAAAGAAACCAACCGAAGTTATACGAAAAATGACAGGATGAGGAGAAGCTCATTGCTCTAATCAAAGGAAAATCCATCAAAAATTAAAAAGATGGATATGAAAAAGATGAATCTTAAAGATCTACATGACCTTGCAGAATCCTTGCAGGATTTGGAATTGTAGATTTAAAGATGAACACAGAGATGGAACATTGGTCACCTATGATCCAAAGGAAGACCAATTCCACCACCACCACCATTAATCCTAACATGGAAGAAAATGCGGGTTCGAATCATGGAGCTCGGGATGAGAGGATGGATGACACACGCTGGGGATTTCATGACCGGGAGTGATCCATTTTCGGGACGGAGGTCGAAACCTCTTTGCGGGAACTAGACAACCTCTTTGGAAGGCCGAATGTTTATCGACGCCTTATGGAAGATCGCACCTCGACCCAATACATCCATATGGGTTGATGTTAAATCTGGACATCCCAGATTTTAAAAATAGAAAGTTCTCATTGATGAATGGGCTTGACTATGAGAATTTCAGCAGAACCCTCGATCTTACAAAGGATTCATTCATTTTACTCCTTGAAATGAGTCTTGAAGAATCGGTGAAGATTGCCTAGGATATGACCGATGCTAGTACAAAAGGTTCGGTTACATCGGAGAATCACTTAAAGGAATTGTCGATGGTATGGCAAAACTATTCAAAATCCAGTTCATCGTACAAAGTTATTTCAAGGATTAGAGGATGAAAAAAGAAAGAGATATAAACAAGCCCTCTATAGCCTTGAGTTGTATGATATTTGTCATATTGACGAAAATATCAAGTTGTTCACCGAATACCGGTGGAAATCCAAGATTGAAGAAAAGGAAACTGCACAACTATTCTTTGCCAAGATTCCGAGTCCTTGGAGAGAAATACTTATCAGGGAATACAAGGATGGAGCGGAAGTAGAAACTGTGGCCAGAAAAATGTCTTTCCTAAAGGCCAAGTTATCTGAATGGTGTTACCAAGCAGCTCTGTATAGGAATTACAAGAGATTAAGAGGAATTAACAAAGCAGTTCCTCTATGTTGCGTGGATAATGACATCCCAACAATTATGAGAGGTCAACCAAGGCGGCACAGAAAGAAGAAGGAGCGAAGCCATCCATACCGCCGAGGAAGCAACATCAAAAGAAGCAGGTCTTCATGGAGACCTAGAAGGTTTTGGTCAAAACAAAAAGCCGGAATTTACAAAACGGGGCAAAGACCAGCACCAAGCAGGAGTAGAGCCTCTTCATCAGGGTCTAATCAAGCAAAGTACAATGAGAACACCGGAAGGAGAACTTTCAGGCGTGCTCACACCAAAGCAAATGAAAGTTTCAAAGATCGTAATTCTTTGGACATGCGAGCAAGAGGGCATATCTCAACGGATTGCCCGGACAATCAAAAATGAGGAGTCGAGACGGCTCGAGGCTACACCAAAATCGAGGAAGTTGTCTATTATCAAGATCTTATACAGGTGTATCAATTTGAGGATATACCTCGGATGAAAGCATCTATGAAGAAGAGATCTATTCTCGACGATGGAAGTGACTCCGGCTCGGATCGAGTGAAGAAGAAATTCTTCACAGACGATCGGGGAGGATATGTCGGATTCCTCTCTCACACGACGGTTTCTCATAAAACTCTTATGAGAATCATGAAGGAAGATCCAAAGCCTCAAGTCTATGATGGATTTACAATTGGAGCTATGGAAAAAGCATTGGATAAAATTGGATTTAAATAATGAAAAACACCAAATTATCCACGGGGTAACAACCGGAGAATTTGCTATTCCAATGGAGTTTCCGTAGCTTTGATCGAGATGCGATTGGTCCTTATTAAAGAAATCGGGAGATCAAAAGCGAGTTAAAAGAGAAGTTGCAAATACACTCTCATGGATTCATATTGGAGCCATAAGAGTAATTATTAAAGCAACACTCAAAGAAGGATAGATTCGCCACTCAATCTGCTATCTTTGACAAGCGAATCTCAAACCTCAAGGATTCATGCCTTGGAGCGATTCTGAGAAATTTGTATCTTTGGGAAATTGGCATTTAATGTCTATACTAGAATTGCATACAATAACGGGAGATCGAGATTTCAAGAGAGAGTCCTAACCCTTCATCAAGATTTCAAAAGAGATGATTTGATGAGAGAATGGAATAGACCTACTCGATCACATACAAGATATCATATGCTCTCTCGAATACACATCATTGAAGTATTCTTGAGAAAGGAATTTATTGAAGTCCCAAGGATTTTCGAGGACTTTGCCAGGGTGGTTCTACCGAGAGATTATTGAGTCTCCAACTATCAAGGAGATTGATATGAAAATACAAGATCAACCATCTTCAACAAAAGTCGAAGTCTTAGAGTTGAGCGAAGGATGTCTTTCCAACGGGACGAGAATGATGAGTAGCATCCGTTGGGAAGAAAGGAGACCAAATACGATTCAGCGTATCCCGGATGTTTTCAAAACAACGGGAGAGCCAAAAATGTCCAGAAGGATGGCGAGAGTTGAAGTAATATTCGACATCACTCAAAAAGATAATATTTTTCCTTGTGATGTTCTATATTATCTCCAACAACCAATAGTTGGGCGGTATCAAGGAAGCCCGAAAATAGGTGGAATTGAGTGACTATCATCATAGGAGTTGCGGGAAAAATCCCAAACAATTAATACCGGGAATTGAATTTCTTGAGAACATAAACCTTGGAAAGATTACAAGACGGAATGGAGTTCACAGTGGCTAATAAAAGATCTGAGAATCAAATGACCACTAGTCCATTCTCCAAATACATTTCTATTGGAATGTTATATGTTGAATACAAGGCCGAGTATTTCGCAACAAGCATGGTGATGAAGCCAAACTTAATCCAAAACGGCGGATCGAAGAAAATTTCGTGAAGCGTTATTATCCTATAGACAATTGAGGCCGAAAGGATAAGAAGATATGGGATAATAACTTGTATTCATTCAGTACTGAGAGAAGAACGAGTTACTCCGGAAGCCATTGCGAGAATTATGGATGGGTCAATGGAGAATCCCACAGTGACGTGACCATTGAAGAACAAATATCACTCGAGGATGTCGAAAGAAGATCAAAGGAATTATAATGAAGATCCTTTGGCATGGTGGGACAAGAACGAGCTTAAAGCTTCCTTAAAGGTTAAACCTGGAAAGGAGTATGAGTTCGTGAGATTCAAACCAATCCTTATGAATCAGGAAGATTGTGAGGATATGCAGAAGATACTTAAGGAACATCTTGACCTTAAGTTAATTTCACCAGGAGTTTCTCCATACAGCAGTCCAGGATTCCTAGTCAGAAACCATGGAGAAATCAAAAGAGGAAAGTCAAGACTTGCTATTAATTACAAGGGGATTAATAATATTTTGGAGTTCGACGGATACTATATCCCAAGCGAGAGAACATTTGGTTAATTGTATCAAAGGTGCCAAGATATTCTCAAAGTTCGATTGCAAATCGGTTTCTACCAGATTAAGATGGATGAAGAAAGCGAAGTTCACGACTCTCTCTACGCCACAAGGACATTATATTTGGAACGTGATGCCTATGGGATTGGCAAACGCACCCCAGATATATCAAAGGAAGATGGATAATCTCTTCAAAGATTATTTCAGTTTCATGTTCGTGTATATTGATGATATTCTTATCGCATCAAAGAATACGAAGGAGTATTTTAAACATTTGGAGATATTTTCAGATGTTTGTCACAAGGAAGGATTAGTGCTTTTGGAAAAGAAGGCAGTGATCGCAACAAGACAGAACGAATTTCTCGGGATTGAGATCGATGAATCTGGAATTATCCTACAAAGTCATATTGTGGAGAAAATACAGGGATTTCTAGATACGCTGAAAGACAAAATGCAGCTTCTGAGTTTTCTTGGAGTTGTTAATTTTGTTGGGATGTTTATTAACAATCTAGCTCATTACAGGAAGGAGTTTAGCCCATTACTTAAAAAAGATGCAATATTCAAATGGGAGGATGAACATCAAGAAGGAATTAAGCAGCTTAAAGAAGTTTGCAAAAAGCTTCCAAAACTTGCAATTCCACGGATGAAGATGAACTGGTTCTTTACCACGGATGCGTGATTATTGGTGGGCAAGCGGCGATTCTTACTAAAGCCACACCAAACGGTGAAGTACCATGCGATATTGCGGTCTTTTTTTACGAGCGTGAAGCAACTTCGGTGGCATATCAACGAGAAAGAATTCTTTGCGATCAGAAAGACTTTCAAAAAATGGCCTTTATTCATAATCGGCTAAAAGTTTATCTTAAAAATAGATAATTCAAGTGTTAAAGCTTTTATGAAAAATAAAATTGAATCAAAACCGAAAAAGCTAGAATACTTAGATGGCAAGTCAATGTCAATATTATGATTATGATATTGTCATTATAAAATCTCATGAAAATGTTCTTGCAGATTTTCTAACAAGAGATGGAGGAATTGAAGGCGATTCCATCCTCACAAATTCAAGACATCTTGGAGACCAGCTTGAAATGCTACTCAGAGAATTTGATACCCTGGTCATCAATACCGATTTGGCCAGGAAATTACAAAGGAATGATCGGGACAAAGTAACCGATCGTATACGAGCATGTGTCGGTCTCACTCTCACCGAGAACGGCATTTCAAGAACCACTCCTCCGGCCGCTAATAAGCAAACGGAGCGTTTAGAGCGCAGGCTCCCCAACCTGTTGTGAGGATTCAAGTACCTCTGCAGCATAAGTCCTAAGTCGGCGAGAAATGTTGGCTCGAAGGAAAATGATACTCGAGTCAAATCCCGAGTTATCACATCAACCTAAGACGTCCGGTAAAGGGCGAAGAGATTAATCTTAGGCTATGATGGGCACTTCTAAGATTGATACTAACGAGATTAAAGTTTCTTCTTCTTGGCGGGAATACCGGCGAATTGGGAGAAACTAATCACTGAGCAAGGATATCTCGGAAAAACAAAAATTGATATTTAAAAATATCCAAGGGTTTGGATGTTACCAAATTCGAGCCCTGAAGAAGTAAAGAGGTGGTATGAATTTGGGGCTTTGGCCTCGATCTATACTACTTCACCGGCCTTCCCTTCCGGAGATCACAAAATTACCAAAATGGATCCGAGGAGCGATTAATAAGTCTTTGGTCCAACAATGACAGACCTAAAACGAGGGGATACATTGGAGTTGTATTTCATAAGTGCAACAACAGAGCTGTCGGAAAAGGTGGACATGAAGCCTTCCATTACATTAAAGCCAAGACCGGATGAAAGAGCCTTGAAAATATCAAGGAGGCAAGTTGGAAGAAGTACAATTGGCCATGACCTTCATCAAGATCGATTACTACAAGGAGGGCATGGGGATTGTGGGTCTGTCTCACGAGATGGACAAGGTCAAGTTTCCATTTCAAATTTTATCAAAATTCAGTGAACGAATCTTTCATGTTGAATACTATGACAGAAAAACTACAAGATTCGCGAGAAGATCCGTTTGAAAAGAAAAGAAATCTTACGTGGGAAAACAAGGCTGGGAGGAGTAAAGAAGCTCGTTGAAATCTTTTCGCAATATGGCTCACATCGGCCATTGGGAACTTCTCTGTCCGAATGTCAAAACCGAAAGGAACCGGAATTTGGCAAAGGATTCCGGCCAAAAGTTGATCGGAGAAGACCCGGCGACGGAGAAGAAAAGTCATAGAAGTATCCAAAGTTTCGGGGACCACTAATAAAGTAGATTCCCCCGACAAAGTTAAAGGAGACATGTGACTCAAGGATAACCCACTCAGCAAAGAGACAAAAAGAGGGTCAGATCTAGTAATTGGCATCCAACTCATCAAGATGCTGATAATTCAAGTTAATGACATAAGCAATGATGTCATAAGATTTCATCTAGCTAAAAGACGGAAAAATAAGAGTTAGTTGGCTTTGGAGCCTTATCAACTTGCCTTGGATACCAGACAAGGAGGGACCCGAGCCATGTGAAGATAGTAAAGTATTCCACTACTTTCAGCAAGTGGATGTGAGAATCCAAGGAAAAGAGGCAACCCTTACCTCTATATAAACAAGAGCTTTCAGAAGGCTAAAGGCATCGAACATCTCCCTTAGTCTTCTATCAATAAATTTCCTTTGTAAAATTTGTGGAGTGTTTAGAATTTCCAGAGTGTTTTCCAGTTTTAGTTTTCAGTTTTTAATTTTATGTACAAGAGTGTGATAGCCTTTATGAGAGGCTAAATAGGTTTTCTCCTCCCAAAAGGAGATTACTGATGTAATAATTTTTTCTTTAAGTTCTTAATAAAATAAAGGTTGTTTGTTCAACATGTGTTCATAATGTTCTATTGATTCATCCCTTCAAAGAATTATTTCATACGCCTGGAGTAGGAAACGAACCAAGGTATCTTTGCGATTCTTGAAGAGTCGAATAACTTGCGGATCATCTTCCCGAGGTGAGGTTGAACAGTGAGGAGCTGTTTGTCAAACGATCTGGGGGCATTAATTTTCCGACTGGTGGTGTTGCGAGCCATCTCACCCGGTACTATTTCGGTTGAAAAGAGGTATGAATTTTAAGGGATTTATTAATTTTACGGAAGCATGTTGGGCACGATATGGTCGTAACGGACTATTTTCATTTTTCGATCTAAAGACCCAATTTGTATACGGATAAATACTTGAAATAAGATCTGGATATAAGTATGTCTTGTTGAGTTTATAAATGGAAAACCCGACATGATCCATTTAAAACCTCTGAATAGAGACTGGATCTAAGTAGGTGTAACAATGCCACGAACAAAACAAGTTACAGAAAATTCGGGTTCTTATTCCTCGAAAAATCTGAAAAACAAATTGATTATGGAGTAAAAACTTTACGATTATTGTATAATGTAATATATTAATCATTATGGAGCAATCTGCCACAAATTAGAGTTTAAAGGAAAACTAGAACTATTGTTATTAAAGAATAAAATCCTAGAGGCAAAATCGTCTAAAGTGTGCAAAGTGTAATTATTTTCGTAGTTCAGGATGCAAAAGGTTAAAAATTAAAGTATAGGTTGTGAAGTGTAAAAAGGGGTAAAGTTGAGGTGGTTAAAAATAATTATCTCAAAAAAAATGGTATATCAAAATTTAAAACACTACTTACATTTTCAAAAATATAATAAAATGATGCAATGAGATAGAGTTATTTACCACCAATTTCGCCAGATCCACATAATCAGCAACAACATCTTTGTGGTGCACCATATTGTCAAGATAATGCACCTTTCGATCCACAAAATTAATGACAAAGTCGCGAAGTAGTCTTTGCACATAACAAATCGGTACAAAAATCGCACATAACAAATAGATACTTAACACTTCATATTAAAATGTAAATACAAAAAGGCAAACAAAAATCAATCTTACCAAATCCACATTTCTCAAATCCTTGTAATTCCCAGACAATATCATGTTGTTCCAGCAATCTCTGACATTTTTTGAATTATCCTGGTCTCCAACTTTATTAAACAAGTTCTGGAGATACAACTGTTGTAAAAAAAATAAATTGATTAAAAGAAGAAAATGGTTTTTTAGCTTCAATGTCGTACTATTATAGATAAAAATAGTACTTACAGAGTGTTGGGCATTGAAATATAAACAATTTGAGGCTCTAGGGTCTTTGTTAAGCAATATAGCCCATACGTCTATAATGCTAACATGGATCAACTTCGATGGGTTCATTGTGGAAATCCCATCAAAGGCAATATAGTGAGCCCCATCATGAGCAGAGACATTTGACCTACAGTTTGAAAACAAAATACCAAGCTAGTCAGAAATTCATAGTGATACTTTGGTGGGAAAAATTGATACTTTATGCACATAGAGTTATACTTCTAAATTCAAATTTGATACTCAAATCAAAATACTTTCAGCATACTTACTCCATCATTCGTTTGTGCGTGAAAAAGCAATAATCCACGATGTCTTTCTCCTTCCTGCTCATATGCTCAAGAACATCTTTGTTTATCTTCATGAATTGGCAATGGAAAATTGCTCCCTCTGCAACAGGACAGGGCTCAACTTTTTCCTCTGCCTCCCCAGACACTCTTTCATCACTCTCTCCAGAAACTCCTTCGTCTTGAGAAAAAAATTCTCTGTGAATTTCATCACCATATTTTTCAATGTCGGCCATTTTCATGGCATCTTGAGTCGGCTCAAAGTTTGGCATCTCATCCGCCAGGATTTTCATTCTTTCAAAGTTCTCCACGACTTTGTCAATGTATTCATGAACTCTCACATCCGAAAAGAACTTCTGGCTCTCAGTCACTAGAGACTGTGAAGAACTTGCAGTTTTTTTCTCTTGTTTGCCTTCGTTCTTCAGGTTGTTAAACATCTTCATGTGATATCTGGTGAGAACATTGAAGTTCTTCCGAAATAGCAGGAATGCTTCATGGACATTCTACAATTATAAAAAATAAAATAGTAAATGAAAAAGTTGTACTTTTAGGGGTGAAAGTGATACTACAATACTTGGCAGAAATATCACCCAAAAGCATACTCATATATGGTATATTTATATTAATAAAACTGATACTTTTACTCATAAAAATCATACTACTACAGTTAAAAGTGATACTCCATAATTGACAATCACTAAAGAATATATAATCATACATGTAATACTTTTATCCCTAAAAGTGATACTTTATGAGCCAAAAGTAATACTTTTATGGGTAACATTGATACTCTATACTTGAGAAATATCACCAAAAAGCATACTCATATATAGTATACTTATATTAATAAAACTGATACTTTTAATAATAAAAAACATACTATTACAGTTAAAAGTGATACTCCATAATTGACAAAATCACTAAAGCATATACAACTTACATCTCTGGCCATCTTGTGCACCTCGTCATCCGAAAGCTCATCACCTCTCGGTAGCTTCATATTTATGAAATCTGACGGATTCTCCATACCGTCATCGAGCTGCTCCTTCTCGGTTCCTTCCTTCTTTTTTTCATCCGACTCTTTCTCAATCTCTTCTTCATCGTCCTCATTTTATTCATCAGTCTCTTTGTCGGGCTGTTTCTCACCACGCTTTTTCTCAGCGTCTACTGTACGTCGTGAGCTAACAGGGTATGTGTCAATGACCCACTCACCTTGCCCCAGTCCACCAACCGAAATTTCTTCCTTCATCCTTTTTTTCAACTTTTTGGCATCCCAATGAGAAATTAAGGGTAGACTGCTCGGTTCAGCGTTGCCTTGCCATTTCATTCTATGAAAGTATAGAATAAGCAACACAATAACACAGCCACTGACATATCTTGCGCTTGGATTCTCATTCTACTTATTCACCCCAACACACAACTTTTTTAAAATGTACGAACATCAGTCGTACTCTCCTATCCTGTTCACGTCAGCCAAACATTTTATATAGTTCAAATCAACCTTCCTATTGCTCCTAGGTGTTAAAAATACAGACAAACAATAAATAACAAAAACTCTCTTGAAATCATCACCGCCATCCGATAACGTACTCAAAATAGTCCTTAAAATAGGCACTAAACTGTCAGAATCAATGTCGTAGTTCTCCTTCAACTCGTCCATAAAAACAACTGACTCGCCCCGCTTAAGCTCTTCAACAGCCTGACCATTACCCCAAGGTACTAAAAAAACGTCCTGAATATCATCAGCGGTTACAGCAAAAGCAAAATTGTCGAATCTCACCATTCGACTGGTACCATTAAAACTTTTTACCAGTCTTCTATCCATATCCATGGGGAATGATGACTCAATTGAAAACATCAGCAAACCCCCAAAGCCTATATTTACTACATCTTCCCTTTGTCTATCACTTAAACTACTTATAACCTCAAACAACTCCCCGAGGTTTACACTTTGAGAAATGAAATCCCGAAATTAAATAAGATATTTTTCAAAAACAACTAATAATTAACAAACCAAATTATTGTTCACATAGAAAACAAATCGATAATTAAAAACAATACATTTATACCTAGCTTTCTTCTTCTTCTTCCCACCTTCACCTCGTCATACAATTTTTTGTCGTCGCTGCAAAACAAACAAAAAATAATGTACAACTAATAATTAACAAAACCAAATCATTGTTTACATAGAAAACAACTAATAGTTAACAAAAAATACATTTATACCTAGCTATCTTCTTCTTCTTCTTCCCACCTTCAGCCTCCGCCACAATTTTTCTCTCTTTTCACAATACAAACAAAAACAATGTACACTAATAATTAACAAACCAAATCATTGTTCATATAGAAAACAACTAATAATTAACAAAAATACATTTATACCTAAATTTCTTCTTCTTCTTCCCACCTTCACCTCGTCATACAATTTTTTTGTCTTCGCTGCAAAATAAACAAAAAACAACGTTAACAGACAACACGACAAAAAAGATTATTACTAACGATACTATATATTACCTATCTTCAGTCGTATATTTCTTTACTTTCCCCAAATCTTCATCTTCTTTTACAACCTTCCTGCTTGCTCCTCATCAATTTCTTCTTTCTTTGGTGTTACATCCTCGTCTACTTTCCTTTTCCCCCTCGCTTTTTTTTTTATCAACGGACCTCCGAGCTTTAGCTTTGAAATACCTTTTTTTCCTTTGTACATTCTCATGTTTTATCTCCTCACCCGTAATGAGAACTATTGATGAATCGTCAGCCATTGCAATTACCTACAAAAAACATATGGAGCAATATCATCATTACAAAAACACATTATACACTTCACATACATTGTGATACTTTTTAAATGAAAAGTTATACTTATTATATAAAAACTGATACTTGTTATATAAAAAGTAATACTTGTAAGTGAACATAAACACAATGGTACTTCGTATGAGAAATACAGAAAACTATAAATACAACTTAAAACACATGCTCAAAATAAACACATGCTCAAACCATATGCAACACTATCATTACAAAAAAACTCATGATACTTTTTGTATACAAGGTGATACTTCTTATATAAAATGTTATACTTGTTATATAAAAGGTAATACTTTTGATAGTATTACACAATTATGTAAAGAGCCTAATAAAAAACAAATGTAATACTTCCTTTACAACAATTGATACTTTTAACACAAAAAGTAATATTTGTAAGGGAAAAAGTGATACTCAAAACCTACATACTAAATACATAAACCTGGAAAATACATAAACCTAAAAATACATCTAAAACACATGCGCGAATTAACACATATAGTCTACACTTCACTTGAAAAAAACATACTAAACAAAACCCTAACAAACTAGGAACTGAAAATTAAACCGTAAAATACAGAAATTAACAGGGTTACCAAACCCTAAAAAGCTACATTAGAAAGGAAATCCAACAGAAATTGAAAGGAAAATGAAATCGAAAGGAATGCCTTGTTTTGCTTTCAAATATGTTGAATGCAAGATGTCGGTATGAAAACACACGCAGAGAAATAGATATTTCCACGGATTTGACTCAGTTTCGACTCGACGGTTTCACAGACGTGGGTGACGGTTGAGGAGGGGCGAAGGCTGATGAGTGCGAGGGTTAATGAGTAGTGGGGGCTCCGTTTCTTTCTCGTGTTCAAACCTTGTCTGTGGAGTGATAATACGAAGAGAGAGTAGAGAGAGAAAAATCAAAAGAATGAAATGAAAACGGGCGTCGGTTTGCTGGGTATATCAGACCCATTGGTTGCGGGTTGCGGGTCGCGGGTATGGGGCTCCGTCTCACGAAACTAGATCCGTGAGACGGTCTCATATAAGTTTTTGTGTTTTGTAATTAATCCATATATATATATATAGGATTTGGTTCAAATGAGACCACCCTGTTATTCCAAGTGGCTACGATAATCTAGAGGGGGGGTGAATAGATTATGCCAATTTTTCGCAAATCACCCTCTTTTTCGAAACAACAAGTAAATGACAAGAATATAAATGCGGAAAATAAACAACACTCATTGATTTAAAGAGGTTCAACCCACCTGGGCCTAATCTCTACCACCCCAAAGATCTGGATGGATTTCAAAAAGAAAAAGGTTTTATTAATTTACCAAAAATTAATACAATACCTTGAGGATTACCACAACCCTCTTTCACCACCTTGAGGATTACCACAACCCTCTTACAACACCTTTGAAGATTACCACAATCTTCAAACACATATCACCTAGATCACCCAAGTGTATTCTTACCACAAGAATACTCACAAGGATGTCTTGTGTTGAATGATGACCAAAATCAAGATTACAACTCAATAAAGATTGAAACAATATGAGTACAAGTGTAATCAATAATTGAAAGCCTAGACCTCAAATTTGTGCAAGTGAAAGTGCTTAGGCTAATACAACAAGATATAGAAGTGTTTGCTTTGTTTGCTCTTTTTGCTTGTATTGAGTGTTTTGTCTTGTTGCTTGAATGAAGCCTCTATTTATAGGAGAGGACTTGGCTTTCATTTCCGGACATTGGCTCCTCCTTGGGGAGTGATTTGCTTTGCAAAAAACCATTTAAAAAGATCAATATAGCCGTTATAAATCAATCCCACAAAATAGGGAAAAGTATGCAAAACGCAACGAATAGTTTGATCGATAAACAAGGGGTTCGACCGGTCGTGCAGAGATAAGATTGAAATTGAATTCTGCGAATTTTTACACAGGGGGACCGGTCGAAGGGGGTGCGGCCGTCATCTTAGCTGGACTTGCCAGGTTGCCGCCGAAGAATTTACTTTAAACAGAGAAGTCCGGAACAAAAATCCAACTCCTGTGCAGTCGCCGCGGCCGACCGCGACCGACGCCCACCTGGTCGATCGGTCGCTTCCGCCCTATTTTTCTTACGCCCATTTTCTGTTTCTCACCAACTCAGTCGGGTTGCCCTATGTAGGCGGCCGTCGAGCTGAAACAAATGTATTGTCCAATTTTTATTGAAAATAAACTTCAAGAAATACTCCAAAAATAGTAAAAACATTTTAAGTTGATCGGAAGTATTTAGACAACATTTAGGGACATAGTTTTGGTTTAAAAACTCATTTGAACAAAATCGAACATAATCATCAAAATCATGATAAAAACATTTATCTAACAAACTCCCCTTTTTGATGATTACAAACCAAAACAATTTTCTTGAGGACGATTTGAAAACCAAATAAAATTTTCCGGTTTTACAAGTAAACTATCCGTTAGAAGTATTTCATACAAAGCTCCCCCTATTTATGAGCATTTCAACAAACGATTATTATAAGTAAGAAGCCAAGCTATAACAAGCTTATATAGGATGCATCATGAGCTAAGAAGCTCCCTCTGTCACAATACTTATAATCAATTTCATTCGAGTCCAAAATTCAAGCCATGGACTAGGTATTCGAGTCCACAATACTTATTGCGAGCTTTTATTAGCTTTTCTTGAGCTAACGAGCCAATATCATGTTTCTCCCCTTTTGAATCATCAAAAGAATGTTAGAATGGTGAAAACACCATACAATAATATCAAAGTGCGCCAAAGGGACGGTTTATTAACCGTTGAGCAATTAAAGCGTAACAATCCAAGGAAAATGGGAGAAATGTAATATGAAGAGTTCATACGCTCGTTTTGTTTACCAAATCATGATCTCAATAAGTATAGAAGACTTTTGAAAGCAAGAGAATCATGTAGAGGTTGAAATTTTCATTGCGACATTCATCGAACACCTTGTGTGCGTGAAAAATAAAAGAGGTTGTATATAACCGTTGTAAACGGTACAAGCCAAAAAATTTATCATCAATACACCTCAATTTATGCAATACAATCATAATAAATAAGCACATCAAAATCATATGCAAAAATTATCAAGAAATATACCATAAGGTTATTAACTCAAGGGTTCAACCCAATTGAGTAAAAGAAGAGAAAATCTTACCATTTGATCGGAAAGGATGAGCCACAATGATGATGATCATGCTATATAATGTCCATGTTGTGAAAAAAAATGCATGAAAACCATTTTTGAATGAAATATGTGAAAATATTGGCAAAGGGGATGAAAAATGGCCAAAAGAAGTTAAACTTGCGAATGTTGAAGACAGAACCATTTTAAACCAAGATTTTGCTTTGGGCGACCGATCGTGGTTGAGGGCGACCGGTCGACGTTGAGGGCGACCGGTTGCCCTTTACCCTTCACCCATTGTCTGCAGCGATTTTTCCAAAATCAATTTTCAACCAAAAATCCGATTTTTCGCCTTTAAGTTTTAAAAAACGTGTAAAATGCAAACGTAAGCTTCATTCAATATGCATTATGCCTAACCGAGCTCGTATTGAAGAAAAAGTCTCGGAAGATAGCGGTTTTGTAAAAATGTCCGCTAATTGATCTTGAGATGGTACAAAAGATATCTCAATTTTACGTTTTGAAACGCAATCCCTTAGAAAATGATGTCGAATCTCAATATGTTTAAATACGGTTATGATGAACCGGGTTTTGAGCAATATTTATAGCGGATATATTATCACAAAAGATAGGTACATTTTCAAAAGAGCATTTGTAATCCGCTAAGGTTTGTTTCATCCAAAGAAGTTGAGTACAACAAAATGCGGCGGAAATATATTCGGCCGCCGTTGAAAGAGAAACAAACAGTTTGCTTCTTTGAAAACCAAGAGACTAGGCAATCGCCTAAAAATTGACATGATCCGGAAGTACTTTTTCGATCATCAATATTTCCCGCATAATCCGAATCACTATAACCTTTAAGACAAAAATTTTCATTCTTTGGATAAAATAAACCATATTGAATGGTGCCTTTCAAATATCGAAAAATCCTTTTAACGGCACTCATATGAGATTCTTTGGGATTGCTTTGAAAACGAGCACATAGGCATACGACATGAAGAATGTCCGGTCTACTAGCGGTTAAATAAAGTAAACTACCAATCATACCTCGATATTTTGATTCATCCACGGACTTGCCTTTCTCATCTTTGTCAATTTTGACATTTGTTGCCATGGGATTAAAGATGGTTCTTCCTTCTTCAATGCCGAACTTTTTCAAAAGTTCTTTTGTATACTTAGATTGTGAAATATAAATACCTTCTTGATATTGCTTAATTTGGAGTCCAAGAAAGAAGTTGAGCTCCCCCATCATGCTCATTTCAAATTCTCCTTGCATCAACTTAGAGAATTTCTTGCACAAAGAGTCATTAGTAGCACCAAAGATAATATCATCAACATAGATTTGCACAAGTAAACAATCTTGCCCTTTTTCAAAAACAAATATAGTTGTATCAACTTTACCTCTTATAAAATCATTTTGTAAAAGAAAAGAACTAAGTCTATCATACCATGCACGGGGTGCTTGTTTTAAACCATACAAGGCCTTTTTAAGTTTATAAACATCATTAGGCCTAGAAAAATTTTCAAACCCCGGAGGTTGTTTTACATAGACTTCTTCTTGAATAATAACATTTAAGAAGGCGGATTTAACATCCATTTGGTAAAGTTTGAAATTTTTAAAACAAGAATAGGCAAGTAAAATACGAATAGCTTCTAAACGTGCTTTCTGGTGCAAAAGTTTCATCATAGTCAATACCTTCTTCTTGACAATACCCTTGAGCTACTAACCTTGCCTTATTTCGAACAATATTGCCTTGATCATCAAGTTTGTTTCGGAATACCCATTTTGTACCAATAATGGTTTGAGAAGGAGGACAAGGTACCAATTCCTATACATCATTTCTTTCAAATTGATTCAACTCCTCTTGCATCTCTAGGAACCAATCCTCATCCTCAATAGCCTCTTTAGCATTTTTAGGCTCTTTTTGAGAAATAAGAGCTTTCTCGGCAAATTTTCTCCGAGTCATCACTTTGTCAAGGGGATCACCAATAATAAGATCTTTTGGGTGATCTCCCTTAAATTTCAATGCAACGGGAAGATCCGAGATATCACCTCTATCTTCTTGAGGACCTTTTGAAGTGGACGGTTGATCATTTGATGTGGACGGTTGATCATTAATTTCAATCATATCCTCTTCATCACTTTCATCATTAGAATTCTTTCAACTCCCCGAAGCTTCATTGAATTTAACATGGATGGATTCTTCAACAACTCCACTAGTCTTATTGTAAACTCGATATGCTTTGCTTTTTGTTGAATATCCCATAAATATTCCTTCATCGGCCTTAGGATCAAGTTTTCCAATTGATCCTTGGTATTCAAAATAAAGCATTTACACCCAAATATCTTGAAATAACTAATATTTGGAGTTCTTCCTTTCCAAAGCTCATATGGAGTTTTATTCATTTTAGCACGAATATAAACTCGATTAATGACATAGCAAGCGGTACTTTTCGGCCGACCCAAAAATATTTTGGAAGTGAGAATTCATTGAGCATGGACCGACTCATTTCTTGTAATGTCCGATTTTTCCGTTCGGCTACTCCATTTTGTTGAGGTGTCCTTGGAGCCGAAATTATGAGCATATCCTTTGGTTTCACAAAATACTCTAAATTCACCGTCAAATTCTCCACCTCGATCGCTTGAATGGAGACTTGATAGTATCTTCTTTTTCATTCTCAATAAGTCTACACAACTTAACAAACTCATTAACGGCATCGCTTTTATTGGTAAGAAAAAGAGCCCAAGTATATCTAGAAAAATCATCGACGATAACAAAAGTGTAATGTTTTCCACTTAGACTAGTTGTACCAATATCCCCATACAAGTCAAGGTGAAGCATTTGTAGGGGTTTGGTTGTGGAAATTTCGTTTTGGGCTTGAAACTACTTTTAACTAATTTGTTCTTTTGACAAGTATCACATAAGCCAAGATTTTCAAAATTCAATTTGGGTAGTCCTTTCACATGTTGGTTTTTGTAAATATTTTTCAAATTCTTGTATCCAACATGTCCAAGTCGCCTATGCCATAAACTAGTTAAATCATTATTGGCGACTAAACAAGAAACATTTTGACTAACCAAATCACTTGTACAAATTTTGTAAAGATTGCCTTTTCTATTTGCTTCACAAATAATTTCACCATTTTTAAGTATAAGGCATTTTTCTTTATTAAAGGAAACATCATATTTTGAATCACAAAGTTGGCTAACACTTATCAAATTAAACTTAAGCCCTTCAACTAATAGAACATTACTAAGAGAGAAAGAAGAGTTACCAATTTCTCCATTTCCAAGAATTTTTCCTTTGCCATTGCCGAACATGACCATACCCTCTTCTTGGAGCTTGATGTTGGTAAAAAGTTCTCTCCTCCCGGTCATATGGCGTGAACATCCGCTATCCACGAGCCATTTTGAATCTTCCATTGTTGTTATAGCCCCTATTACCTACAAAAGAATTTCTTTTAGGTACCCTATAATTTTGGGGTCCATGGGGGTTAGTCTTGAGACCTTTGGGTCTCCAAACATGTCTTGAGCTATTTCTCAATTTGCAATTATTAGCATAATGTCCAACTTTGCCACAATAAAAACAAGTAGGAGTATTATAATTATTAGCACGTACAAAAGTCGGACCTTGGTTATTTTTCTTAAAAATACTTTGAAATGGCTTATAACCAAGTCCCGATTTGGAATGCTCACCTCTTTGTGCATCTAAAATTTTTGTGACTTTATCCGTACTTATGTTGAAACGATTCACATTATTTTTCAAACATTCAATATCTTTTGTGAGCAATTCCTTTTCGGTTTCAAGAGAATGAATTCTAGTAAGAGTAAGAGCATGAGCTTTGTCTAGAGATTCATAAGAGGTAAATAATTTTTCCTTTTCAACCTTAATCTCCTTATGCTCCTTTTTCAAATTTTTGTATTTAACGATTAAATTTTGAAACTCAATTTGCAATTCATCAAAATCATATTGCAAGTCATCAACTATGGAGGAAGTAGAAGAATTTGAGTGTACCTCATTGTTTTCATCGTCTATAGCCATGAGACCGTGTTCGGTTTCTCCTTCCTCATCGGTTGTTTTGAGTAGTTCATCCCATGTTTTGACTTCCGCATTTAGAGCCTTCTTTTTTGTGAAAGGCTTCTTTTTCTTTTGCTCCTCTTCATCGAGCTTGAACATCGGCAATGAAGTGCCCGGTTTTCCGCATTTAAAGCAAGCATTATCTCTTGGTTTTCTTGCTTTATTTTTATTTACAAATTTTGCAAATTTTCGAACAAGTGCGGCCGTCTCCTCATCATCATCATCATTATCATAGTATGCATTATTAGAAGAAGAAGCAAGACCTTTAGGAATAATTTGCATACCCGATTGATTTGTGGATGGTTTGGAATTTTTCCTCTCCTTGAGATAGACTTCATAGATGAGTAGATTTCCAATAAGCTCATCAAACTTGAGTGTCTCAAGATTTTGTGCCTCCGTGATTGCCGTTACTTTTTCGGACCATGAGCCGGAAGTGCATTCAATACCTTGGTCACCTTGTCTTCTTCGGAGATGACTTTGCCGAGGGCCACAAGAGGATTGACAATATTATCAAGCCTTTCCACCATCTTGGAGATGTTTTCGCCATCATACATGTTAAAGTTTTCGAAGTCTTTAACAAGCATGGTCTTTCTTGCTTGCTTGACTTTCTTAGTCCCTTCATAGATTGTTTCCAATTTTTCCCAAACCTCATGTGCCGACCTTATGCCTCTTTATGCGATTGTACTCGGTGGCGGTAAGAGAACAATGCAAAATATTTAAGGCCTTACCATTTAAAGAAAAAGCCTTTTTGTCGTTTTCATCAAACTCCTTGAAAGGTTTAGGAGCCAAGGTGCCATCTTCCGATTTCTTTGTTGGTTGATCAACTCCTTCAATGACCACATTCCAAATGTCGAACCCACACCCTTGTAGGAAGCACTCCATACGGTCTTTCCAAAATGCGTAGTTGTTGGCGTCGAATAGTGGTGGCTTATTGGTGGAGGTGCGGTGGTGAGATGAGCATCATTTGTAGCCAGCCATGGATCTTTCCTCTTTACTCGGAGCGAGCTAGCGAAAGAGTTTGGCTTTGATACCACTTGTTAGTCCAGTGGCTACGATAATCTAGAGGGGGTGAATAGATTATGCCAATTTTTCGCAAATCACCCTCTTTTTGAAACAACAAGTAAATGACAAGAATGTAAATGCGGAAAATAAACAACACTCGTTGATTTAAAGAGGTTCAACCCACCTGGGGCTAATCCTCTACCACCCCAAAGATCTGCGGGATGGATTTCAAAAAGAAAAAAGGTTTTATTAATTTACCAAAAATTAATACAACACCTTGAGGATTACCACAACCCTCTTTCACCACCTTGAGGATTACCACAACCTCTTACAACACCTTGGAAGATTACCACAATCTTCAAACACCTATCACTTAGATAACCCAAGTGTATTCTTACCACAAGAATACTCACAAGGATGTCTTGTGTTGAATGATGACCAAAATCAAGATTACAACTCAATAAAGATTGAAACAATATGAGTACAAGTGTAATCAAGAATTGAAAGCCTAGACCTCAAATTTGTGCAAGTGAAAGTGCTTAGGCTAATACAACAAGATATAGAAGTGTTTGCTTTGTTTGCTCTTTTTGCTTGTATTGAGTATTTTGTCTTGTTGCTTGAATGAAGCCTCTATTTATAGGAGAGGACTTGGCTTTCATTTTCAGACATTGGCTCCTCCTCGGGGAGTGATTTGCTTTGCAAAAAAAACCATTTAAAAAGATCAATATAGTCAAGTAGAAATCAATCCCACAAAATAGGGAAAAGGCATGCAAAACGCACCGGATAGTTTGGCGATAAACAAGGGTTCGACCAGTCGTGTGAGAGATAAGATGTGTTGTCCAATTTTTTATTGAAAATAAACTTCAACGGATAGTCTGCGAATTTTTACACAGGGGGACCGGTCGAGCCTGAAACAAATGTGTTGTCCAATTTTTTATTGAAAATAAACTTCAAGAAATACTCCGAAAATTAGTAAAAACATTTTAAGTTGATCGGAAGTATTTAGACAACATTTAGGGACATAGTTTTGGTTTAAAAACTCATTTGAACAAAATCGAACATAATCATCAAAATCATGATAAAAACATTTATCTAACACACCCTTCCTAGGTGAGACAGTGTAGACTCATCTTACCCATTGATCTTAAAAAATGAAGGGATGTGATTAATTCAGTTTTTTTAATTATTTCCTAATTTTCGCTGATTTTAAGGGTAAGATTGTAATTTTGTAATTCAAATTAGTGGTCCCGGAATGATTTTATGGGGCTTGAAATTGACATGCACGGATTTTGTGGCGAAATTTAAGGAACCTGTTTTCTTTTCAAATATTTTTATTTTACAAAGATAGTTAGGGTTCTTCTACTGCATACTTAGACATTAAATAATGCATATTTAGTTATTTTGTTGGCACTATTTTACGAAAATAAGACATAATTGAATATAACGTCTTCGCATATGTAGTTATACTACACTTTGCATAAATAGGTTCGATATAATGTATATTTAGTTATAAAAATGGGATGTTGCTTTTGGAAATTATAAAAATGGGATGTTACATAATGTCTCGTATATTTAGTTATTCCACAATGCATAGATAGTTTCTAGATAATACATAGTTAGTTGATTTTGTTGCATAGTTTATGACGTCTTGCATAGTTGGATATCTTGTACTACATATTAGTTTTTTTAAGTTTGCATAGATAGTTTTCGAGATAATGCATATTTAGTTGAGTTTTGTTGCATATTTAGTTTTCGAACTCACTTTGTTCGTTATTTTCTCCTAATATTACACCGATTTTCTTGTTTTTCTCTGTAATTTTCATGAACGTAATTTTCGAGTTCTTCACAATTTTCTTTATTTGTGTTAATGGAGGAATGAGAGAGAGAGAGAGAGAGAGAGAGAGAAGAGAGACGTGAGGTTGGGGAAATTGGGAGATGTATGAGAGAAAAGAGATTTGATTCCATTTTTGTAACTAACTTGTTATGTTATTTTACCCTACTACCCTTATATTGATTAAATTAATATTTTAATATATTTTTTATCCATTAAATCATACACATTGATTAATAGTGGGGGATGGTTGAGATTAGTCCATTGTGTCTCACCTGGAGACATGGTCTCACTTGATCCTCCTCATATATATATATATATATATATATATATATATATGTAAGAGTAGGATACTTTATATTTAAGTAAATTGTTTATTTAAGGTAAAAATGAAACCAAATTGCTAAAATAGGGTAAAAATTGGAAGGATTGTGTATTTGCTCGTTGGCGCACATCAACTGCGCCAACAATAAAAATTATATATTTTTTTTAATTTCTAAATGGCTGGTGCATGTCATTCCAAAGACCATTAATAAAACAAAAAAAAAATAGAAAAGTGAGGGAATGTGGTTTGCCGTGTGTGTGGGGATTGGGGAGGAGGGTTGTTTGTGCCAAGTGAAAGGTTGGGTATGGTTAGAGGTGGGGTGGGTGGGGATGGGGTGTGGGGTAGTTTTGTTTTATTATTTTATATAATAATAAATTAATAATTATTCCATTTAGAAATTCATATATAACTTTTTGGTTTTTTTATCTGTTTTTAACGTATAATATATCAAATTAATTATTTTTTTACGATCTTCAATTTGACATCCATATTGCATATTTTTGTAAGAAGATAAATACATAGTCATAAATTGGATCTATATTTGAGAAGACGATTCCTGAGCGATACACGAGTAGTATTTACAATCCCAAAATAATGATTTTTCTCGCTTTAAAATAATGTAATTTCGTATTTTGTATATTAATTCTTTTTATTTTTCTCTCATATAAACCATTTAAATCAAAAGTCCAATATAACCTTGAGTTTATCAATGGGTGCCCACAAAACATTGCATAAGCCATAAGGGCATATTCAAAAATTCTTCTTCAACCCAACTCTAAACCTTACACTAAATTTGGTGAAATATAATATCACATATTATCCTCTAACTCTATTCTACTTTAAATTTAAATCCAATTGTATCTTCGTTTTATAATATAGCATATTTTCCCTGAGGGATATACGTGTAGTATTTAGAATTCGACAATACCCCAAATTTTTACCATGAATACACAGTCATAAATTTTTATCTTGATTTGATAAAGTTAAAAATATTTTGGGATTGTAAATACTACTCGTGTTCTCAAATATTTTGGGATTGTAAATACTACTCGTCTTCTCAAATCTAGACCCAATTTATGACTATGTATTTATCTTCTTACAAAAATATGCAATATGGATGTCAAATTGAAGATCGTAAAAAAATAATTAATTTGATATATTATACGTTAAAAACAGATAAAAAAACCAAAAAGTTATATATAAATTTCTAAATGGAATGATTATTAATTTATTATTATATAAAATAATAAAACAAAACTACCCCACACCCCATCCCACCCACCCCACCTCTAACCATACCCAACCTTTTTTTTCCCAAACGATAGGTGTTTATATAGAACTGAAAAGAAACATACACAAAAAGGCTAACTAGCCTGGGAACCTTATTGGTTACAAGAGACAATCCAAGAAGGAAAATCAGTCACCCAATGATGGGAAATCAAAGAACAAAGAACAAATCTAGCTAATAACTTAGAGCAAAACAACCATTTATCAATCCTATAACTAATCTTAACAGAATGAAAAAGAGATTTCAGATTATTGATGTCCTTGGATATTGATTCCTGCACCTCCGAGAAAAACGAAAATTGAGAAGCCCTTTTAGCAATATCCTCATCATCAATAAAGATAGAAACCACTTTCCACCCCATCTTGAAAGCCAAAAGCAAGGCATGAATAATAACATGTTCATAGATATCAACTGAACCCAAAGAAGGATTCCTAGTACAAGACCATGCTTGACAGACCTTGTCATCATCATCCACAATCAAACCACCAAAACCTGAGTTGGCTAAAGCTGGAAAAATAGCACTTCCTACCACCCCTTCATTAACCTTCACCAAAAGGTCATCAGAAACACACCCATTATTAGCATCATCAACCCTTGAAGCACGATTCGAAGAACACAAAAATTCCTGCCACTCCCCATAAGCCGCGCCAACTATATCCTTTTCAGATTTCCATTTTCTTTCAAATAACCATTGATTTCTTGTTTTCCAGATCCACCAAAGGAGATACGTAGTCAGTTGGATTCTTTCAAGACAGTTAGAAGAAAAAACAGATTCACAGATTCGCTGCCACCATAAACAAAAAGGGACCTCAGACTCCCACTTATCGGACCAACTAATAGGAGCTAGTTTCCATATAATTTGAGCTCTTGTACATGCAAAAAAGATATGATGCATAGACTCTTGTTCTTCACCACACATATGACAGATGGAATCAATTTGAACCCGCCTTTTACAAAGATTAATCCCCGTTGGCAAAATATTTTTGCAACATCTCCACAAAAAGAATTTAAGCTTACCTTTAATATTCAGTTTCCAAGTTTGTTTCCACATGAAGTTGGAGGCAGCCCATGAAGAACTACTCTCAATGGGATCACCTCTTTTTTTGGCTCTCAACAGCACATCATATGCAGATCGAACAGAGTATTCCCCATCTTTTTGAAAATGCCAAAACCACCTATCCTTTTCTCATGGGATTTGGAACATGAACCTTCAAAATATTAGCAGCATCATTAACATGGCGAATTTTATTGACGAGGTTAACATTCCAACCACTCCCATCCTTATTCAAAAGCTCACAAACCCAAACCGGGGAAGAAAGACAAGAAAAAGAAAACTGAATTTTGAAAGACAAAGCATTTGGAATCCATGGAGAATCCCAAATCTTAATTGACTTCCCATCCCCCATTTGGAATCTCATTCCAAATCTAAGAACATATCTAGTCTTTAACCAACATTTCCATAGCCAAGAAGCGGATTGAATAAATCTAGCATCCAAAAGAGAGCAATTTGGGAAGTATTTGGCTTTCAACACTTTGCTCATGAGAAGGTTAGGTTTAGTGATAATCCTCCAGAGTTGCTTAGCAATCAGTGCATCATTGAAACACTGGAGATCATGAAACCCAAGGGCACCATCATCTTTCCTACCCACCAATTTCTCCCCAAGCGGCCCAATGAATAGAATCCCCTCCATTCTCCTTTTGCCCCCACCGTAAAGAAAGCCGCCATTTTATAAATGTTACTACAAACCCCCCACGGTAATTTAAAACAAGACATCACATAGACAGGTAAGGCGTCTATGATGGCATTAATCAGAACCCCCTTCCCAGCATGAGACAGAAATTTATTTTTCCAATTGTTGATTCTAGAATGGACTGCATCAGATACAAATTGAAACACTTCTCTTTTGGATTTACCAATCACCATAGGAAGCCCTAAATATTTAGCACTCTTATGTTCAGAAATAGAATCCAAAGTGTATCACAAATCTCCTTTCTACTCGGATGGAGTATTTTTACTTGAAAAAAATTGAAGATTTGTCAAGATTGACCAATTGGACAGAAGCAACCCTATACTCTTCTAAGAGATTTTTAAGATGAATGGCTTGGAAAAGATTATCTTCACAGAAAAGAAGGGAATCGTCAGCAAAAAGGAGATGAAATGTATTCTTACTCTTGGCAATATTAATAAGGGAAGTAAACATCTCAGAAATAATGAGGAATAGATAGGGTGAAATGGGATCCCCTTGTCTAATACCTCGGGAAGGAGTAACAAAGCCATGAGAAGTACCAGCCAGATTAAAAGAAAAACACACAGTAGAAATACATTCAAAGATCCAAGACACAAAGATGTGAGAAAAGCCCATCCTAGACATAACTTGTTTCACACAAATCCATTCCACTCTATCATAGGCCTTAGACATATCTAATTTGATTGCCATGAAATTTTTTTCCATTCTAAGGCTATTTAAGAAGCGTAGACATTCATGTGCAACAACCACATTGTCAAGAATTTGTCTCTCAGGCAAAAAGGCAGATTGAGGTTCACTAATGCAATGTTTCAAACAATGTTTAAGTCTCTCAGCCAGAATTTTAGAAATGATTTTGTAAGACACCGAACACAGACTAATAGGCCTAAAATGAGTCATGGAGGAAGGATGCCTAACTTTAGGAATGAGAGTGATGAGAGTATGGTTAACACTTTTAAGAAGTCTCCCAGAAAGGAAAAAACTTTTAACAGCATGACATATATAAACATGAACATATTTCCAAAAATACTGAAAAAAGAAGGGAGTCATACCATCCATCCCGGGGGATTTGTTAGGATTCATAGCAAAGAGAGATGCTTTGATTTCAGTATCCTCCACTTGTTGCACCAGACTCTGATTCATTGCTTCATTGATGGAAATAGGGATGCCTTTAAGAATGGATTCAGAGATAACCGGCTTGGAGGATGTGAAAAGTTGAGTGTAAAAATTTGAGACCACAGGTGTTATATCCTCAACAGATTCACACTGACTACCATCATTTTTTTTTTCAGATTAAAAAGACTATTGGTTTTGATTTTTTGGATAAAAGAGGCATGAAAAAACTTTGTATTTCTGTCCCCTTCCTTCAACCACTGCACCCTAGCCTTTTGCTTCCAAAATTGTCCTCATCATAAGCCACAACAAGAGATTTTTTAAGACTATTCCAAGCAAACCAATTTCTATCCCCTCTTTGGTTTTTGAGATTTTCCATCACTCCTTTGATAGATTGAATCTTCTTTAAGGAATTATGGTTCTGATTTTTATGCCAATTTAAGACCTGAACTCTGCAATTTTTAATCTTGGATTGCAATCTGAATAAAAGAGTCCCTCTAGACTGAAAAACCCAAGCCTGCTTAATCACTTTATCAATACCCTCCAGATTCACCCATCTCTGATCAAAGATGAAGCGTTTCTTGAATTTAGAGGAATCAGGAGTCGAATGAAGAATTAATTGACAGTGATCAGAGGACTGCTTTTCCTCATAAGAAACAGTAGCATTAGGGAAATTTACCAACCAATCAGAAGAGGCAAAAATTCTGTCAAGTTTTTCTTCCACATATCCATCCACCTCTCTATTGTTGGACCAAGTAAACCTGGTGTTGACACTGGGAATCTCCCCCATACTCATATTGTGAATAAAATTATTGAAATCCTGAAAACTAGAAGGAAGTCTTTTTCTTCCTCCTCTTTTCTCCTCTTCACAAGTAATGTCATTGAAGCCCCCCATAAACCAAGCATCTCCCCATTTTACTCTAGCTCTAATCAAAAATTCCCACTGAAGCCTTCTAGTATGGGCATTAGGGCTAGCATAAACAAAAATACCCCACCCTTTTTCCTTCTTGTCAATAGTCTCATACTCAACTTCAAAACAAAACTGACTAGTTTTAGTACTAATGATAGATATGGCATCAGACCAAGCCAAACGTAATCCACCACTCCTCCCCAAAGGATCAACACTTCTCGATTATCTTTCCACTTGACTTTTTACGACAGTAGCAATAAAGCCAGACTTTTTCATAGTCTCACTTAAAAAGATAATGTCTGGGTGATGGAATCGAATAGATTCCTTGAGTTGGGAAATTGTACAGGGCCCACCTAGACCTCTACAATTCCACACCAGAGCCTTCATTGATCACCATGGGGCCAATTTGGGCTGGCTTCCTCCACCATCAGTTCTACTACATCATCAGTTTTCAATTTTTTGTTGGCGGGACTTTCACTCTCACTCACTTTCCTTCGAATCGGTTTCATCCACTAGATGGAGACCCTTTTGGATCCCACAACAACAGAATTCACATTTTCTTTGTCTTGAGAAGATCTCTGTCTTTGATTCATAGGGATTTTTTTCTTCCGTCCTGCTAATCCTTTTTTGCTTTTACCCACTAAAGGAAGCACATTTGAGATATCCTTGAGTGAATTACGCTATTGTCCAAATCCACATGAATATTAACGAGATCAAGAGAATCAATAATCATGAGACTATGGGAATCTTGGGCTTCTATCATCCGATCTGGGGACGGTGGCTTTCAATTCATTTTTCTTTGATGATTCGGGGATCTCATTACAAGAGGACCATAACACTATTCGAACTTCAATTGTTTTACCTTCCCAATATTAATTTCTCCTTCCTTGGAAGATAGCCGACCTCTAATGAATGATCTTTTTGCGACACACGAACAATCACCACACTCTCTTCTTTATCCCGAATCGAAAGGGATGTATTCTTCACTAAGGCATTCGAGTGCCTGTGATGCATCTTTTTTAGGTCATCTTGAGAATCATTAATTGATATTTGGGCATCGAAGTTTTGTGTGAGTTTTTCTTCAACGAGTAATTCTGACCCTTTCCATTTCTCATACCTGCGAAACCATCACCACGCAGCCACTCACCAAATTGCCCCTCTTTTAGCTTATCTTTCTGAATATCCTATTTCCTAAATTCACAAATTCTATCATTATGCCCGACCCGACCACAATAAAAACAGAAACCCAACAATATTTCATATTTAAAGTCAATCCATACGAAAACTTTACCAAGACTAATGAAAGTACCTCTGGATAATGGTTCTTCTAAGTTCACTTTCACCAAGATTCTGATGAATCTGCCTTTAGGACCTCCCGAGTCATAGCATACCACATCGTTAATTTCACTGAACATCTTACCCACTTTCAATCCAGTTTCCGCACATATCCAATGATTCGATAAATTCCATATCTGAACCCATAATTCCACTTGGTTAAAAGACTCACAACAAGGGGTGCCTTCCCCCCTCCTTCTTTAAGTATGAGATATTGATTTTCGAACGACCAAAGTTTTCCTTGGAAGACCTTCATTTTGTCCTCTTTATCATCAAAAACAAACTGAAAAAATTAAACCCAAGCTCTCTGATAGTAAATGGGTTTTTGACTTGCCAAATGGAGGAAATGGTATGTTTGAGCCCACTGAGGTTTGCATTTTTTCCCCCAAATATCTTCCCAAAAAGACTTCTCTCCCCTTCTTCTTTACAGGAAAATATATCAGATTCGGACAAGCTGATACCTGATTTTTCATTTTTAGAAAGAGAAAATTTTTTAAGTTTTAAAGTTAACTCTGAATCCATGTTTAAAGCACACCCCTATACCACCGTGGAGCTTTGTTTCTGAAACTGGTGCCACCTGGAAGAGGATACACAAAAACAAACACAAAACACTAAGGAAATGAGGTTAAAAAGGTTAGCAAAAGGAAAAAAGAAAGAGACAGAAGAATAAAATTAAAGAGAAAAGACAGAAATCAAACAGGGTTCAAGGAGATAAAGATACTAACATTAAAAACAACATGCATTAAAGAAACCAGGTAGGTGAAAACGATTAAATATTCGAGAAACATAAACACAAACAAAAAACAAAAGGGAAAAGGAAGGAGAAACCATACCCAACCTTTCACTTGGCCCAAACAACCCTCCTCCCCAATCCCCACACACACGGCCAGCCACATTCCCTCACTTTTCTATTTTTTTTTTGTTTTACTAGGCTGGCGCTTGTATGACATGCGCCAGCCATTTAGAAATTAAAAAAATATATAATTTTTATTGTTGGTGCAGTTGATATGTGCGCCAACGAGCAAATACACAATCCTCCCAATTTTTACCCTATTTTAGCAATTTGATTTCATTTTTACCTAAAATAAACAATTTACCCCTTTATATTTCATCTACCATATGATATAACTTGGTATATATGGATTCAAACAGAAACATTCATATCGAGACAAGTGATTTCAGTTTCTATAAACTAATAAAGTTATGAAGCATGTGCTTTGTCTATGTGGAGCCGAGCCGAGCAGTTACACATAGGTACGCACGCAAATTTCGTTTATGATTGATTACTTGACAACTTTTCTAATTGCGTGTTTTTTCACGATTATAAATCGTAATCGTCACAGCGCATTAAATTATGAAAATTATTGATTATTTCATTTGAACTACTTTTCCTTTCCAAGAAACTTCTTTGATGTTTTTTTTTTTTTTTTGAGATATAAACTTCTTTGATGTTACTTTCACCTAATGGATCGAGTTTTTTTTTTTCTTCCTTTTCCTTTCTTTTTAACAAGGTTCCATGATCCCACGTCACCAGTTTTCGGGGAAACAGCTCCAATACCTCAGAAATTGCCCTTATATAAATCACGAGAAATGCATAATGGTTCTCAGGTCCCTAATATGAGTTTGTCTTATTTCTATTGCATGTGTTGGTTGACAATGATTTTCATTAATGGTGTAGCCCGCGCACAAAAGTAAAGTGTGAGTCACCATAGCGATGCCAAAATGGGTTGAGCCAAATCAAAAACTAAAAAAAAATCGTATGAAGTCTAACTTAAATTTTCTTTTAAAAAAATTCTTAATAATATTATCTAAAAAGAATGTCATAAAGGGCTTGGCAGGCCCAGTACGGCCCGCCCGCCCTCCGCCATTGTTTCCGTAACATCTAATAGCTCGCTGTCAATAACAGGTTGCTCTTTGGAAGGGGTTGTTGGATGTGATTGTGGTGAGTTGACATTGGTTAAAACTAAATTTCAACAATAAAGAGTTGAATTAAGAAACAAACCCTGTCAAAAATGAAGAAATCTTGCCTTTTAAACCATCAATAGTGGACCTAAATTATATTTCATTATTTAAGTTCGTTCAAAACCAGCAATCTTGAACACTTGATAAGACTTCAGCAGGTCACTGAAAAAGAAAATTTTAATACAAGTTATGTAGTGTAGATAAATCCATGCTGTAACAGTCAGTTAAGTTGAAAAAATCTGTGTTATGGAATGGCTTGTCAGAAAAAGGACAGACAAGAGTACAACAAATAAGACTTTTATTTTTCTTGACATTTCAAATGTTTTTCAATGCCAAAATTTGAAGGGTAATAAATTACAAATATTATTCGTGAAGTTTAACCTAGTTACAAAAACCATTTAGGTGAAACCGTAGGAACATATCGTAGCCATTGGATTGAAAGTAGTGATGGTCCAGATTTTCTTTCTTTTTTTGGTAAACCGCCTAATTAAGAGAATTTTAAGGGCAATTATGTATTTTCAATTTTAATGTCAGTGTTAAGAGTGTAATTTTATTATTAATGATTTGGTAACAAAAATCCTACCATAATCTCCCGTGATTTTTGGGTCAGTTATTTTTCAAATTCGTTCACAGACCTGGTGCTTGTTCTGGCAAAACACAATTTGTATATTATAATGTAATACACTTTGAACATACTAAATATGCAAATTTAATTAGAATACTATTCATGCAGAACATAGATATGTAGTATGCATGGTATAAATTATAATGCATAATGCATTACAATATTTATTTGTTTTGTTCTACGTATACACATAAACAAACCTATATATGCAATTTTAGTATTCTAAATAAGCACATTATTAGAATTTTTATTACTCAAAGTGGAGTTTAATGTAATACGCTTTGTACATACTAAATATGCAAATATGAAATTCTATACATGCAGAACATAAATATGTAGTATGCAGGGTATAAATTATAAGGACCAGTGCTTAATATATTTCAATATTTTACTTGTTTTATTCTAAGTATACACATTAACAAAGCTATATATGCAATTTTCCTATTCTAAATAAGCACATTATTAGATTTTTTATTACTCAAAGTGAATGTTAATGTAATACACTTTGTACATACTAAATATGCAAATATGAAACACTATACATGCAGAACATAAATATGTAGTATGCAGGGTATAAATTATAAGGACCAATATCTAATGTATTTCAATATTTTATTTGTTTTTTATTCTAAGTGTACACATTAACAAAGCTATATATGCAATATCCCTATTCTAAATAAGCATATTATAAAAATTTCTTATGCAAGTTTTTTCTTACTCAAATTGAATATTATGCATATAGTTAGATTTCAACATGAATTTGCCTCCTATAGATTTTATGTATATAATATGAAAATTACGTTGTGTACTCTAAAATTAAATTGATTATTGATGTCTGAGAATAATTTATGCTACATAATTACTCTAAGTATACAATATATAATCTAAATATGCAAAAAATTAAAAATTGACGATTCCGCCTAACGTCTTGTTGGCTAGATTGGTTTTCGATATATGCGACTCAATTTGTGATGTTTTTGCTGGTAGAAATGAAGATTTCAATGGATGTCGATGGGTTCTCTAATTCTGCAGGTTTTTGGTGTGAGGGAGGGAGAATGAGGTGGTGAATGCGTGATTTTAGGATACGTGATCAAAAAATAGATTTCATCCCTTACAATTAGCATTAATTAGCTGGCAGTTATTTTTGGTCTAATTATGCGATACCTATTATACCCCTGGGCATTTTTCTCCAAATTTTTAATGCTACAAAAATTTGCTAGATCTTGGCCTTTCATTATTTTTTTTGGATGGTGTAGATGTGTCCTTACGGTCTCACCTAAAGCTATGATATCACATGATCATATATATATATATATATATATATATATTGGATCAAATGGGACAGGGGTCCTAGGGTAAGACAATGTGGACTAACCATTAATTGAGTAAAACCAATGGATGAGTTTTTTTGTTTTTTTAATGATTTATTAATTTATTTCATAATATTTAGAGTATTTTAGAACTATCATTATTTGGCAGATTTTTTGAGGAAATAAATTCTTCACTTACCGTGATTTTAGGGAATGCATATTAGTTAGCAAAACTCTCGCATCAATCCAAGTATGCATTATACCGAACTTCATACAATAACTAATTATCATTGTGTTACAATTATATATGAATCAAACAACAAATAATTATGCATCAAACAACAACTAATTATGCATTGTCTCATAATTGTATATGCATCAAATAACAAATAACTATAAATTGTCTACTAACTATCTATGCATCAAACAACAGTTAACTTTGCATTACCTCATTACTATATATGCACCAAATAAAATATGACTATGTAGTATCTTATAATAACTATATATGTATTAAGCAACAACTAACTATGCAGTGTCTCATAACTATCTATGCAATATACTTATTCAAAATATATAGTAAAGTCACAATAATTATGTTTCCATTAATCGTGGAACTATGAGAGAGAGAGAGAGAGAGAGAGAGAGAGAGAGAGAGAGATTTGATTGTGGGATTGATGACAATTTTATGGGATTGATATATGTACGGAACGTGATTGATATTGTTTGAGTTGTTTTCATTTTTATCCATATGTATTTAATGGTTAGGTTATTACATTTTATTGTGATTTTACGTTGCTACCCTTTTGTGATTAAATTAAATATGTAATTTAATTTTATACATTTTAATCTCAACCGCCAATTATTTAGCGAGAGTGATTGTAATTAGTACTTACTGTTTCACGGTAAAGGGATGTCTCCTTTGATACAATCCATATATATATATATATATATATATATATATATATATATATATCAATCACGTTCCGTACATATATCAATTCCTATAACACTCTGATACTTTATATTTCATTTATCATAATTCATACGATATAACTTGGTATATGTGTGATTTGGGTGTAATAATCAGATGTACCTAGGGTCGAGACGCTTCATTACGAGCCTTAGTACTTTGTTTGAGGGACTGTAATAGGAACAAACGTTAAATTTAGTCGGGTGGATCCCGGCTAAGGCCCTACGATGATAAAGTCGATACAGTTGGTTAGGTCACAAATGAACTAAAGAGCGAGGTGACAATATAATTATGAGATATCTGATTTGATTCCAGAGTGTGGTATTTATAGATTTCGGTCTTTATAGGCCGACGAGCCTTACAGTCTACTTCCACTTGTCAATGTTTCATTTATCTTCTAGTCATATCATGGAATAGGACTGTGTGTCAGACCTTTAAGGCCTAGACTCAGCTCGCCTCTCCCCCTAGGGTCGCATCGCCTCGATCAACGAGCCCATTGGGTGGAAATGTGTTCCATGTGTCAGTCTTTAATGAACATTGAGCTTCGCTCACCTAGCCTCAGGCCAGTCAATGTGCCCCTTTGGCTAGGTTCAGATGGGAGCCAACTTTAGCTTATTTATGAGGGTAATAAGGTAAATTTAGTATTTGGGTATATCAATTAGGAGTGTGCACGAGACTTGGAGATCACCGAACCCGAACCGATATCCGAACTGAAAAATATTCGTTAACTTTTTGACTTTCTCCGAACCGAACAGTCCCAAAAATTTACATGGTACTGTTCTGGAGATTTTTTAAATACACGTACCAAGAACCGTACCGAACCGAATATCCGAAATTAGAACCAATTTTAAAATAATTTTTATATATACATATATAACATTTTTATCTTATTTATATTTTGATATTGAATTAACTAAACATTCCTTTGAAATTGATACTATATAATACTAAAAATTATCAAATTAAAAATTTGGCATATTTTATCAATATATCAAATGAATAATTGAATATATATTTAATTCACTAATAGTTACGTCATATACTCATATTAGTTTATTTAAATGCACCAATAAATGAAATTATAAAGTCATATTTGATTTGTAGAAAATGTTTAAATTTGATGATATTTTACTTATTAAGGACCATAACTAAACTCATCATTTAATCAAGAAAATTAGTTGAATTAAAATTAGTTAAATGATTAGTACATTGCACATAAACTATAGTATTCATCTAACCAAGAAATTAAGACATTGAGAGTACAAATTTTTGTTTCATATTAGTTTATCAAAGTTATTAATCAATTATATTTTTCTTAAGTCAAGAGCTAATGGCAATGTCTTGAGACTATAGAATATTATTGTGTAATAGAGGCTACTAAATTTGTCATTCGTTGAGATTTTACACTTTTACTACTATTACGAATAACATAATATCTGAAACATATTATGTTAAAATCCAAAAAGAAAAATCAATACTTTTAACAAAAATTAGATAAAAACGATTTAAAAGTTAAATTGATATATATTAAACTAATATGTAGTATACACAGTCTATATCATGAAAGAAGATTTATATTTATAATATTAAAAATTTAGCACTTAAATATGAATTAAAGAAATTTTATGTATAAGTTAAATATAAAATATCAAAAAATTAAATTTATATAGTACTAATAGTTTTAGTATGTATTTTTGAAATTGCATTAAAAAAAGATTGAAAGTATAACCGTTTAATGATTTTTACATTGGTTTTTCTTTTCACTTTTTTTGTGTGTTTTATTTGTGAAATATTTGAATCTCCATTTCTCCGAACTGTTCCGTACGTTCCATTAGAATCGAATCTCTGTACCGAACCGTACCGAACTTTCGGGACGGTAATTTTTTTATGGTTTGAATCTGAAGATTTAATTTCGAGATCTCCAAACTTTAGGACGATTCTGGAAATTTCTAAATCTCCTGGACCAGCACCAGGGCCGTCACTCCTAAGATCAACGTGGATTCAAATCGAAACATTCATATCGGAACAACTGATTTCAGTTTTCAATAAACTAATAAAGTTATGAAGCATGTGCTCTGTCTATGTGGAGCCGAGCCGAGGACAAAAAGGGGTTACATAGATACGCACGCGATTTCTTTTATGATTAATTAAATTATGAACTTTTCTAATTGCGTGTTTTTTTAACATTATAAATCGTAATAGTCACAGCGCATTGTATTATAAAATTATTATGTCATTTGAACTACTTTCACTTTCCTAGAAAGTCTTAATGTTACTATCACTTTAATGGAATTTGTCTTATTTTTATAATTTTTTTTTTATTTCTATATATAATTCTATTGCATGTGTTGGTTGACAATGATTTGCATCACAGCTTAACTTTTTTTTTTTTGTATTAACTATTGTTCCTTAGGGCCCATCCGTCCTTCCTGTTGTCTGCAAGAAAGAAAGCTGAAACTCAACCCCAAAACTCCGCGTTAGTCGGGAGTTGAGCACTTGTGGCTCCCGGGGTTGCAATTTCTGCAACCCTCAACCAACAACCAACCCCCTGGGGTTGTTGTATTAACTATTGATTTGTTGTTTCGCTCAAAGAAAAAAAAAAGAACTATTAGTTTGTTTTAAAGAACAAGGTACTCTTTTGGAAGGGGTTGTTGAATGTGAATGTAATTATGGTGAGTTTACGTAGGTTACTACAATTTTTTTTTTTTGACATGACAATTTTTTCTTTTTTTTAGTACAGGTTAAAACTAAGTTTCAACAATAAAGAGTTGAATTAAGAAAAAATCCATGTCAACCACGCGAACACAAGGGACTTATGTCTCTTGCAGGTTGGAAGTTGTGATCTCTAATCCACATTCTATCAAAATGCCCCACCGGGGCATGAGCGAATTGACAAAAGACTTGGTGAGAACCAGGGGCGGAACCAGAACTTCTCATAAGGGAGGGCCAATGGTAAAAAAAAATTTGTAACCATATGATATATATATATATATACAAGATAATAAAATTTAAATATATTATATTTGGATAAAAAATATATTAATACTCATTAGTAAATACAACAACAACAAATTAAGCCTTATCCCACTATGTGGGATCGACTATATAGTTCATATCACGCCATCATTTACGATTTTTTTAATAAATAGAAAGATATATAAAAATAAAAAAGAGAGTCATCCTGATCACAAGCTGATCAGGTAGCCAAAAAAATAAGCCTGTAAATAAAATCAAAAACAACGTGAAATGGTCACAAGCCGACCAAATGACGGAATGGTTGGAGCCTCGTTAAAACCTCCCAAGGTAAAACCCACCCTTGTGGGGAAAACCCTTGGTTGGAAAAAGAGTACCCCTCATAATGGAAAATGCGTCCAAACAAAGATACAAGAATCCAGGACGCGCTAGCTAACAAATCTATAATTGGACTGGCCAACATAGTCATCAGTGAGATAATGTGCGAGCTCCTCAGGTGGGACGCCCCACCATGTACCATACGTCTTCTTGCTCAGCATGTCTTCCACTCGGTTGCTTTCCTGAAAAATATGTGAGACCACCAAATCCATCTGTGATAGAAGATGCAAAGTGTAACGCCATTTGCTAAGGTGACGCCATGGGACTTCAACAGATCTCTTCTCCAGCAAATTCACCATATACATCGAATCTGACTCCAGCCAAAGTTGTGTCCATCCCTTCACAAAAGCATAGTGAATCGCCCACATTGTTGCGACCAATTCAACTTCAAACGCATAACCCGCACCACAACAATGCACAAAACACCCCGAAAGAAACCTCTACAATTAGGAAAACCTCGGAAGTTGTGAGACTTCCTAGTGCCCTGGAAGAAGCGTCGTCCGTATTCATCTTGATCCAACTCAGAAGGGGTTTTTGCCAATTAACTTCCATGATCTTCGGGTCTTGTCTAGCCCACCCAGGAACATGTAGCCTACGCAGGATGAGAAGGTCTTGTTGGTCATTGTTCATGCGGCCGATTTAATGAAGATGATTTAACGATGAGAACCGAAGATGAAGAATAGTCGCATCCACCATCCAATGTTTGTTGTGAAATACCAACTCATTCCGGATATGCCAAATAAGCCAGATGCAGGACAAAATAGCCACACGCCATAAGAAAGCCACTTGCTCATTGAAATGAAAATTTATTAAACGCACTAGGAATTCATTAAAGCAATGAGCCACAAATAGGTGAACGTTAAATGAATTAAAAATCCATCGCCAAAGAGTCCCTGCAAAGACACAAGAGACAAATAAATGGTCAACGATTCCGCATGAGGCACGACGAGAGCACAAACGCGGAGAGGCGGTGAAAGCGCGCCTGGTCCACAATAAATCCAATACACCCAATCAATTGTGGATAGCCCGCCACGCCACCACCGATCGGCGTTTTGGAATGTGTTGCGACCAAATCCAAGAACCCCATTTGACAGCCAGATAATGGGGACAAATATGAGAATACGCTGCTTTCAAATAACCTTCCCATCATCCGAATTGAGCCAGATTCGAGTATCCCTCGAGGAAGGGACAATAGGGGCTCGCACAATATCCCGGACCAGATCCAAATAAGCCTCCACAAATGAGAAGGTGAAGTGCCAGGACTCCTCATATTTTTATGATCAAAAGCTATATTTTTATTTATTTCTATATTTAACATGTCTTTTTTAATAGTTTCTGTCCAAACCTTAATCAATTAAAACTTAACATTTCTCTCTTGCATATCACGAAAATTATCTACAGTTGAATCTATACCATTTTTTTTTGTAGTTTACTTTTCAATATACATTAGCAAACAATAATTGTTTTTGAACACTAGTAAACAATAATTAAGAAATTTATTTTCTATTTTCATTTTTGTCTTATGATGAATCGAAAAGAGAAAATTTTATATTTATTATAATAATAAAAATGCATAAGGTCTACAAGGTCTCTAATTTAACTTATTAAAATTAATGGGTCAAGTTGTGACCTTTAATAAATTTACCAATAAATTGTATATAGGCACAAAGGATTAAAAGACTAAAATCATAACACATACATATATACATATAATCATATATACACTAAAAAAAAAAGTTTGGGGGGGGGGGGGCAGGGCCCCCAACCTTCCACATAGGTCCGCCCATGGTAAGAACTCATACTGAATAGTATTTGTGTGAGTTTGGTTTGGGGGAGATCAAATTTACTTTGATTCGGGGGGTCGAATATACCTGGGGACCTAATTGTACGTCAGCAGACCCCACAAAAAACACTAGTCAGTCTGTGCACATCCCACGGTTTACATTGATGACAACAATGAGGGGCTAGAACCGTTGTCCTCATGCATAGTGAGACGTAAAGCTGGAAGCTAAGTCGCAAAAAAAGAAAAAGAAAAAACCCATGTTTAAAATCATAAAATCTTGCTTTTTAATCCATCGTTTGTGGACCTAAATTTTATTTCATTATTTAAGTTAGTTCAAAACCAGCTATATAATTTTGACCAGTGGTTAAGACTGAGCAGATATAAGCACGGTCACTGAAAAAGAAATATTCAATACAAGTACTGTAGTTTGGATAAATCCATGCTGTAATAGTCAATTAAGTTGAAAAAATCTGTGTTATGGAATGGCTTGTGAGGAAAAGGACAGACAGAGTACAAAATAAGACTTTTATTTTTCTTGACATTTCAAATGTTTTTCAATGCCAAAATTTGAAGGGTCATAAATTAAAAAAATATATTACAAAAATTTTATATTTTCCAATTAAATACCCCTTGAGGATGCAATATAAAAACAAATATTAATGGGGAGTATCTGTAATTTGAAAGCTGGCAATTTTTTCAATTAGATCGAACCTCAACGGTATATGTGTAATTAACACAAATTTGAATTAAAAACATTGTTTCGATTTTAGACATTGTTTTAACTTTCAAGGTTGGCTTAGTGACCTTGAGGTTGCGAATTGCACCTCGCCGAGTTACGAGATCAAACCTTGACTATCGCGGAGTGTGGGATTGGAGTTTGCCCCTCCTCCCCCTTCCTATGGTCCAAAGGAAGTGTGCTGTCTGTGCCCCAGCTGGTGTGGGGATATTCTAGATTTAAAAAAAAAAATGATTTCAGACATTGTAATTTTTTATTATTTACCAAATCTTAATGGTCAAATTGTGACAGCTCAGTGAATATCTGCCTTTTCCTATTATTGTAATTTGTCATGATTCATATTTCTGCAATTATATAATAGCTAATGACAACCTGGACCAAGCCCACACGCTGCACACCATTTCACTGAATCACTCCTCAGAATCTTCTAAAAAACACCTGAAATTTGAAACTTCTTCATTTTCATTCAACTCTGTTTCTGATTTATAATACACCATTGCTTTCTCCTTCATTTGCTTATTTTTTTTTTTAAAAATTGAATCTTTTTTCTTTTTTGTAAAAATGAAGTTTGGTAAAGAATTTGCATCACAAATGGTGCCAGAATGGCAAGAAGCATACATGGATTACGAGTTCTTGAAAACATTCCTAAAAGAAATCCAGCTTTTCAAGCAAAGAAACAAGCCGGCTCAAGCCAAGCCCACCGGCTTGAGCCGAAGCCACACCCTATACAGAGCTTTCAGTGGCTTAACCAATTTATCTCAACAAACACCATTATCGGATGTCGAAAATCAGGTGATTCTCGTGAACAATGTGAGACGGGACGGCGGCGAACGGTCGGAGACGATGTTTCTGATGGCGGCGGATGAAGGAGGAGAATATGAGCTTGTTTATTTCAAAAGGTTAGATGATGAGTTTAATAAAGTGATTAAGTTTTATAAGCTGAAAGCAGAGGAAGTGATTGAGGAAGCTGGTGTGTTGAATAAGCAAATGGAAGCTTTAATTGCTTTTCGAGTGAAGGTGGAAAATCCAAAAGGGTGGGTGAATAGGTTGGAGGAAAGTAATAAGCTTGCTTCAGATGTTGCAGCTTCTAGAGCTGCATTGTTTGCTACTACTCCTTCTTTAGCAAGAACAAGCAGTAAGTTACATATATTTCTTGTTTTATGAAATATTGCATATTGAATTGTTTACATGAATTGTGTGTTTTTCATTTTGTATTGTATTAATTGTTGGTGTGGCCCTTAAATTTTAGTAATTTCATTTACTGAGATGAGAATTTTGTGAAAGTTGGAGAAAAAAAGTGATTGTCAGCTTTTGTGTAGTTTTTAGGGTTTTATTATTTTATATACTGTATAATTTAATCATAAAGTAAAGGGATAATTACAAAAAATACTGAGGTTTATGGTAATCACAAAAAAATAAATAAAAAAATAGAGAATTTTTAAAATTACAGAACTCCCTTTAACTTTGATTCTCTGTGACATTTTTACCACAATCGTTGTTGAACTAATGGAAGTTGATGAGATCATTAAATAATTTAGCGTCCTTTAACTTTTCTAAATATTAAAAACAAGAGTGCCTAGGTTAAAAACAAGAGTGTTCTCTCTCAAAAAAAAAAAAAAAAAAAACAAGAGTGTTCAGATTCTGCTCTTTTTCATCATAAAATTGGATAGAAAAGTTTAATATCTATACAAATTATTTGCGAATTTTTTTAAAAAATTTGAAAGAGGGAGTAAGAGGATATAGAGAGAGAAATGAGTGAAAGAGAAAGAGAAATAGTATCAAACAAGCGATTCTGCAGAAAGTATGGATGTTTTTGTTGGGAAAATAAGATTTTTAGTCAACGACTTTCAAATTTCTAGATATTCGAGTCCTTTAACTTAACAAATTTTTGAGCTATTTGTAATGCCATTTTTTTTAGAGATACCCAACAATAAAATGGATTGTTTCTAAATTATTTTATTTTTAAAATCGAATGATTTTAATTAACAATTAATTTTTAAAAAATAATTAATCATTTTTAATTTAATTTTTTTTAAAAAATATTTAAGCATTAATTTGAAAAATGCATCTTGAGAGTAATTTCTTGGAGATAATTATCCTCACCAAAGATATAAATATGACAAATTATTCTTAAGTTACTAATTTGATGAAATTTTAATTTTCCTAGAGAAATTTCTATTTATTCAAACTTTTTATTAATCAAATTAATTTAATTTTAATTATTTTTATAATTTAATTAGAAACATTGAAATTTAATTATTTTATATTTGAAAAATAGAAATTTAACTATTGAAGTTATAGACTAAATTTCTAAAATATATTAAGTTATAGGACCAAATTTACAAATATGTTAAGTTTTAGGACCAAAAATAAAATTGTTAAGTTAAAGGAGAATAACTAGAAATGTGAAAGTTAAAGGACTAAAAATGGATTTAAAGTTTTTTACGTTCTTATTTTCCAAAAATGGCTAAAAAACATTTATTTTCAATAGATGGCTAGTTTTCATTTTTTTTAATTATAAAAGTGTGTCATTTTGACCCATTACCACTAAAAACAATTCAAACTTTTCATATAACATTTTACAATTACATCCCACAATATTTCTAAATATTACAAATAGCCAATTTACAATTACATCCCACAATATTTCTAAATATTACAAATAGTCAAATATTGACTATTGTGGGATGTAATTGTAAAATATTTCATAACGTCGAACAAATTCCATCGGATCAATTAATGGTTGCGGCAAAATGTAAAATGAATCAAATCTCAAGCGTTCCTGTAATTTTAAAACTTCTCGTGTGTGTGTGTGTGTGTATTTTTTTTTTTTTTGTAAATACCTAAAAACTTAGTTTCATTTTTTTGGTAATTATCACTAAACTAAAAATAGGATGATGCGTGCTTTGAATTTCTGAGTCTGCGTCTGGTTTCATTTTGAAAAAATCACTTTTACAACTTATGCATCAAACATTCTCTATTAACTTATTCAGTTGTCAATTTCTATTTGCAAGATTATCAACTACTCTTCACTTCTACAACAATAAATCACTTTTTTTTTTTTTTAAAAACATAAGTTTTTGCAAACACTCTCAAAGTCTGGTATTTATTGATGTAGGAAGATTTCCAATGGATGTTATAGATGAAGAAATTTCGATCAATCGAGGGCGGTTAGATGTATCAGGTGATGAAAATAAAGAGGACATGGAGATGAAAACAGTAAATTTAAAGACTGAAGAATATGAGCAGAATGATGAGATGATGGCAATAAGGCCAGCACCTTTAGATATACTTGAACGTGTAAAGTTTAATACCAGTCAAGAAACTCCTCGGTCCACAATTAAAGGATTTCTCAATCTTCCTAACCAAACAGACCTTAAGTTCAGTAAGGATAATTTGAGGAAAGCAGAAGAACAGCTTAAGAAAGCTTTTGTAGAATTCTACCACAAGCTAAGGCTTCTAAAAAGCTTCAGGTAGGTAGCCAGAGATATTATAGTGAATGTTTATTCTAGTACACTTGAGGTTTAGCTTAATTACAAAAAGTCCAGCTATCTTTCAAAATTACAAAAACCTCCTTTGACATTTGTTTCTATTTTACAATTTGCACCCTATTGAAGGTAATATGTATAACAAATACAAACCTTAATGGGTATTTGTAATGCATCAGCCGGGTTTTTTTGTATTAAAAGATAACTGTTTTTTTTTTAATTATTCTAAATTCCAAGGGTAATTTTTGTAATTATCACTTTTTCTTAATATTGTTTCCGTGTTGTATTTATTTACCTACTGTTTGTGTGAATGCAACAGTTTCCTCAATATTATGGCGTTCTCAAAAATCATGAAGAAATATGATAAGGTGACAATCTCTTCAAATGATATGATAAAAATTAATGGTGGGATTTCTATGATGTGATTATTTCCCAAAAATATGTCATTGAAACATGTTTTTTGTTTATATTCTTCACTAGAAAACTCACAGATGAGCAAATCACTTACATGTCTTATGATCTTATTCCAGATTGCATCAAGAAATACATTGAAATCTTACATGAAAATGGTAGATAACTCCTACCTTGGCAGCTCTGACGAGGTGAGCATTACATTCAGCAAAGAGAATCGAAGCCAATTGATATGTTACGTAAAAATGTGTTGAAATAGTTATCGGTGTGGCTCACTGTTTTTCAAGAATATCATATATAATTCATCATAAACTTGCAATTTATTGAATTAAGTTCATCTTTTTTACTATAGGTCAGCAAATTGATGGAAAGGGTAGAAGTTACATTCATCAAGCATTTTTCCAACTCAAATCGCAGTAAAGGGATGAATGTCTTAAGGCCAAAGAAGAAAAAGGAAAGGCATAGAGTAACATTCTCTATGGGTAAGATATTATTCTACTTTTCTGTTATTAACTGAGCTTCACTTTTTAAGAAGTGAAAATGTATTATGTATGGGATTCTCTTATTAACACTTTAATGAAACTTTTTGTGTGTATATTTTGCAGGATTTCTTGTTGGCTGCACAATTGCTCTTATATTGGCCTTAGCTTTAATAATTCGTGCACGTAATATCCTGGATAACGCAGGGAGAGTGCTCTACATGGAAACTATGTTTCCTCTTTACAGGTAAATCCTTATTCATGTTTCTATGTTCTTGAATCTTGATATTTTACATTTTATTACCTTAAGGGGATAATTTTTGAAAGATAACTATATTTTTTTGTAGTAGGCTAAACTTTAGGGGTAACTTTTGTAATTAACCCAAACTTTTAGTTGTTTGAAAGATTCACAATATGCTTTACATCTATAAAACTATCCCTCAATAATCAAGTTAAATTTTGTGTTACAGTTTGTTTGGGTTCATAGTTCTACACATGCTGATGTATGCTACAAACATTTACTTCTGGAGGCGATATCGAGTCAATTATTCGTTCATATTCGGTTTCAAACAAGGAACGGAACTGGGCTACAGAGAGATTCTGCTTCTTGGTTTCTGTTTAAGTGTGCTAGCTCTAGCAAGTGTACTTGCCAATCTGGATATGGAAATGGATCCAGTCACTCAAGACTATAAAGCCATAACAGAACTCCTTCCTCTCGGATTAGTAGTGGTAAATTTTTTTTTTTGCTAACATCAAAATTTTAGAGTTAATTACAAAGGATACTCTTGCGGTTAGTCTGATTACAGACAAACACAGCTATCTTTTACAATTACAAATACACCCTTGATATTTATTTCTATTTTAGAAACAATTACAAAACTCAAAGGGACGTTTGTAATTTTGAAAGATAACTTGGTCGTTTTTGTAATTAGGCTACACGTCAGAGGTAGTTTTAGTTATTTACCCTATATTTCTTAAAATTCAAGATATACTCAATTTGAAGTTACCTTTTTTGGCAGCTTGTAATTGTCATTATGCTGTGCCCTTTAAATATCATATACCGATCCAGTCGCTTCTTCCTACTCGTCTGCCTAGTCCATTGTGTCTTAGCTCCACTTTATAAGGTAAACAAATTAACATAAACTTTTTTTTTTTTGAGAAGAAATTAACATAAACTTGCTCATAGATTAAAATAACAAATATATGCTGTTACTAAAAATCTATATTTCTGTTTATGCAGGTTACATTACCAGACTTCTTCTTAGCAGACCAGCTAACAAGCCAGGTCAATTTCTACATTCACTTTAATTTGTTATAAATCTTTCATTTTCTCAATTGTTGTATATTACAGAATAACGGTGCAATTTTCGTGCAGGTTCAAGCTCTTAGGAGTCTAGAATTTTACATTTGCTATTATGGTTGGGGAGACTACAAACTACGGCAAAACAGTTGCCAAACAAACGATATTTTCAACACTTTCTCTTACGTTGTAGCAGTAATACCATACTCATGGCGCCTCCTTCAGGTGAATAAATCAAATAACTAAAAGCTAATTACAAAAAAAGCCCAACTTTTCTCAAAATTTCAAATATACCCTTTGATATTTGTCTCTATGTTACAAACAACACTATATTGAGAGGATATTTGTTATGTAAATACGAACTGTTTGTAATGTCTTAAGGTGGTATTTGTAATTCTGAAAGATAACTGGATTTGTTTTGTAATTTGGAAAAAACCACAATGGTAGTTTTTGTAATTTACCGTTTCTTGATTGTTTAGTGTCTACGGCGGATGTATGAAGAGAAAGATGGTATGCAAGGATACAATGGGTTGAAGTATTTGTTGACAATCTTGGCAGTTTGTAGCAGAACAGCATTCAGTCTCAACAGAGAAGCTAGTTGGAAGTTAACGGCCTGGATATTCTCAGTCATCGCGACAATCTTGAGCACGTATTGGGACATCGTTATCGACTGGGGGCTTTTCCAACGCAACTCTAAGAACCGATGGTTGAGAGACAAACTACTTATCCCACACAAAACTGTTTACTTTATAGCCATGGTGAGTTATTAAGACGAGACTATGAGAGATCTCGTTCTCGTGCTAAGTGTTTTTTTTTTTTTTCCTTGAGAATGTGCTAAGTGGTTATTGAGTTGACAGTATAAATTTGTTCTTGTATTTGCAGGTTTTGAATGTGTTGTTGAGATTAGCTTGGATGCAGACTGTGATGGGTATCACCATTTTTTCGTTGCATAGACAGACAATGGTTACAATTGTGGCTTCTCTAGAGATCATTCGTCGTGGTTTATGGAACTTTTTCAGGTACTTTATGCGTACGGTTAAATATGAAGAGACAACTACAAAAACCACGCCTAAGGTTTAGCTTAATTACAGAAATCCAATTATCTTGAGATTTGTACTTTATTTTACAAATTACCACCTCAATCGAGAGGGAATTGTAAAATTGAAATATATGTAAACGGGGTATTTATGGATTAATTTCGAAGATAATTGAGTTTTATTGTAATTCGGCTAGACCTCAGGGTATTGTTAGTAATTATCCGAAATACGAGTTTGTCTAATGTAATCTGTTGTGTTCTTGTCTGTGCAGGCTGGAGAATGAACATCTTAACAATGTTGGCAAATATCGTGCTTTCAAATCTGTGCCATTACCATTCAATTATGATGAAGATGAGGATAAAGATGAGTAGAAATATTGCTGGACTGTTTTGTACAGTGTAGATGAGTAACAGAGGAGGACAATAAAATAATATCAACAGCAGTAGAGGAAAAAACTTTTCACCTATTTTATAGTCTCATTCTTTGATTGTTTTTGCAGTCCTAATTGTAACCTGCACATATATAATAAAGTCCTTTTCGCATAACATTTGATTGATTCAGCCATGCATTGATGCTTAAATTTTCAAATCACAAAATAGAACTTGGAGATATGATAAATGATGACCAACTTTTCAACTTCAGGTCAAAGAAAAGGCATCAAATCTACACCACCAATAGATAAAGGCACAAAACAGACACAAACATTAACACATGTGTATGTGTTAGGCACACAAATAACACACATAAATCAACAGAACTGAAATAAAGAAAAATTTAGATATGTGCAGATCAAATACCATCTTCTGATGATCACTAGCATGCTCAAAATTCAACTTGAAGATCTTTCCTTCTTGTTTTACAAATAACCCAAGATTTCTTAAAAGAATTAAATTTGATCAATCAGGATACAAAATGCCAAGAATTTGTAATGAAGCGAATTTTTGAACAAATAAAGTAGTTTCTTTGGATTCTGATAAATATAATTATTCTGCAGTGGAAGCAATCTGGAAATATAAATCAAACCTATTGATGTTCTTTGTCTAAGGTGTATGGTATCCGTTTTTCAGGCTACAGAAGCCTTCTCGTCAAAAGTTGCCGTTTCATATACATTTACAGGGGCTTAGCAGATATAAGTGTCAGCTCTTTCTCCCCAAGTAAACCTTCCAGCTTTCTACCCTCTTCTAAACTATAACAAAAGCTATAAGATTCTTGGAGCTCCCAAAATAATGCATTTCTAGTTGATAAAGATTGAAGCAGTCTGTCAAGAATGTTCATCAAAGAGGTTGGAAAAGGTAACGAGCAACCAATAAATTCACATTTCTACGAAATTAAAACCTGTCAATAGTAAATATTCCATAACCAGCGGGCACAGATGCAGCAGAAGGCAACTAGTTAAAGATTCTATGAATACCCTTATCCGGCCTCATCAAAACCCATCAACAGAAGCTAACATAAAAATTCTTACCACAAATATGAAGAACATAAATGGCATTATTGAAGTTAAAATCTAAAGCGAGAAAAACCATAGTTCGGGCCTCAACTGAAGATCTTTTGAAAAACATAATTTTTCATGGTCGTATGCATAACATGGACCTACACACACACAGACAAGCACACATGCATTTTACTGGGTGGTGGATATGAGGTGAAAGTGGAAGGAGTATTGATCATGGCAGAAATGGCCGAAACTTAAACAAAACCTCCAAGAGGTGACCCTGTAAGAAACTGCAGCAAGAATCAGATTGAAATAAACAAGCTGCAAGAAATGTCAATGTATGCCAACTGGATGGCATCAACTGGGTGACAAATATTGACAAGAGCGGATTACTAAATGTTGAAAAGTTCTGAAGCTATAATTTAAGTTACAACCAAATGTCATATATCTCATTGCAATCCACAATTTATCTCATGGCAATGATTTTATTGTAATCTCCATTTATCTTCATCTATTTCCATCATAGCCATCCATAGACTTGCAACTCAAATCGTCTTAGCTTTCAAACAAATACCAGTAATGTAATCAAATATATGCAATCCTGGCTTAAAATTTAAATATGCATTTACAAGAAAAATCACTATGTTAATCAAATTTTTCTCTAATCACATTTTTTCTCTTCACACCCAAAACAATCAAAATTATCATCCATTGAGGCAACATAATGCAAAACGTAAAACGCGTTTCTCAATTCTCATCCCCCTAAAAGTTGATTTCACAAGTCAAGATCAGCAATATGCATCGAAATAATTTCTTTTAATATTCAATACAATTATTCGAAAATATAAATTCCTGTCTGAAACCCTCAATTTTTGCGTAAAATTACCTCAGAGAAAATCCTCCTAAAATCTTCGTATTTCCGATCAGCAATAAGAACAGTATAACAAAAAATGGCCCAATCTTCAAAACCCTACCAAATCGAAGCTATTTCTGATTATCAGAACCACCCAAATTTTCCTCCTTTTCCTTGTTTCCAGAATCTTCGGCTCCTCTTCCTTGATCAGTCAACTTTTCTCTGTCATCCTCCAATTGCTTCGCAGCCTCCTCCTCAGCAGCCTTCTCCGCCTGCAAAAGCGGCGCATAATAGTCTGAATGCGCTTCCATACACTTTTTAAGAGCTGCAGTTGCCTGAAAACACTTCTCCACTATATCCTCTTTGTTCTTCTCCCCTTCCTCCACACACTTTTCCCAATCTACAAAAGTCTCTTTACATCCGCCCCCTTTCATGAACAAGCAAAATCCACATTCACCCTCTTCTTCTTCTTCTCCTTCCTCGTCACCGTCTCCGTCTTTGATCGATTCGGCTAATTTTTCTTCAGGGAGGGTCTCCTTTTCTGCTGGATTTTCTTGAGCTCCTGCAGTCTTTGGATCTGTTGGCGGATCAGAGTTTTTTTCGATTGGGGTTTCTGATTCTGGGATTTTGGGCTGCGGAGTGGAATTGGGTTGATGGGAAATCGAAGAAGACATTGTTTGCGGTTGCGGTTGCGGTTGCGGTTGCGGTGGCGGTGGGGGAGGAGGTGTAGTTTGGCTGTGAAGGCGTGGATAAAAAGTCTCCCATGGCTGCTCGTGTAAAACCTCTCCTCTTAAACCCCTCTTTTCTTTCTCCAACTTCGAATATTTTAATTTTTAATGTTTCTTCTTTTTCCTTTTGTTTTTTGGGGCTCCGCCTTTTGCAGGTTTTCTTTTCGGACACAAATAATTTACTTTTGGGTTCAAAAGAAAATTCTTCGGGGTTGGAAAATTCAGCTTAAATCACTTTTCTTTTTTTTTTTTCCAAAAAATTAGTTTACATTCTATAAATAATTTTCCGTAAATAATAATTACTTTGACGGTATAAAAGATTTTGAAGCTAAAAGTCATGCTCAAATACAAAACTTGGCATGAATATAGTATGCAATTGGTCTTCACATAGCCTGAATTGATTTGTCACAGCTTACTCAATTTGATTAGTACTCCGAAACGAGAAATTGGTGAATTCTTGCATGCAAATTTCATGTAGAAAATGCAATGAAATGATTATTCGTTTGTGTAAATTATAACAGTGCAGGTGCAGCTATGCAGGTATCATTTTCTATTGCAAATCTAATTGCACTATGCATTTTATTAATTTGTGGATTGCTGCCATATGAGAAAACAGAACTTGATGTTCTTAACAATTAACTAAAGCAACAATCACTAGGATTTGTTTGAAAGTAGAATTGACCGGAATTCCCAATTTAACTATCAAATGACCAATTCCAGTCGATTTTCAAAATTTGAGATTTGGACTTTAAATCGGGCTATTTTATTAGTTACATGATTAAATTCTTTTTCAAATCCAACGGGACTATATTTGGCACAACCTCTTAGTTGTCGGGCCAATTTTGCAATTTCGTCTAAATCTATTCACACTAACACATCATAGAAAAAAGAAAAAGGAGAAATTTGTATCTTTATTCTTTAGTCCTATAGGATTGTGCCTGTTACAATTTTAGTCTCATACTTTGCAAAAATAATCCCATAACTTTTTTTAAAGCAATTGTAGTCTCATAGGATAAAAAAAAGGCGGCGCTATTCACCCCCCCTTTTTTTTATGAGTACACCCACCTTCTAAGTACATCACCTCCCACTTTTTCAAATAGGGTACAATTGATAAATACACCACCCATTTTTTCCAATTTTACCCTTTCATTAAAAAACCTGGTGGCATGATGGCGCGATGGGCACATGCACGATGGCACGATGGGTTTTCGCCATCATGCCACATGGAACGATGGCGATAACATGGCACAATGGCATTTTCACCATCATGCCACATGGCGATGGCATGATGGCACGATGGCAAAAACATGGCGCGATGGCCAATGTGGCACGATGGGTGTGGCACGATGGCACATGAATTTTTGTCATAGTGCGTGATCGTGTCTTATATCGCATCTTGCTTCTTCTGTGGCGTGTTTTTCAACCTGGAAAATTTGAGAAATAACATATTTTACGCTATAAACTAAGAATATACGTTCATTATATGGGAATATGAATAATTTATTGTTCGAGTCTCAATAATTTGAGTGTTGGAAAAATCTAGGGTTTGTATAAAAAAAACTAACTTTCTTGAAGAAGAAGAAGAATGTGGGTGTATTTAGAGATTAGGGGGTGTATTTAGAACTTGGTTTTTAGTAAGGGTATTATAGTCTTTTAACTTAATGGCATTTTTGAAATTTTAGAAAGTGTGTGTACTCATAAAAAAAGGGGGTGCTAATAGCGCCACCCTAAAAAAAATTATAAATTTAATCCCATAGCCGTCAAAAAATTAACGGAGACTACACGTGAGTTGCACGTGAACGTTAAGTCATAGATTTGTTTTTTTGGAGAAATTGCATATTTAGTCCTACATGATTTTTTCATTTGCAATTTTAGTTCCATGTATGCATAATGGTCATATAGAAACGAATTTCTTGCAAAAATAGTCTCAACCATTTCATTTAATCTATAACATTCAATACAAAAAGCTAGTTAAAATCATTAAAATCTCCTCTTGGTATATATTAGATATTTCTTTTTTAAAGTAAATGCATATTATACTTATTTAAATAATACTTAGTGAATAATACTTTATTTAATATATATTTAATATTTAACTTAATAACAAAAAATCAAAAATCATTTATGATATACAAATATACTAATTATTAAATGAAGAATATACAAATATTATATAAATAATAACCAAAAATAATTATTAAATAACAATTCTTAATTTATGTTAAGTTATAAATTAATATAATAAAAAATATTATAGATTAATATTTGTATGATCTAAATATAAGTATATACAATTCACATAAAATTAAACTAATTACTAATTTGTGTAATAATTTTAAATTAATTAATTAAAATATAAATAAATATTTATATAATCTAAGCATACATATAAATAAAATTCATACAAAAAAATACTAAAATAAGTCGTATTTTTACTTCCGAATAATTATTTTATATTTGTATTTTATTCGTACGTCTACGAGTCAGTATATTAATTATTCTGTATTTTTTCGGTTTTTCACCATAACTTTTAATGATTTCATAATGTATTCATATGTATCATTTCCGTCTTATATTTAACTAACTAGGAAAAATATAAGCCATACACAACACATGTGGAGTTTTTTAAGTGGAGAGAAAAACTCAAAAACATTACATTTGATTTTTTTCTTTTATTTCTTTAATTGAGGAGTCTGGCTTAATTTTTTCCTCCGAATTCAATTTCTACCGGAGCTGAGAATTGCAGGCATTAAAAATATAATAGCGGGGCTAGTTTTGAAAAAGTTCGACCCTTTTGCATATGTAGGACTGAAATTGCAAATGACAAATTATCTGGGACTAAATATGCAATTTTCGACCTTTCAAGGTTACATATTAACAACCTTTCAAGGTTACATATTAACAGAGTTGACAATTGCCTCTTGTTTTGCAAAAAAATCATTTATATGTGACTATTTTGCAGATGTGGGACTGAAAATGCAACAGACTATTCTCATGGGACTAAATATGCAATTTTCTCAAAGAAAACGAAAAGGAACTACTTGTCACTTGATGTTCTTAACAAGTGACCAAAGCACGACGACAAAAGTAATTTGTTTTATAGACCTGTTCGGACAGATTTTCTTATACAACACTCCCAGAACACAATCAAAACTCAGGCCAGCAACAAGCTAAAGGGCCAACAAAAGCTATTGCCGAATAATTTGAGGTTCCAATTCTCAAATTTATTCCACCGATCTCACACATTTTGCAGTAGCCAGAATGCTGATGCCTCATACATCATGTGCAATACAGGAGAATACAAATACTAATCGTCCTTGTCGATATCATCATCGTCTTCATCGTCATAGTAAGTAAAAGGAAGTGGCACCGACTTGAATGCTCGATACCTCCCAACATTATTCAAGTGCTCATTCTCCAACCTGACAAGAAGTTTGAAATTTTATAGTCCATAAACATGTATGTTTTTGAATTTGTCACAAGGTTTTCAGTTGTCAGCTCTAATCACAGTATAAATACTTCATGCTTATGCCAATAATCTAATATTTACATTTACCCAAACTAAGAGGCATAGAAATGCAAAGGGTCCTTGCTTCCACATATAAATCATATTCTCATAAACTACTTATAACTGCACAGTTGCCCATAGGGAATCCTACTGCCTTTTGTTCTAAGGTTTAAGAATTTGTTGAATTTTGGACCAACTTTTATTCATTGAGAAACACACTGTACAAGTGGAACATTAAGGTACACCTTCATAAATGACATGAATCTCAAGCTCAAGAAATGCTATTTTTCGTCTTTTAACAGAAAAAAAAAAAAAGAAAGATCCTCATAGGAGCATCTATTTAGGGTGAATGATATTAAACCAACTAAATAGCTTTTCTCTACTCCAAAAAAAAAAAAAAAAACACTAAATAGCTTTTTCAAGTAACACAGCTTTGAGTATGAAAGCTAAACTACCTGAAGAAGTTCCATAAGCCACGCCGAAGGATTTCTAGGCATGAAAATATCATTGATATTGTCTTTCCCTGTAATGAATATACATCAAATGTCAGGACAAGTTGTAGCCAAGCAAATCTGAGAAGAATATCCAAAACCTGCAATAAAATCCGAAAAGGTAAAATGAGAAGGATCGACAACACAATATAAAACTACTAAGACGTGGCGTTTGATTAAACAGTTTTATGTTACCATAGCTGCAAAGTACACATTTTTGTGCGAAACAAGAAGTTTATCTCTCAGAAACAGATTTTTAGACTTTCTTTGCAGAAGTCCCCAGTCAACGACGATATCCCAGTATGTATTTGCTATAGTAGCAATAGCTGAGCTCACCAAAGCCAACACTTTCCAAGCTATTTCCTTTCTCAGTTCAAAGGCTGTTCTAATGACAACAGCAACAATTGTCCAGAAATATCTCAAACCATTAAGTCCGTGAGAAAAGTCCTTCTCTTCAAACAACCGACGAACACACTACAAGAATTGATGAATTGTGTCAGTGCTACTTCACATGTGCATGTACAAATAAAGAAAAAATACATTCACAAAAATTGCATGGGACAATTAATTTTATGGAACAGAAACATTAACATAATAAACACGAATTACCAGATTATGTTACCAAAGAAACAGATTATTAAATCACAAGTGAAGGTATTAAAATTAGAAGTCATGCATGACTCTCACATACAAAAAAGCACGATTGACATAAATATGATTTTAGAAGTGAATAAACATAAATGAGCTCTTTCAACTTGAAAAGAGCTGAGAAAATTATGCTTAATCATAAGCATGGAAGAGGAAGATAAACATCAGTTAATCCTTTGTCATGCATTCAATCATGCAGTTAGAAGGGAAACAAACTACCCATACAAAAGAAAAATCTAGAAAAAGATAACGAACAAAGGTGAACCTGGAGGAAGCGGAACCAGTATGGTATAACTGCAACGATAAAATAAAAAACATTATACAAATCAAGATTGTTGCATCTGATCACTCTTTGAGATAATTTCCCCCTTCCATAGAAGCAAATGTAATATTCAAAGCTCCTCGTAGCCTGTATCTGCAGTCAAACAGACAAAAGACTACTTTTAAACATACATATGAAGTAGCAAGCCTGACCCAAAAGGAATTTCAGCGTAACATGATACCTGGCTTGTGAATTGGTCTGCCAAGAAAAAGTCCGGCAGTGTAACCTACAGAAAATGGAATACTATATTAGGAACTAACTCATTAATAGAAACTCATTATATGCTATTCATTGAGATTGCAACTTTACAAGTTAAGTTTACCTTATATAGAGGAGCAAAAATACAACGAAATACGCACTTAATAAGGAAGAAACGACTTGAACGGTAGATGATATTGAAGGGGCAAAATGTAATAGCAACAACCACCTGCATGAATGCACATAATTAGGAGAGCCATGGAGTAGATGACACATCAAACAATTGGTGGTACTAGTTTTTATATCTCACAATGACTAAGCCCAAGGGGAGAAGTTCAATGTAAGTTTCATAATGTTGAGTTTTTGAGTCCATCTTTATGTGCAAGTGTACTAGGAAAGTGGCAAGAGCAATCACTGCAAGACCATTGCTGAGGAGAAAGACTTCTCGGTAGCCTAACTCAGTTCCCTGTTTGAATCCAAATATGAACGGATAGTTGATTTTGTAACGCCTCCAAAAATATATGTTTGCAGCATACACCAGCATGTGAAGGACTATATATATATAGAAGCTGCACAGGTTTAAATTTGATTTCAGTATATTATTGGAGTAAAAAACGGTGAACTGTAAGTAGTTTAAATTCAATTTCAGCAGAATGATAGCGTAGACAAAGAAAATTTAATGAACTCGTGCTTGGAGTGTATGCTTGTATAACAAGGAGTTGAACCAGTCTCCTATACCTGTAGAGTGGGAAGATAATATCCATGTATAAGGTTGCATTCTTCTTATGTATTAACTTTCTATCTTCAATAAGTAGAACAACAGCAACAAGTAGAGCGATTGAACAACCAGAAAAGAAACCTGGTACCACAAAAAAGAAGATCAACATAGAAGTATTTGTTCTGGAAGCAGTGCACATCATAAAGATGCATAATATATGTAGCTTTCAGCACGATGGAATAAATTTAAGATAAAAGCATAATCGGTCATGGCACTTACCAGAGAAGAATGTCACGCGATGCTTTTCTACCTTCTGTTTTGGCCTCAATAGTTTCATGCCTTCCTGGCGGTTAGAATTCAAAAAGTTCTTGACGAAGACCACCTCCACCCTTTCCATGAGACTGGTGACCTGTGATTACATGAAGAAAACTTTAGACTATCATCACCAACTGTTTAAACAATCAGCATAAGATACGGGAATTGATGGCGTATACTTGTATATGTATAACATTTATATATAAGTATTGTGTGATTAGTTTCTCAATTCAAAAGGTGTCAGACTTTTCTATGACCAGACGGTGTGGGTCGGATATGCATATATTAGTCTAAACAACCAATTCTGTGTTTTTGATAAGGAAATGGCAAGGTTCACATTTTCAAAATTTATCTAAACAATGACAGTATTTCAAGCTATCGCTAATACACAGTTTAAGGCAGTTATAAACATTTTGTTGGAGTTACTATCAAAAGAATCTATGTTATACGGGTAATTAGGTTGTTCCATGGTGCTGTGATATTCAGCCTTATGAAGATGCATACCTTCTTATTTTATCATTAATAAATATGGTCTTATAACTTGTCACAACCACTGCAGTGTTCCAAACCAATGGTCCGATTCAACGGACCAATGGTCTGCTGAGTTGAATCTCAGCTGCAGCTGAGCTATAACATTTCAATGTCAAAGTTTCTTTTTGTTTCTTTGTTTTTTTATTTGTTTCTCTCTTTTTTTTTTCCTTTTTGGTTAAGGTAAATTTTTTGGGTAAGGATTTCATTGTCAAAGTCTTCATCCATGCAGATGAATAAGTGAATGAATCCTGATCAATTGCAGAAGTGCTAGACCTAGTTAACCAGGTTTAATCCTTGTAACATGCTTATGAATCCTTAGGATCACCATATGCTGTTGTAGCTCATGATAATCTCCCACTCATGCTGCAATAACATATCAGTTGCTGCCACTACTGTGTGCTCAAAGGTACCAGTAATATGGCATTTACCAAATCTCTAAGCTGGTCTAAATAATCTAAGGACCATAAACTATCAACACTGTGAAATGTTAACTAGAAAGCAAAGTAGCACTTATAGAAATCTCAATATACCACCCTTCCTGTGACAAAAAACAGAAGTCTGGTAGGTGCTGGTGAATTGTTTACAACACAGACAAAAAAATATTTTGGGTGGGTGGTGGTGGTGGTTATATAATTAAGGATGAAGTGAACGCTATATAAGCTATAACTTTGAGTTATCTAACAAGCTAATTTTGACAACTAACATCAAAATATTCTCTGACCCTACCATCATATCTGTAATATCCCAGGTTTTTTTTTAAAAAAAAATAATAAGAGTTAATTTAGAAGTTATTTTAGGGGTTATTTTTAGGGGGCTTAGGGGTTAGTTATTAGGGGCTAATTTAGGTTTAGGGGTTAATTTAGGTTTAGGGGTTTAGGGGTTGGAATTAACTACTATAAATATGTGTAATTTCAACACAATTTTACACCACATTTCTAATAATTATAAGGTATAAATAGTTTTTCTACTTCAAGTTTCATATATATATATATATTCACAATTCACAAGCCTTCTTTCAATATTATTTCACAAATTATTTCATTAATTAGTTTGATTTATTAAAATCACATATTAGTTATATAATTTTATTTAATATTGAAAACGAAGGGGTCGAGGACTAGGACTTTTATTGTTCATTTTTCTACATCGAGTATCTGCGGTTATTAAGGTAGGGATTTCCATATTATTTGTCTTTATTTAATGTTTCATGATTGTACTTCATTGATTGCAATATATGTCAAGAGGAAATAAATTCATATAAGCTAGGGGCTATGAAAAGGGTCCGGGATCAAACGTATCTTGAGGTGAACCCGCAATGCTATATGATATATCCCTCGAGGAGGAAAAAGAAAAAAATGAATGAATTTATTGATGAATTATGTGAATGTTTTTCATGTTATATTAAATATTGACAGATATATCCACCCCTATTATTATCATGACTTTCAGGTTGAGGAATCCGGCTGAAGATATGATGTTGTGGATGGTGGAATAAATCATGCTATATTTTAAATAATTATGACCGGACTAAATTTTAGATTTATGTCTTTAATTTTTCTGGTTTATGCTTGGAACAATTGTTGGATATTTTAATTTGGAAGATGTATTATTATTATTATTATTATTATTATTATTATTATTATTACTATTACTATTATTTATTATTATTATTATTATTATTATTATTATTATTATTATTTTTCCCTTAAGAATTAAAATTTCTCAATCAACCTTTTTGATCATTATTGGGATCACTTTAATTTATAAAATTATGTTTTTTTTTTAAATATTTTTAGAATATTTTAAATTCATAAAATTGGGTTGTTACAATATCATACTTCTGTCAGAATTAAAGAACAAGCAAAAATCGGATGTACCTCATCAGAGCTTCCAATATATGAGTTATCCACAATTTTCATGTATGATCTCGCAACGCTCCTTGATGTTATCTGCATTCAAGCCATAAGTAAATAAACAATTTTAGGTACTCAGGCCCCAGTCAGGCATTAAAGTTTGTGCCTCCTGCATTTTAGCAAGAATGCAGCACCAGAACGTAGAAAAACATTTAAAGCAGCCGTTATAGTACCTTCTCATATTTCTTCAGGATCTTCGAAAAGGCCGAGAGATTCAAGAAGCTGTTTGTTCATTCAACTAATGAAATTACTAACTGATCAGAAAAATTCCCGAGAAACATTTTGTGTATAGTCTCTACCTGTAATGCTTTAGAAGGCAAAGCTTTTGATAAAACTCAATAAATGCAACCTTCAACCTTCCTTCAACTGCTTTCAGTTCTTCTTTGTTATAACTCAAACCCTTCTCTTTGGGGTCTTTGAAAACTCTCTTAATAGCTGACATTGGATTGTCAAATGTATTTGAAATTTTTACACGATCAAGGATTTCTAAGTGAGATGTTTCACGTTCATTGATATTTTCCCCATCTATTGAAGTTGAACTATCAACAGAATCTTCCATGGGAGGAATATCACATTTAGCATCAGAATGCTCCACTTGACAGCTCAAGCCCACTTCTATATCATATCAAAACACTTTATTAATAAAAATTCTCAAGTTATTGAACTGAAAAATGAACAAATTGTATTGTGATGATAAAGTTTAAAGATCAGAACTGCATCACCACTAGAAGAGATAAGTTCTAGCTGACTTCTGCAACTCATTTCAACACCAAGTTTCCCATCCATTTGCCTGATTCCTGAACAAATTAATTGAGATGCATTACGAAAAATGATATTACCACAAAGAACAGACGTAAAGAAATTACCAGACTGTGTGGAGATGGCTTAGATTGATTTAAAATTAATGGCTTCTGTGAATGTACCAGGATGCTTGTGAATGACAAGTCAATAAAATTTCCATGTCTCAGATGCTTGTCAGAACATTACAGAACTTTCAAAATCCATCCAGAATTGGAAATATTACTAACTTTAAGAAGGTAGATACAAATGGTAGCATGCTTTTCAGAAGGCAAACACTGTCATGGAGATATCATTTATCTTCCAATCTAATAATTGAGACAGAAACAGATGTTATAGGATTTGACCTGAATCACCTGTTTATACCACCATTAGCTTATAATGCAGCAAGAAAGTAATAAATTAACATTAGCAAGTATCATATAATGAATTAGGAGGAGAGGTACTCAAAACGATGAGCTCTTTTTGTTATTTGTATCACCCACCAACGGTCTCCGTCCTGCTTGGAGGTATAATCTTTGACGGTTCCAAATCGCTGATATCTGTTGAAAGACATGTCAGAGAACTGGATCCATCAAAATCTGGGTATATCACCTTGATTCGCAATGCAATCAAAGCCTCCATTTGCTTGTTGAGCAAAGTGGCTTCCTCAATCATTTCTTCCACCTTGTCCTTGTAAAAGTTATTTGTCTTGTTGAGCTCATCATCAAGTTTCTTGAAAAAAATCTCTCATTCTCTTCTCCTTCTCCTGGGGACACGAGTAACTTGGTATTATACAACTTTCTGGAGTTCTCTTGTTGCACTGTGTGAACAGCAATTACTTGGTTTTCAATATCCTCCTGGTTCTCGAGATCGCTATCATGTAGAGCTGAAGCACTGAAGTCCCTGAACAGTGATAATCTCTTCTGAGAAGCTCTGACTGAAGTTGGCTTGTTTCTCTTGAAATTCTGAATCTCTTGTAATATTCGTTTGAGTCCATTATAGTCAACATAGGCCTCTGTCCACTCAGGCACCTTTTGTTTCTTAAGATCCTTCCCAAATTTCATATTTGCAAAAGTACTTCAATCAGTTTTAAACTTCCTTGACTTTGCCTCTGACTGAAACAATAGAAAAGTATGGAGCAAAATATAAAGTCAGATTCTTTTTATAAGATATGTACCAAGCACAAAGAGACAAGTCTCTCTAAAACAATCAAACAAATGTAATTAAGTTCAGGAACATGGCTGACTAGTTCACATAATGAACTTGGATAGGATTATTAAGTGAACAATTAGAAAGACATACAATTTTCGAATTTTCACGAACCGGAAACAAATTCTCCCCCACTATCTTACATTTCTACGCTGAAGCTTAAATTACATGTTCGAGTGAAATTCATTGAATTCAATTCTCTGTTCAGGTAAAACATAAGAAAGGTGGAGAAAGCATGTATGTCAGCCGGAAAGTAATCACATCCCACACAGAAGACAACTAGGCCTTATTAAGACAATGCCGATCATTAACCCTTCAATTGCTTCCCCTGGAATGGAGTTTAATCTTCAGAGTATATCCTCATTTTGGCCTTTCCTCCAAGGATCGCCAAATTCCCACCCAAGGCAACAAAAAATACATCAAAACTATAGAATAATTTCAAAAATAACAAGTTCATGCTTTTTATGGCAAAATTGCACTCACTAAAATCTTTTTGTTTTCTTTGTCTTTTTTGAGAATCCACACTCAGTAAAATCTGATTGCTACAAATCGAGCTAATATATTAATGATATTCATTAATTAAATATAAAATATAAAAAAAAATGTTTTCAATAGTCCAATTTCACTTAAATGAGTAAAGCTCCACTCGAGTCTTTTATGAGTAAATAAAAGTCTAAAAATGATATAAAAAACATAGATACAAAACAAAATGCTACTGAAGAACCGCCTCTCTCCTATGAACACCATTTCCAGATTTCAGGAGCCACATTACCCCAAAACAAAGAAAAGGAATAAGAAAACAATCATCGTGTAATTACTGTAGCTGCATGCGACTCTCATTAACAAACCACCAAGTGAAAATCAATAAATCATTCGATTAAACTGAGATTATCACCAACTATAACGCATAAAACATCAAAATCGATTGGGTAAAATCACCATTGCCACCCAAAACATAAAAATAAAAAAAAATCCAATCAAGCTCAAACAATCACATTTCTCAACCACAAAACACACATCAAAATGAAACAGGGCTTGAATATCATACACGAACCACATAATAATACAATAAAAGAAAAGATGAGAATCGAATTACCTTATAATCGATGGGATAATGTATAGATTTTGAGAGCTGAAAATATTTTTCGAAAATGTGATTAGTTTGAAAAACTGTTGCTATTCCCGGAAAAACACTGCATGCTAGCTGCATTTCAGTTTCAGACTTCTGTTATAAGAAAGGATTGTATGCGGAATGGACCACCCAAGTGTCGAAGAGGTTGCTACGTGGAAGACTCTTAGTCTATTAGAACTTTCTAAAACTTTATAATTGGGACTTTTTAGCAGCTTAAAACGAACCAAACAAAAGCGAACTATTTGTTTCCGATTCGATAAAAGCTCGCTCAAATTTGTTTAATGAGGCTCGCTCAAACTCAGAGATATTCAGTTTGTTAGCTCGTGAATAAAGCTTGTTAGTAAGCTCGTAAAGAGGTTCGTTAGTAAGATCGTATAAATTAAACTAATAATTAGACTTCAATTTTAATTTTTATACGTTAACTTATGATAAATATAAAAATATTTGAAATAAATTTATTTGTTTGAGTAAATCATAGGTTTTAATAAATATATTATGCTTTTTAATATATATAATTTTATTTTTTTGTAATAAATTAAAGAATAATTTAATTTATAATTAATATTTATAAGCTCGTTTAGGCTCGATTAAGCTCAAAAGTTTGTAATCCATCAATATGTTTGATAAATTCGGGTTTCGAGTTCGACTCGATTATAAACGAGTCAAACTCAAACTCTTCAAAGCTCGGCTCGGTTCGGTTTGATTGCAACCCTAGGGACTTTGGAGTGTTTGGAAAAACTTCTGCATTAACTTTAGTAGAACTAAAATTAGTTAGAAAATCGTAGGTTGATAATTTTGAAAACCTATAAAGCCTGATATGGATACGGGCACAAATACGATACGACATGGTACGGAAATACGACATATTTTAAAATTTTAAGGATACGGTATGTTATATATGTACATATAAAATTATATTTTTATTTTTATTTTTATATTATTTAAAATACAAACGTATTAAGTATAATTAAAAAACAATGTTTCAAACATAAAAAACTAAAATTCCATAAGTACTCAAATTTGAAATGTGATCATTCACATAAACACACTAAAAAATGCTGAAAAAAGAGCAATAGAATAATTCTATTTATTTCCATGTGTAGAATATATCCATGAAGTATCAGATAAAGTATCGTATTAGATATGTATCCGATACTTTACGACATCCTTAGAGAAGTGTTTGTGCTTCCTAGTTGGAAATAGAATAAAATTCACCGTGTTCAAGAAAAAGTTGGAAAATTATTTATTTATTTATAAAAGTCAAATCGGAACAAAAAAAAAATCTAAAGCATCCGTTTACTTTTTTAGATTCTCGATTTAAATGAAACAATCGACTCGGGTTAAGGTTGTGGTTGGTTGTGGAAATTTTTTCAAAATTTCATTTTTTTAGAGAAAAATTATAGATATGTGATTGGTTGTGAAAAAAATATTTTTTCCTTAAACAAATCTCATTTCTTTCCAAAATTATCTTATCTCTCTCTCTCTCTCTCTCTCTCTCTCTCTCTCTCTCTCTCTCTCTCTCACACACACACACACACACACATTTCTCAATATCCAACTATACTATTTATTTCTCTTTCTCATCCTATTTATATAAATAATTTTAGTAATTTCTTTAATTTATCACCATAATTGCTATTTTTCTCTTAATCCAAAAAAATGTAAGGTATAAAATGAGATCCATATTGCTTATTTTTTGTATAATTTTTCATTTTTATTCAATTTTCTTGCACTAAATTTTACATTGTTATTTTCAAAAAATTTCACAAACAATCAACAACATCTCCAAAGATTATAATCACATTAACACAATCATTACTTTTTCTCTAAACATCCAACTTTCACTTTTTAAAAAATTCACTACTATTCACTCAGCGATTTTTTTCAAAAAACTAAAAAAATTCGAACAAGCTTGTTTAAAGACGAGAATCACACCTTAACCAATCACACCTTAACATTTTGCAAATACTTGTGTCCAGCATTTTTTACACGTGTCGTGTGTTCCTGGCTTAAGCGGAATCTAACGCTTGGAGTGAGAAACACTCGTAATTTGGGAAATCTTTGACTTGGCTTGTTTTCAATTTGTGACGAGAATAATAGAAAGGTTGTTTAGAAAAATACCCATTGAATGATGGCACAACGGATATCAGATTTTGTAGGGTTGACCTTGTGTAAGCATTTTTTTAACACGTGTCGTGTTCCTGGCTTAGAATTAGCGGATATCTAACGCTTGGAGTAGGGAAAAACCCTGTCGTAATTTGGGACGTGATCTTTGACTTTCGTTTGGCTTCTTCATATTTGTGATGAGAATAACATGAAAGGTTGTTTAGAAAATACGGGTTGAATTTTTACCACCAATTGGATATAATTAAAAATGATAAAGTTCATTTCTTGATAATCATTTTAACAAAATAATGATGGTAATATGTCATTAGAATTAGGAATGAAATAGACCTGTGTTCAAGAAATCGGGCGATTTAAACCCGTGGGGATCTAACCTCTCCCAAGGGACCCAATCAAACACATCCTAGGGCTTAAATATATATAGATATGTATATTGTATATTATAAATATATCCTTAGTTAAATAAAAATTTTCTTTTTTTATTTAGTCTTTATATTATATAATTTATTAATATTAAATTGATTATTTTTACCACCACCTATATTCTCCGATTAAAATGAGACACCATACTCATTTCCTTGTTTTCAAGCAACCTTCACTAAATTTAATCGCTGTACTTCATTCATGAGCAATTGAGCTTCATTACTACTCATGTTGAATCTCTTTGCAACCAAAATACCCAGCAATCTGTTCTATTGAACCTATCTCATGGAGACAAACATTGAAAATTTTCTAGCACCGAAACACATTTTAGTTTCTTTACAAGTTAAATGTACACTTTGACGGGTCTGACAAATTGTACTCCTCCGGGTTACAGATCTAGAAACGGGCATGATGAGCAGGTCTTAAGGCTAGGCACATCCCAGACACGCCCATTGTCATTTCTTCCAGAATTTGCCCAGACTCCCGTAATCAACCCTTCTAAATCTTCATACCAACAAGGAAAATTCAAGCCCAGACCCACCCTTGTCATCCCTTCAGAATCTTCCTAGACCCGCCAATTGTCATTCCTACAAAATCTTCATACCAGCCAGAAATTTCAAGCCATCTATCTGCCACCGCCATTGTTTCTGGAGAAACACCATCGACGTGTAATCAAATCACATTTTGGATATCATTTTATCGTGAACCCAGAAATTCTCTTATTTCAAAGTATGCCTTATCATAGACCATATTTCGTGTATGTCTAGAGATCTCGTCTTCAGCTGTGTTAATTTCAGAGATTTCATGACCACATTAACAAATTTCAAGCTTCTCATATGTGCTTCGGCTGTCTTATTATATCTTTTTATTGGTGAACAGAAAATATCCTTTTCAAACTGACCCAAAACTCCTTTTTGATCAATAACATAGTCTAGAAATTTCTCACATCTCTGGCACATAGCTACACATGCATAGGTTGCATCTAATCAGCTCAAAAAAATGGTAGCTGGTTCATATACTTGCAAACTTGGTTATGGCAAGTCAAGAAGAATCAGCTAAAAGATTTCCAAATACAGCTTTAGAAATCAGTAACCAATGCCAAAAATTTACCATAAACATTATTCAACAGAGAAGATTAACCATCTGATTGATGAAAATGAAGAGCAATTTATGCAAAAATATGCTCAATATGTCCACTTTTCTTCATTACTGAAAAAGAACCTCCTAACTCAATTCCACTTGGATCATGCAGAGCATAACAATAGGTTTTAACCATTTTCTTCAGGATTTGGTTTGATCCCACTGCAACAGAAGAAGTGTGGTAACTTGACCCGTCCGCAGGCCCTGCCAAGATACAAAGGAAACAATTTCCCAAAGCTTAAGAGTTAAATTGCTTACAGGAAGTGATACATAGAGGATAATGTCATGGTGATTTTTGACCTCTAGAACACAGCTGAATCCATGTTTTGTACAAGGATCTCTTCAAATTCGTAATTGAATACAGATGGTGCAGACGCTACATTTTAATAAGACGAAATTACAAAAATTACCATGAGATTTATCCTAGTTACAAAAAAATACAGTTATCTTTACAAATTACAAATACCCCTTGAGGTTTGCATTTGTTTTACAAATTACACCCATCAATAGGTGCATTTTGTAAAAAATTGTGTTTTTCATAACACCAGGGGGTAACTGTAACTTTGAAAGATAATTGGGTTTTTCGTAAATAGGCTAAACCTCGAGGGTAGTATTTGCAATTATCCCTTTTAATAATCCAGCAGGACAATTTATAATCAGCAGTAAATACAAGCTTTTCTATTAGTTTAAAAAACCCAAACATTCTTAATCTGACATCGAACTTCTAATAGCATTCAGAATGGAACCCTCAGCCATACATCTTTTTTTTCTCTATTTATTTTTTTGTACTGTAGTATGTTGCACAATCTAAAACCATGAATAGACTTTATATAAAAACATAAAGAGACAAATTATAAATTCAAAAAGAATACCTTTTTCCTCACAAGTATAATCCTTGTTAATATATTTAATCGTCACATAGTGAATTTAACTATGGTTACAAATAACGTAAACAAAAAACTTTGCACATATCCACGCAACCATTCTAGCAAAAGAAACACCATACCTGCAACGGATGATCACTGGGATAGGTTTCAAAGCCTTTGGTCCATTTCTAATACCCTCTTGTGTCGAGAAACCTGCAAGAAGCATCTCTCTTTCAAGTACTTAAAGACTCTAGAAGAGCACTGATTGAGTGATTGTTAACGGGCATTTGGGCCAGAAAACATACAGCATGCAACATGTCAGATAAACCAAGTATAATTGTCAAAAAGAAAACACAATTAACAGTCTCTGCTGAAACCAGTTTGATAGGCCATCAAGGTACCCAAAGACCACAGCTAGCTAGCTGAATGACTTGCAGAAGGAAGAAAAAAGATTTAGCAGGAGACTTTTAAATTAAGTGCTCCAAAATTCAAATTATGAACCTTTCAGAAGTCAGAATAGAACCAGACTATATAAGAAAACTATAAAGCTATCAGATGCTCAACTGTTCTGGCTA